>JAVKLA010000090.1:40216450-40237743 GCA_034782735.1 Sagittarius serpentarius
GTGCGGCCCCGGGGCGCCGCTGTCCCGGCGCTGCTTGCGCCGACTCCTCTGTGCTACGTCACCACCCCCCCACCTCCACCTCCAGCCGCGTGACGTCATCGCCCCATTGAAAGGCGCGGGGCCGCGCGCCGCCACGTGCAGCACCTCCGCGCCTTGCCCGCCGCCAGCGCCGCGCCCATGGCCGCGCCGAGCTCCCTGGAAGCGGTGAAGAGGAAGATCCAGTGCCTGCAGCAACAGGCGGATGAGGCGGAGGATCGCGCCCAGGTCCTCCAGCGGGAGCTGGACCTGGAACGAGACCTGCGGGAGAAAGTGAGACCGCCCGGGCTGCCTGCTCGCCTCTCTCGGTCGCTCTCTCCCGGGCTGCCCTGCTCCTTCCTTCCTGTCTCTGGCTCTCTCTCGCTGGGGCGTGCCTGGCTCTCCCCTGCTCCGGGAGCACGGCTCGGCCGCCGGCTGCCTTCATTCCTCAGCTGTCCCCCTCGCTGCTCCGCTCCGCAGGCTCCCTGCGGAAACCGCTGGCGCTGCCGCAGCGCCTGGCCCGCACCGTCCTCCGGGGGCGCCGGGCGCGGCGGCGGCTTCTCCCAGGCGCCCGCTGCTTATCGCGCTTTGGGGCCCTTCCCCTCGGAACAGGCGTTGCGAGCACCGATCGGCATCGGGAAGCGGTTACGAGTTTAGTAGGAAATGGCTGTTTAATTAGGAAAAAGCGCTGCATGACAACGAGCGGGGAGTTCCCGCCTCTCGGCGCCGCACCGCTGGCTCCAGCACAGCTGGGAAATGTCTGAACTGCTGGAAAATAACTTTCCCTCCTGGTTTTCACAGAGAAATGAGAACTCTCCACTAGTGTGCGGCTCTCCCGGGGCCGGACAGCTGGTTTCACTTAGATTTGTGTGTGATCAGCCTTCCCGGCATCTTCCTGCTATTTTATCACATGTCAGCGAGTTAGTTTTACCGTATAAGGACTGCGGGCTGCTTCTGGGAGAGGTGGAGCCAGACTAACTCCAGCTTCCCAGTGGCCCTGTCTCCATAGCTTTGGAATCTTGCTTAATTAAAATATGACTTAAAAGTATCCTGTCTTGTGGAAGGAGTTGCAGACTGCCACATAACATGCCAGTTTTCTACAAGATCGATGCCTTGTGTGTAAATCGAGAAAATTAAACACATAGCACTGGGTAGAGAACAAATGAAATGCTGGATAATAGATGACTAGAGGAATCCTGGGTCAGCTTCCATTTGGATCAGTCACTGAAATCCTTTCCAAGATGGTACAGCTATGAATGGAAACCACTTCCTCCAGCTTAGGAGGAGCGGTCAGTAACCAAATTTGCAAAGCTGCAGCAAAACAAGTATTTTTTTCAAAGTGTTTAACATAAAGCATAAAACAGCTGCCCTTCTAGGATCTATAGCCCATAAAATTGTTAAAGAAAAAAGTTAACCTTGTACATGGCAAACATGCTCAGATTTGAGGACAATTAAGTGCACAAAACTGGCAGTTATTAAAGTAGGTCTTTATTTTCCTTCTAATAACAAGCAATTCAAGGAGCCATATCTTAATAAACACGATGTATTTATGGACACCAGTTTGTTCATACTGTCTGTATGTGAGCATTTCTCCCAGCAACCTGTCCATTTATTATCTAGTCTATTTTTTAAGCATTAATAGTGTTTCCAATTACTGTGCAGTTTATTCAATAATATATAAACAGACCTTATTACTAGGAAATGCCTTCTGCCTAATTCCTTAAGTACCACAGGAAGCAATGAAAAAGGAAAGTGAACTTATTTTAAGAACATATCTAATTTTGCCCTATTTATGTTACAAAGAAGACTGACTCTCCCATGCTGAGGCCAACTGTATCTGCCCAGCTGACTGCGTAAAGATTATACAGCATTTGCAGGCTCAGGAGCCCATAATGGATAATGGCTTTAACTTCAGCAGCGTGCTATGACAGGATATTGCTTCAGTCTGTGATGAAACCAACAGCAGAGAAATCAGCTGGGAAGTTTTTGGAATGAGCCATTATGGAAACAGTTTGGTTTTTAACTTTGGAATCCTATGGGTAGATGCAGCCCTGTGAAGTGATCTGAAAATAGTTCTCCATTGGCAATCGGTGTCAGATCCTTTGTTGTGTGGCAGGAATGATACGTACCATTAAAAAAGAAAGGAGAAGCACATACCTTGAAATTCCTGAGATGCCATAGTTCAAACAAACAAAGAGCAGAGGCAGAAAGGTTCCTAGAGCTTCCCTGTGTATACCGAGGAGAAGCCTTTGCAGTTTTAAGGAAAACTGATTAGTTGAGAACATTTGTCAGTCAGCAAGTGGCTTGTACGTAACCTCAGTTCTGGGTGGTTGTATTTCATATAGGCTGAAGGTGAGGTGGCAGCTCTGAACAGACGTATCCAGCTAGTGGAAGAGGAGTTGGATCGTGCCCAAGAACGGCTGGCCACAGCCTTGCAGAAACTGGAGGAGGCTGAGAAAGCAGCGGATGAGAGCGAGAGGTATGCTTCCTTTTTTTTTTTTTTTCGTAAAAAATTGAATATATATGAATAAAATATTCCTGTATAATTTAGTATCTGCGTGTGGTAAGGTAGATTGCAGGTCAGGGACTCGGAACTCTTTTCTAAGCTTGAATAACTAATTCTGTTAGCCTTGAAGAACACGATAGTGTGGTCACAGTGAGCCACTTTTTGGTTACAACTAGTGAATTCCACTTTAGGACCTTTGAGATAAAAGCACTAAAATACTTCTACATTAAACGCACTTGTGTTCACTTCTGCAGAGGAATGAAGGTTATTGAGAACAGAGCAATGAAAGATGAAGAGAAAATGGAAATTCAGGAAATGCAACTGAAGGAGGCTAAGCATATTGCTGAAGAAGCTGACCGCAAATACGAAGAGGTAAAAGGGATAAGGAAATGATTAAACATACGGGAGAACCATGAACAACTTTGTCGCTCTTCAGTTCAGTCGTTCTTTGTGTGCTTTTCACTGTGTGATGGTTCGCCTTTGGAACATTCCCCAAAAGGAAGTAATTTTAATAGTGACTTTAGCAGCACCTTAGATATTTAATGCTAAGAACACTGCAAAATCTAATTTATTTGGGGAAAAAGTCTTGTCATGTCTGTGCATGCGTGTTTTAACCTAATTCTATTATTCAGAAGGAAAGCACGAGCGTAGTGCTTTGAGAAACGTGTAAGAAATTACAGGCTGGCTTGTTACAGCTATTGTCTCTTTACAGGTTGCGCGTAAACTAGTTATTTTGGAGGGTGAACTGGAAAGAGCTGAAGAGCGTGCAGAGGTGTCTGAAGTGTGAGTAATTTCATGTACGCGGAAGCAGTTTAGAATACAGTAAAGGTCAAAGCGTATTTCAGTAGAAAAATCTACTACTGGTAGGCAGGCATGTAGTAGACGTAGAAAAACTTTTTTGTACCCTACATACCCAATTTTCTCCTTTCATACGTAATAATTATAATTACTTCATCCCTTCTATTTTTAGCCTTCTTGAAAATTAAATAAGTCGTAACAGGGACAATAGTCATTTATACTTTTTTTTTTCCTATAGTAAATGTAGTGACCTTGAAGAGGAGTTAAAGAATGTCACTAACAACCTGAAGTCTTTGGAAGCTCAATCCGAAAAGGTTGGTTCATTCAGTAAACTGAGGGATAGGGGCAAAGTCAAAACTTGTAAATAAAATTCATAGAAATAATCCAGAAATAAACAAAGGGTTTAGCTGACTGCCTGTTTAACAGAGACTGTTGATAACGCTGAATCAGTTCTGCCCAAACCCAAGTCAGTAACCTGGTAATTACCTACAACACTGCTTCAGGCCAGGACCTAAATCTCCGTTTCCCACACCAGTACACTGCTGACTGCTCTTGATTTTCTCATCTTGCTCTTTTTGTGGGTTTTGCCCTCTTAATAAAGAAAATTGTTAAAACTCTTGATTTCATTAAACAGTTGTTTCTGGCTAGCCTGACTGGGTAATGGAAGGCTTCACGTTCTCTTGCACATTCAGCTGGTTTTGTGCGGCACAAGAAGGTAAACCCCGTTAAGGCGTAAAATGACACACGAAGGAACTTGGACATCCCCCGTCTCAAAATGATGGCTTACGAACCAGCGTCTGAAATGTCTTGGTGAAGAGGACAAAAGTATGGAAAGGGTGTTTGCAGCTGTTGTGAAAGGAAAAGGGGTTATAAATAGGTCACGGTTTCATAAACATATATTATTGTTGCTACAACTTCCCTTAAAGAGTGTTTATTGTTTTCACAGTACTCTGAAAAAGAAGATAAATATGAAGAAGAAATCAAGATTCTCTCTGACAAGCTTAAAGAAGTAGGTTTGTCCCTCCCCGACCTGTATTTTGGCATCGTTTTTTTATCAGCATCCAATGACTCTATTTAATTTTGTTTAGGCTGAAACTCGTGCTGAATTTGCAGAGAGAACAGTTGCCAAACTGGAAAAGTCTATTGATGACCTGGAAGGTATGAAATTATTCACCTTTCATTTAAAAGTGGTCAATTTAAAATCAGAAAACAAAATTCTAGGAGTGGGTATTAGATTTTATCGGGAAAGGACAAAAGTGCTCATTGGGTGGATTGGTAGACTGGCGTGATGCGTCCACTGGATGTGTCTGTCCTGCGTGGCACCCCCTGGCTGGAGGAAGTTCTCCTGAAAAAGGTTCTCTTTCAGAAAGTTGGTAACAATAACCTGATTTTGGCCAACTCGCAGATACAGGGACTCAAGGGCTTTTTCTGTTAATAACAAGATCACAACCCTACTTAAGCTGACCACTGAAAAATAATTTTGAGAGATTTGAAAAAAAGGAAACATAGGTGAAGCTTCTGACCTGGCAGCTGTGGGGATTTTTTGCTTTCATACTGATACTCAGTTACGCATCTGTTTTCTTCTTTTGTTTTCCTCCCCAACTGCTTTGGCTACTGCCTTCTGACTGTCTTCGTCTCTCCTACTGTGCGCCTCTTCTCTCGACTTGTTTTTCTGCGTTTCTTGCTGAAACGTGCCTTCTGCCCTCGTGACCGATAGACGAGCTGTACGCTCAGAAGCTGAAGTACAAAGCCATCAGCGAGGAGCTTGACCATGCTCTCAATGACATGACCTCTTTGTGATCTGCACCTCTGTGGGGTACGGGGGCCGCTCTGACTCGCTGCATTTCTTAAGCTTTTCTTGCCTGTAATACCTGTCACTTCTGTGCAGCTTCCACAAGCGATCCTTCATCCCCTCTGTAAGAACTGAGCTCAATAAAAACAAGATACCTCTGCCTTTCAGCTTTGGGGGTTTATTTCCTTACGATTCACCTAAAATACACTACTAATGACGGTGAAGGTAAGTCCAGCTCCTGATGCCGGGGACAGGCAGATGCCGTCAGCACAGGTGCCTCCGTCGGCCAGGGCAGGAGCTGGTGCGCTGGCAAACGCCTTGGTTTTAGCGTTCCCAAGGCTGCGTGTGGCAGCGAAAAGCTTTGGAGCGTGCTGGGTACGTACTTGCAGTGCTCCATCTGCCTAGTTAGAAACTCTGAGGGCAGTGAAAACTCTGAAGGACGTGTCCTGTAAATCACATGTTAAATCGAAATACAAGTCTGTCACGTTACACATAACGTGTGTCCCAAAACCTCACTAAATTAGAGCAATTGCCAAAAAAATAGGCCCTGTTTTTTTAATGCAGTTAGAGTGTTGTCTTGAATGTGAAGGTAAGGAATCACGGGTTTTATTTAAAGAGGAAAGGCTGTCAAGTCGTGTGGTTTAAGTCTTGTTTTCTTCTTCTTTCTCACTAGAAAAACTTGCTCAAGCAAAAGAAGAGAACTTGGGGTTGCATCAGACACTGGACCAGACGCTAAATGAACTGAACTGTATATGAGATGGCGAAGAACTCCAGCGGCCAACAGAAACTGAAAACTCTGCATTTACCGTATTGTTCTTCCTCCTCCTCCTCCTCCTCCTCCTCCTCCTCCTCTCTCTCTCTCTCTGTGTATCCTGGAAAAACCAATTAAGTTATGAACAGTACAGACACCCATAAGGCTTTGGCATAACTCGAAGGCCGTCGCGCAGCCCTGACGCCCGCAGCGCGGGCCCCGAGCCCCTCCAGCCCACCCTCCTCCTGGAGGCAGCGCCAGCAGACGCTCCCGCAGCGCGCGGGCGAGCGGGAGCCACCCTTTTTCATTTCCACGAGTTATCGATAGCGCGGCTGTAGCTTTTCCTCACGGTTGATTAGTCGTTTTTATATAAACCCTGGTAGCAGCTGTACCCGAGCAGTAGTGTCACCCTCCGCGGGGAGCCTGTTATTGACGTTTCATATTAAACAGTTTCTCACAGTACCGACGTCTCCTTCCCGCCTTTTTTGTAGCGCTTCCGTTCGGGTGACGTCACGAGCCAGCCCACCACGCCCACGTGCGGGCAGCTAAAGGCGTGGCGTCGCTACTCAACTGCCCGCAGCAGGAAGTGACGCTCGGCCGGGCACGCGCAGCGGAGCCAGCTGCCAATCGCACCGCCTCTTACACACCGGGCGAAGGCCGCTCGCCAATGGAGCGCCGGCTCCGCGCTCTTCCTGCCGGACTCTGCCGTGACGCGCGCTGGGCTCAGCCAATAAGCGCGCGGCGGGCCGTGATGGGCGGCGGGCGCGGCCGGTGAGGCGGCGCGGGGGGCGGGCGCGGCCGGAGGGGCGGTGCCCGCGAACATGGCGAAGACGTACGACTATCTCTTCAAGCTGCTGCTCATCGGCGACTCGGGCGTGGGGAAGACGTGCGCGCTCTTCCGCTTCTCCGAGGACGCCTTCAACGCCACCTTCATCTCCACCATCGGTGAGGCAGGGGCGGGAGGGAGCCGGGGCGACCGGCCCGGGCCCCGCCGGCCGCGGCTCCCGCCTGGCGCGGCCGGGGACAGGGCGGCGGGTCCGGCTCCGGGCCGGGAAGCGGCTCGTTCCGCCCGGAGAAGTTCGATGGCGGCCGGCGCGTCTCCCGGCTCGGGCGGCGGGAGCGGAGGGGACGGGTTCGCTGCCGTCGGGGGTGGCTGCGGCGGCTGCCGAGGCCGGGTGCTGGGTGCTGGGCGCCGGGCGGGGGGCGCAGCCTGGCCCTGCCGCCTCGGCTCGGCCCCGGCGGCCGCCCGTCGCTGCTGGAAGGTTGTTGCTGGTTTAGCCGGCGGCTCCCCGCAGGGAGGGGGGCCGGGGCTCGGCCGGGGCTTCGCGGCTGGGCGTGAGCCGCGTTGCGAACTGGGCGGCTCGTCGGTTAGCTGAGGGGGAGGACGCGCTGCTGGCGCTCCTCCCGAGAGCGTGAGCGTCTGAGCAGCGGAATTGGGCGGGGGGAATGATAATTTGGTCTTTGGGCAGAAACCAAGAGTAACTTAGTCGCTTCTCTTTTCAGGTATTGATTTTAAAATTAGAACTATAGAGCTAGATGGCAAGAGAATTAAACTACAGATATGGTAAGTCTTCGCTTCTGAAGTTAATGTCTGATCGCTGGGTGCCTGTACGGTGTGGGGTGGTGATGTTATCGTGAAGTCTTTACCCTAGTTGTGCCCTTCAGCAGTCTACGGTGTCTTAGAAACGAAAAGATAGTTGTCATGCACCTAAAGACTGCTTCAAACTCAATTAAAACTTTCAGTGGCTTTGACTTGAGCGTGTTGCCGTAGGCAGTTTGCGTGAGCCCCCGTGTTCTGTCTGTTCCAGGGACACCGCCGGGCAGGAGCGATTTCGAACCATCACAACCGCCTACTACAGGGGAGCAATGGTAGGAGCCATACGGGTGGTGCTAAACCTGAACCAGGCGGTTCAGCTTTCACAATCAAATCAGCCGCATTTAATGCAGCAGACGTACAGCTGTCTTCCAACATGTAAACTCTGCCTAGCTACACATTTACAGCGGCGCTCCTGTTACAGGCGGTGCTGGAGCTGCGCGGGGACAACGTGGGAACTGCTAGAGACGGCTTTCCTCCGTGGCTCGCTCTGTAAACACGTGTCCCACACGCCTTATCTAGCAAGGCATAAGCTGCGATTAGATGTTGTGTGGAACTGTAAACCAACTGTTTTAAAAATAGTCTTTGTTAAGTTGCTTCTTTCTGCTACGGACAAGTCTTTTAACTCTTGCTTAAACTGATGCTAGCTGAAACTATTTCCTTCTTAATCTTTAGGGCATTATGTTAGTCTACGACATCACCAATGAAAAATCTTTTGAAAACATTCGGAACTGGGTCAGGAATATTGAAGAGGTAATTTCTCTATTTACTTACTGAATATTAAAGATGCTGTTTCTTCCTCCAAAAGTAGTTGAAACTTAATTGCTTCAGAAGTGTTAAGTTTCTTTTGAATACACGTGCTGAAGGGTGCTTGGAAAATAAATTGAATGGAAATCAGGAATACCGTCTGGAATGTCTTGGTTAACAGTAGTTCGTTGTGCTGGTACACGAGAGCCAGTTGTGGGGACTGTAGCCCTTCCAGTGATGAGGGGACCTAAAAGTTGATGTTCGGCTGCCATGACGAGTGATCTGAGAGCTGTCATTGTGCGGGACGCACGCCGGGCTGCTGGGATGAGGGGCCTGGGGGAGCCCGTAAATCGGCGGAAGATGTTTAGTGCTCCATGTTAAGTCCTTGATGCCTGCCTCATCTTTTTGGCAATATTTGTCTAAAAACACCCAAGCCAAAGTCCTTTCTTTGATCTGTTTCTATCTCAGCACGCCTCTCCAGATGTTGAAAAAATGATCCTTGGGAACAAATGTGACGCAAATGACAAAAGACAGGTTTCTAGAGAGCAAGGGGAGAAGGTAAGTGCCGTAGCTTGGACATAATTCAACTTGGGCTTTTCAGCGTACAAAAATTGCTGTCTGTAGGCTGCTTTGGTACTTTGGGGGTGTTTCTAAGTGGAACTAGTGAATGTTTCCCAAGCTGTAGTCGCAGTACGTTTGCCCGCTCTGATAAAAAGATGAGTTGCTGTTAAGAATTTTTGTCAGTTATCTGGTCAAGATGTGTTAGGTGCAAAGCAACGACCTGGATTTCTTTCTTAGAAAAAGGAAGAAAAAGCATGCTAGAGTTTGACGTTTAGGAAATGTCTCTCTTTGGCTGAAAGCCACTGAGACGAGGTAGCCAGGATTGTCTTTTCTGGCGTCAGGTGTTACTTAGTCAAAGTAGAGAAGGTGTTTCTGCACATTGTAGATGTTACAAGACTGACAAGATACCCATGCAAGAAGAAAATAAAAGACAAAGGAGCAGATTAGTGTGTGTGCAGAGTGTGAAAGAGCAGAACAAAGCCCGGTAAGAACAGATGCTGACAGGAATGAGATTTACTTCCTGATTTCTGCAAATTGTTCTGCTTGAGTAAATCCCCGAGTTGCTGTGAATCACGCCAGGAGGGGCAGATCCTGCGCCGTTGGTTATATTTAGAGCTGTTCGCACAATTATCCAACTAACATGAAACCTGCTTTTGTTCAGCTTGCTGCAAGTTTTGGAATTAAATTTATGGAGACGAGTGCAAAAGCAAACATAAACATAGAGAATGTAAGTACTGTTCTTGTGTACGTACTGCCTTATTTGTGCAAACAAGCGATAAGAACTCTTGCCCGTCCCGGTTGGGTGCAGAACTCCACTGCTGGATACTGCAGATGGGTTATTAAGCACACATTCATGCATTCTGTGAAAGCGTTGTCTAGCCAACGTTATGCCAGTCTATTTAAATCAAACTTGGCGCTTAGAGCGTAGCACGAAGGTATTACAGCAAACTGCGTTAGGGCAGCACATGGAAAAAAGCTTATGCCTTTGCATTCAATAACGTGATTGATGAAGGGCGACATTTTCCCACTACGTAAGCCCTGGATGTGCCCTGCCGTGGGTGGTGTGTGCCGTGGTGGGTTTCAGGCTCAGAAAGGAGGTAGCAGAGTTAGAAAAGGAGCATTAAAACCTGAAGGGGGGCAGGGGGGAACACACCTGAAAACTTGATGTTCTTCAGGAGCTCAGTATATGCAGAAACTCGGGAAGGCAGCTTATTGCTAAGCAAAAATGTTAGAATATGTAGCACTTAACTGTTTTACTTGTCACAGGCATTTTTCACTCTTGCAAGAGACATCAAAGCAAAAATGGACAAGAAGTTGGTGAGTAACCTTTACTTGGTCCACACTGTATTTAAATAAGGAAAAAAACCTCAAACCAAAAGCCAAATTGCAAGTACTGTTTCACGGTGTATAAAAAATACTTTGTGGTCTCTTCCGTGGAGGATGCACTGAAGGTTATAGAAATTTATTTTTAGTTTTGTCACGCTACTTCTCGACCTTGGTGTATAAACAATTGTCTCTGGATTTCAGGAATTATCTGCAATGGTTGAGGTTTCCTACAGAAAATTCTTTCATTTGTTTCATTGAAAGTCAAGCAAGTGGTAGAGTGGTTTAATGATATTTCTTGCTCTTGCAGTCCAAAAACCAGAATCTCATAAATTAGACATATAGGAGGCCCACTAGTCTTCAAACTAGTACGTTTAAAAATAAGTAAAGAACTAATTTTTTTGATAACTTTTGCAAAAGCATCCTGAAATGGTTGGGTTATCTTTCATACAACAAATAAACATAGATCGATGTCAGTTTGTTCCTTACGAAATTAAGCTAACAAAGGTTCCTTCTACTTTCACTGAGCGTCCCACCTTCATGTGACCAGATGTGTGCTGACAGAGCTGTGATCTTTTGGGTCTTGCTGACCATTCCGAAGTGTTTCAGCAAGAGCCAAACATGGTCTGTAACTGGGGTTTTTTTGTGTTTTTTTTTTTTTCTCAGCTGTCTTTGAGTTTCTAGAAAGAAGAAGAATAGGCACGGTGCATGTTAGCCAAAGCCAAAAGTAGCAGACGCAGTTCTGTGACTTCTCGTAGTGGCTGATGGAAGGCTCAGATAAAGGAGTTGAGACTCCTGTTGATTTTAGTAATGGGTTTTGTGTATGGCAGGCTTGATTCAACCAAATGAATAGATGAAGTATGGATGCTAGAAGCTGTTAAGTATAAATAAGTAACTTGAATATTCTTTGCGTCTTTAGGAAGGCAATAGCCCGCAAGGCAGCAACCAGGGAGTCAAAATCACACCAGACCAACAAAAGAAAAGCAGCTTTTTCCGATGTGTTCTTCTGTGAGGGACACGGCCTTAATCTGAGCATCTGCTCAGCTGAACTGGACTGTGCCTGTTCTGAGTGAGATTTCCTCTGTCTGTGGACTTAGCATTTTCAACATACCTTGTCACTCTGTGACCATCTGAATGAGAAATTGTTTATTTTGGTAATTGTGTGACTCTTCAATTTTGGAGATGAAACAAGTTTATTTTTGTCAGATTGCCACTGGGCGTGTGTATTGTCTAGCAGAGGGAGTACAGATCAAATGTGACCTGTGATAGAGCACCTTTGGTGACAGGCTTCAATCTTTTTGTTCATATCTGTAACGTATCCAAATTAGGAAGATTAAGTTATGATCAAAATAAGAAACTGAAATGCCAACATTAATAAACTACAGGTATGTGTACATGATACATGTGCATATCCGTTGTCTATAGATGCATATAGAACAATCACATCAAAACATCAAATAAATGCACTTACGTAAGCAGGACAGGCTTATACCTTTTCAGAAGGTAGAAGGAAGCTTTCTGCATCTCCACCTCTTTGCTACTACAGAGAAAATCCTTTATCTGCCTGTTACTTAGTTGCTTTATTCTAGACAATCCACAAGTACAATTAAGTTTAAAAAAAAAAAAAAAAATCCTCCTCAAAGGAATCTATTTTTTTAAAAAACCAAAGTGTGCTGTAAATATAATGGATCCTTGCCATCAGGGATTACTTTATCCATGTTAGACTTGACCATGCTTAATTAAGTACTCCAGATGTTTAGACGTGTTTAACGGGAGATGATCGCTACAGCGAGTCCCATGCAGATGATCTGTTGTCTGTTCTTGGAGAAACGGACCGTGGTTCAGGTAGGAACACTCACTCAAAATCTGTAACATCGCAATGGGCGGCTTTTTCTTCTCCACTTGAGAATGACTCCAGATCTGTCATGATGTAGTAGCTGGTTTTAAATTGTGACGAGAAAATGTATTGCACTGCTTCCAGTTGTGTGTTCTCATGCACACTTGCTCACATATGCAAATAAATGTTGCACATATGAACACTTCCTGAAAACAGACTTTTTTAAACTGAGATTTGTCTTGTTGCTGTGTATTGATCATTTCAGATTTCAAGCAGCAACAGACCTGTTAATAGTGTGCATCAATGCAAATTATGTTTAGTCCTCAGTGGAAATATTCTATGTATTTATTCCTATAAACACAGTCTCTTACATTCCGATGTATAAAACGTAACAGCCAAGTGAAGCTCCTAGGTAGCTAATTGCTCTTAGTTCAGAGGCTGTAAGCCTGACTCTTATTAGACTGACAAAAGGAGCCAGTAAGAGCCATCTACTTCAAAGTCTGCTGTCAAGTGATTGGAATTATGGTGTATTTAACTCAAACGAACATGTCAGCTGTGTCCTGCACTTCACTGGAATTGTTAACATGCTTTGTTTACATTGACAACTGCACTTAAGGGTAAAATTAAAGCTGATTTTAAAGTTAATGAATTTACTCACCAGTTTTGTTTTCTTCAAGTTTGTGGTATTATATTCTGGCCTCAAAGTAGCACTCAGAAGCGTTACTGTAGTTAAAAATCTATCAGGTTCATAATTAAACTTTATAAATCTGCAGCATGCAACTGGGCTCAACAGGAATATTGCCTGAATATTTCTAAAATGGAAAAAGGAAATTTTACTGTGTAAGTTACTGGTTTATAAAAATGCATTTTATATGCTACCAACCTTTTTTTGTTAATAGCTAGCAGATTACAATGAGCTCTGTTCCTGATTAAAATCATACATAAAGCTTTCCTTTAATCAGAATCTTATGATGGGGGTTTTTTTGTTTACTTGTGGCTTTTTAGCATGAGGACTTGGTGAACATGCACCATAGTGGATTACGCGCAGGTGTATTTGTAGGATAAAACCACGTTAAGCTACTGAAGAGCCTTCTAGTCCATATGTGCTTCTAGTCAGTGTATGCTTCAAAGTGTAGTTAATACAGAGCTACAGATTGGGCCAACAATGCTTCTGTCTTGAGATAAGGATACTTTTAGAGAAAGAATTTGTGTGTGTACTTCAAGAAATTACTGAGGCAGAGTTGGGGAGGTGATTAAGGCATGGTCTGAATGTTGTTTTCCTCCACAGAAGTAATCTGTTTAATGATTTGTTTCTGGCTTAGTAGTAAATGTGGATTGTCTCGCATCCATCCTTCTGCTTTAACGCAGCCAGATGCTGCAGTCAGGCTTATTTTTCAAAGTGACTGGAAAAGTAAGTGGTTAGTCTAATGTGGTATCACGTGCTGTCTGCCATGATACTGGGCATTGCCTGTTGACAGTATTTAAATCAATAACTCGTCTTGAGATGAGAAAGCAAACCATATTAATGTACAAGTGGGTAAAACTTGAAGGATGGAATTGTGTGTTTCACTCCTCATTTTCTAAATCTTAAGTTACTCTTTTGCGTTCAAAGCTAACTCTTTGTGTGTGAATACCTTTAGTCTAAACTTATGCTGGTTGTTGCACATGTTTATGTACCTAATTTATAGCATGATTTCCTTTTATGAAATGATTGGTTTTACCCAATGAACAACTACATTATTGTCTGATCTCAGGAAGTTTCATACAGTTACTGTGACTACAGTCATCACTGTTCTTCTAGGGTATATAGACTCTACACCGAAATTAAATCCGTGTAAGCAATATGAAACCTAAAATGCAAATGTAAGACAGGAAACGTTTAAAGACGCTGCAGTTGCATGTATGCTTGGTTATGTGTCACTAAATACGGCCATCAAATCTTGGAGAAGTACAATATGTAGTTGATGTTTCAATCACATAATTAAATTACTGTATTTTTTAAGTATGAATGTTATGGAAAACACAATGGTCGAAAGAGGTACTGCGAAAATACCTACAGCAATGTATTTATAAATAAGCTTTCTTTAACTAAGGAGGAAAAAAACCTGAAATTGGATACAAAATTTGTAAAACAGGAATTTAAGTAGATCGGAAAAACTAACTGTGCTTACTACACATTCTCAGTGTCTAAATGCCACTAAAATTTCAGGTAATCAATTAACGTGGTTTGTAGAGAAACCCATTTTTGAGCACGTTCTCAATTTCCCTTACTTAATGAGTATCATAGAATTCTGTGTTTGACCTTATTTTTGAGGCTGGTTGCAATATTTCAGATAGTCTTCACCCCTTCAGGTGTAGACCTGTCAGTAGCTCGTCTGTCAATAAATGGTGGAACTGCTGTTTTAACACTTATGTTGTCCAGGTCCCATGCGGATAGGCACATCTAATGTTCCTTGACATCAGAGCCTTATGCCAGCATCAGACTTTCAGCCTCAGATATATAAATCCTATGGATTATTGTAAGTCTCTTTACTGCTGCTGAAAATTATTTGGTCTCTCCTTTCGTGCGAGATGCTAATCATCTCGCTGACAATTGTTAAGGGTTTTGTTGTTGTGGCGGTGTCTTTGATGATCATGCTCAAAAGCTACCGTGATTTCTTGTTCTCTTGGACTTGAAATGGCTGGTGTTTATGCTGGAGAGGAAATGGACAAACAGCTGCATAGAGGATGGTCTCCATTTGTACTAGAAGTTCATAGCAGTTGGGAAAGAATGACGACTGACTTCTGTCCTCATTTATAGATTAAATAATGATCTGTTCAATTGAACATTAACGGTAATGTGCAGTCTGATTGTTTCAGGCTGCCTTATTTTTTGACCCATCTCTTTCACTGATCGTTGGAGTTTTTGTTTCTGTAGGTAATACAAGTTCAGCGGGCTGGTCTCTAGCCTTTCTGCAGGAATCATGTGCTCTACGTTGAGCGTGAGTTGGGACTTACGACTTTGTTTTGAAGGGAACTTAATGCATCCCAGTATTTTTAAAAACAACTGTAAATTGTGTTTTTAGAATGACCACTTTTGGCTGCCACCCTTCCCACATTACAGCTGCTTTCTTAAACACTTCTCATTGATTTTTCATGTTTGTATTAAAAACAAAACTGTTGTTTATTACAGTATGTATGTTTTTACTCTGTTGTACAGGACCCTGAGCACTGCATAAATAAACTTCTTATGAAAAGAGAATTTTACAAACTTAGTTTGTCAGTCCTGTTCATCATTTGTGCGTATAGATTCTTGTGTGGAAAATAGGGTATTTCTACAAATAGAAAAGAGGGACAGGAACCTGGGGTAGCCTCTTTTGTCCTTTAAAGTATGTTGACTTTTCGTGATAAATTCTGAAATGGAGAGCTCTTCTCTGTCGTCTGTTCAGAACCTGTAATGGATGTCTGTGACACACTGGGACAATACTTTAGCAAATCGATTCACTGGGCCATTTGTTGAGACTGTAGCTGATCAGAGGAGCTGCTTACACAATCTTGATTAACCATAATGTTTTTGAAAATATTTTCAAGGCTTTTTACTGGTTAAGGCATTTTCTTAGGAGTTTTTTTAGAAGCTATAATTTGATACAAGTTCCTTTACTACCTGAAGGTGTCTGAACTTCAAAAAAATACTTCCCATCACACTGTCTAGGTCAGATTTGTTCTAGCTGGGGGGCAGAATAGACGTTTTGTTAAATTACAGGGAAATCTTGATGAAGAGCTTAATGAATTCTTCCTTTTAAAGAGGTAAACAAGAGACAGAGTTCTCCGACTGGTTCAGTTACCAGAAATTGTCCTCTTTGCTCCTCTCATTTTGCGCTCTCATGGATGGTAGTCTCGGGTGAAGTAATAGTTGTTGAAGGTTCAAGAAGCACTTCTGTCTGTGTTTCACTGGATTCAGATTCGAATGTGAAATGTGCTATTAGAAAGAGGAAGTAACGATTGCTTATGTATCACTATTCAAAGGAATTCGCTACAACTAATCCCAGGACTGTATAATAAATTGGAAACTTTATTTTGCAAAGCACTGGCAAAGAATAGGTACATTAAATAAACACAAGATTTGGAGTGCTGCTTTGTGCAAGACGTGCACCAGAAACCACATTAAGACTATGTTATGTGTTAAGTCATATACCTATCAGTGGAGCCTAAGTGCCAATGTTAACTTTTTAAATTACGAGGACTTCTTGTCATGGAAAAGGTACGTCAGAGGTTCAAAAAGCTAGTCAAGAAGCCTCCACGCTTTCTCAAGCTTTCCCAGTCTTTGCGGTGGGCAGCTCTACTAGAAAGTGTCAGGGAAGAGTGGTGATCTGTAATGGCTGAGGAGACGTAAAACACACACTTTAGAGACTTCTGACAAAAAAACTAAGAGCAATTTTGTGTTAGAAATTAAAAGCAAATATTACCTGAGGAAATCTGGAGCTCGTATTATCATATGCTGAAAGTCTTCCAAAGACAGCTTGCCATCGTTGTCCACGTCGGCTTCGTAAATCACCTTTTCACATACGAGGCGAACTTCTTCTGGGGTAAGTTCATTTCGGGTTAATTTGTTAACAGTTTTCTCTAGATCTGATTTGCATATATAATCATCATTGTTAAAATCTGTCAAAGGAAACAAAATTAATTCAAAGTGACAAAAGTCAGCATTTTACATGGTTGACTGCCAAGACCTAAGAGGAAGGGTTTGGTTCCTAGGCTGTAATGTATTTATGTAAGTAGAACTTTCAAACCAGAAATGAAGTTATCTGTATTTGCTTGTATAAAAATTCAGTAACAAAATAAAAAACCTGGAATACTTTCTCCTTATCATACATAAGGGTAACAATTGTAAATAGCTGAATGGCTAAACATAGCCTAGCCATAATTAAATAATTCTAGCAAATCACTACTACTGAACTAAACGCAAGAAATAGTATGAAGTTAAGAGAATGAGCTGTTTGGTTTTGGTGGGGGTTCACTTTTTTAACGTCTTTGCTGAATCATACAGTTTACATCACAAAAAAAGATTTTGTTTGTTTGATATGTTGTTTGACTTTAGCTGGTTGTAAAGAAAGTAACTGAAAATGGTACTGTAAAAAAAACAAAACAAAACAAAAAACAAAAGACCCACAACCAAACAACAAAAAAACCCTTTAAATTTGTCCTTTGAGAAAAATGCTAGAAGCGTGCTTCCCTGCCTCCCTCCTCCCCCTACCAAAACCACCCTATAGCTTTATGGGCAGACATATCCCTTGTGCTGCACTTTTCCAAGCAGCCCCTCAGGCAGAAGGATTTCTTAAATGTTTGTCAGCTGTTGAAAACTGCAGATAATTTCTGGTTGTAAATTTTGTAGTAAATCCTAATCCGAAATAAGAGAGGAGACAAAAGATTAAAGAAGACCAGAAGTTTCTAGGAGAGAGAACAGACATTCAAATGCAATGAAAAGAAAGGCTGCATTAAAAACATACCTAACTAGAAATCACGGTGGTCACAAAATGATTATTTTGCAACCCTACATGAAGCTGCAGGATTTCCCCAAAGTTTACTTTTTATGCGTGTCTCACTCACCATAAATTTTAAAAGCGTAATAAGCTTTCAAGTCTCTGGGAGCCATTTCACTCAGCACTGAAAACATGTCCAAAAAATCATCTAAAGTCATATTGCCATCTCCATCCTCTGAGAAAACCTCTGCTATCCGCTGGCGGAATGGATTGTCCTGGGCAGCAGAACACAGGAGCAAGGGAAGGTCACCTTTACTAGCATTTATTTCAGCACAGATAAGACACAATTGGAGCGAGATTATTTTTGTTGGAAGACCTTTTTGGCAAATACTTCCCTTTCTGCTATTATGTTCTTGTGCAATGTTGTATCAGGTAGACACAGCTGCAGCCTTCTTTAACCTCTGTGCAATTTCAGGGTGTTTTCAGGGGATCACTAGAAGCTTCCAGAAAGACTTTTGACTTCAATAGCCAAAATTTATTTCTATTTCAGCCTCCTAGCAATTAGTACTGGATGAATTATTAAAAAAGGGTAGATTAAACTGAAATGTGTCACTCGATTCTAGTGGTGTTCCTTGCTCTGTACCTTCAGCTCTGGCATGCTGCCGATGAGTTCATAGGGAAGTGTCACGTCTGGTTTATCTGTGTAGTCGAGTGGAACTAGCTGTGGGGCTAGATCTCGGTATCTGTAAAACAGCCTGAAATAGAAAGAAAGGCTTGTTTAGGGAACAAGTTATTCAGACCACTGAGAACCATATGTTCGCCATTTCTGTATCATTCTTCACATTTTTCATCCTTTACCAGATGGATGATATCAGTGACTAAGTAATATTTAATATACTCTGTAGTTGTTGGTGGAAGAAACAGCATTAGAAAGAACAACGCAGTGCAACTGGTGAAAAATACAAAGCCTTCATGCTTACAGAACAGCTAGGTGAAAATGCTTAGGCAGGGCAGGCAGCCAAACCACTAGATACTGTGTATCCCAAAACAGATTTTTACAAAGTTTCAGATTTACTTCCACGTTGCCAGCAATGGTATTCAGGCAGGTAGGGTAGTTATGATTCATGCCTTTATGCTAACAAGGCACAAGACCTTCAACCTGAAGGTCCACGTAATCGATTTCCAAACACACAAAAACTTGTGGCAAGGCAAAAGGGATCTGTTTTCCAAATCTACAATGTGTGTGACCAAAAATAATGGGCTTAAACTGGAGCATTAAAGATCCTGTTTAAAAGCCAGATTAAAACCCTGAATGCCTAAAGCCATGGGCAGGGAGAGGGATCTGGGACCAACTCTAGCAGGTTTTTATCCACCTCAAGTATCTTCCTGTTTTTCCATAGAACTCGGGTTCAAGAGACAGAAAACGTGCATAATAATTTGAATATATTCACCACTTTTTCAGCATTCTATTTGCTTCAGTTCTTGTGCTAGAGTAAGGATCCCATTCACAGCTGTTATCAACAAAACAATAGGACAGAATTTTAAAAGGGATCCTTATCAATAATAAATGTCTTAGTCATGACACAGTTATGGTTCTGGCCTCTATTTAATATGTGGAAAGGAGACAGATTTAGATTTCAGTTATTACAGAACCATTCATATGTTATACTGTATAGAATTCATACACAGATATCAAGATTCTAAAGAGGGACATGCCCTGTACAAAACTGTCACTTGTGCTCTGACCTTCAGAGAAATTAGCAAATAATGCGTGATACTATCTTGAGAGATGCAGAAACTGAACACTTCCCTTTCTGCTAGTATGCCCAATGGTTAGGAATGGCAAATGCAACTTCAATATTACGTATGTTACTGTCTGGGTAAGTATTTTTCACAAGAAGAGAACAAGTTCAGGTTTTCAGTGAAGACTCTCAGTCCCCCATGAACAGAACACTGAACTTCTCTTTATCAGGTCCTTTGGCCAGAGGTTAAATGGAGTGTTCAATGAGGCACATGAAGGCTTTGGGAAAAATGCACCTTAGAGTATCAGTATAATTATTTACAAGAAATGTGAAGAAAATTTGACACAATCGTTAAGGTTTTCATAAACCAGGCAAAGTATTCCAAATAATAACAGTATACTTTGAAGCATCTGTCATAAAACAAGGTGACAGGAACCTGGATGTCACTGGCAAAGTATGCACTAAAATATAACTTGTAACATTTATTTCTGAAAAATAAAGAGAGACTGGTACCTTAATACAAGATTTAGAATTCTGACTCACTCTAGGATAGATAACATAGAGTTTGTACATAAAAAATGCTCAAATTGCCTAAAGGTATCACTTTAAATTTGTGTAAATCCTTTTAAAATTATTTTTAAAATACCTAACCCTATAAGTAGCCTGCCTTTATAGCAGTCTCTGTCCTTTAGCCACAAAATGCATATACAAGACTCACCTCAGAATTTCTTTCCTTGTAAAGAATGTACAGTCCTATGAAAGAAGAAAAGATATAACATGTAATGACAGGTTTTACCATGCATTGGCCCAAACTTTTCCCATACAGTGGCTTAAATGAAGTTATATTGTAATATATGTGGCCAAGCATTAAAGCTCGTTCTTTTTGGCGTATAATTAGGGGTATTTTATAACCCCTCTTCTTGATGTAAGAATCAAACTATGTTACTGAAATCTTTGCTGTAATTTAGTAGTCCTACTTAATTTTTAAAAGATAGTTTTAAAAAAGCCCTTGCCATTATTCCATTTTCTGCCCAAATAGCCATTTCGTTTGTTTTATACCTGATATGCATCCAGTTGCTCTGGAGTGAAAATGGTTTGCTTGTTGCCCATTTCTGACTCTGAATGCTGATTCTTGTCCCATCATTCTGTCCTCAAAGGCCCCTTTATAAGGAGGTCTGGATGGTCATTTATTAAAGGCTGCAACAATGAGGTTCAGGTATAGCAGAGGATCAAGTAACCAGCTTCCCTATTCCACTGGCTGCAAAGCATCATAATAGGAGCATTTCATCAAATCTTTATTCTGGCTGCTTAAGGCTCTTATCCACGGTCACTCACCTGTCTCCTATGTGCACAACAAAGACTCATGTTACAGTATTTAGCCAAACAACTAACAGCTTCTTGTTTGTGTCTTTGAAGCAGCAGGTCGACTTCATGGATGGTTCTTTTCCATTCCTTCAAATGTGGTAAATTAAGTAAAAAGTGTTAGCAATGTCTTTCTTCTTTAAGAATTAACACCAAATGCTAGAAATTAGAAACAGTGGTAGTAACCCTTGTCCTTTGCTTTTCACTGATGCTAATGGTAGTTTGTACTGGAGGCGGTATCTATAAAGTCCACTCACTCCCTTTATTCTGCATTATCTGCTAATACACATTACCACTAGTTAACATTTATTAGTGTGCCATGATACATATATGCTGATACATATGTGGCCTTTACACCGAAAATACATGTGAGTATATAGTTTATATATGTGAATAGAAATGTGAGGTTACAGGCTGTATGAAATATGAAAAACAAGGGCAGAAGGAGGAACTGACTACACAACTGCAGCATGCGGCAGGCTGCCTTATTTATTGATCACGGGCAGGTTGTAGAACCTTCATTTCTCGGTCATTCCTACCGTCCGGCTGGGTGGGCCCCTCTGTCCGGTGGAAAATCTGTTCCCCTCAGCGAAGGAATGCCAGCCTCACTCGTCAGCGCGCCTTCAAATAATCAAAAAGTATTCGGTCTTGTTCTGTTCGGCGTAGAACAAGGTGTGTGGGGAGGGCTGGGACTGTTTTTTTCCTGGCGCTGCCCGGATCTCTGGACTTTCCTCTCAGGGCGCCTTCGGCTTGTAGCGGTTTTCCCTCACGGAGGGAGAGGACGAAACCGTTGCCGCGGCAACGGC
>JAVKLA010000090.1:40237960-40274886 GCA_034782735.1 Sagittarius serpentarius
CCGGGGTGGGCAGCGCTGACCGCCCTCTGCCCGCAGGAAGAAGAAAAAGGCGAAGGACAAGGCCCAGATCCTGGAGCAGATCGTGAGCAGCAAGAAGCAGGAGGAGGAGAAGAAGCGCGGCCTGGACAAGCGGACCCCGGCGCAGGTGGCCTACGAGAAGATGCAGGAGAAGCGGGTAGGGCCGCCCTGCCTGGGCCAGAGCCCATCTGGGGACTCGGGGGGAGGGGGGGGTTTAAAAACCCCAATCGACCCCCTCAGATGCCCCTGAGAGGCTACGAGTGCTGGAAGTAACCAGCCTCTCTTGTGTCTTCCTCCAGCAAATGGAGAGGATCCTGAAGAAAGCATCTAAAACCCATAAGCAGAGAGTGGAGGTAAGCTAAATTACCCCGATTTACTCAGGCCAGTGTGTATTTGTCAGCATGCAGGCTTGTTGGGCTGGAGGAACTGTTTTGCCTTTGTGAAACACAGAAGCGGGGAGGCAGGAGGTCTTGTGGCTCAACGGTGGTGATGTCAGCACCAAATATTAAATGTTTTCTTTCTCCTTCCCTCCCTTAGGACTTCAACAGGCACTTGGATACTCTGACTGAGCATTACGACATTCCTAAAGTCAGCTGGACTAAGTGAATGGACTGCTTTATCAAGGCCTTGGATCAGGAGTTGTGTTTTGTTTGTATTAAACAGGGTTGCTATGTAAATCTGTGTATTCTCCATATTGAATGTTTAATATATCTTCTGAACGTTTATGGCTTTGTACTGTCTTATTTCATTGTTTTGTTTTTTAAAACCAGATATCCAACAAAGTGTTTGCTTGGCTGAGATGAGCTGTGATTTATGTAGGTGCAGAGGGCTATTTTTTTTTAGTGCTTAAAGTGAGATTAAGGCCAAAATCAATTGCTGTGAGCCAGCTGGGAAACGTTCCTTCATTTGTTTGAATTCATTTGTTTGAAGTGTTAGTAACACTTCTCCTTTTTGGAAGTGAAGAGTCTGACAGTCTCACATAGCATAAGCTTCTCCTGTAAGTTACAGGAATTGTGTGATTTCTTTCTATCTAGAGTTCTTTCAAAGGTGGAGGGTCTGCTGTAACTTGTAACTTTGATGTAACTTCTTGCTAAAAGGCTACTTTCATCCTTTTTTTGGTGCTGACTTACCTATAAAATCAGAGGCAGCACACTGACGAAACAGTTTACACAACAGTTTTTGAAATGCCTTGCCTGCCTTTACAATTCTTACTCCCTTTGAGAGATGACATGTAGCTTTATGTTTAAAATCCTAACAGGCCTCTTAAAGCCGAATATTGTTCTTAAACCCGAACGCTGTCCCCCTGCTGTCGCCGGTCGGGCCCTGGGTGCTCAGCGTCTGCCCGGGGTTCCCACCGCAGCCCCTCGTCCCGGCGCCCTTAGTGCCCAGCCCCGCCCCTGGAGCTGTTTTCAGCGCTGTGGGACCATTTGCCAGCGGGGGTGGGGGTGGGGAAAGACCCCCGGGACTACTTAGCAGCCGACTGGTGAGTCAAAGTGTTCTTCCGCTGCCGAGCCCTGCGCGCATCCCTCCCCGCCGGGTCTCGTCTTTTCTCTTCTCGTCTCGTTTCGTCACTTCCTGCCGGAAGTGTCGTGCGGGAAGCGGAAGTCGGTGTGTCTGCGACCGGGCGACACGGCGGCCCGGGCGGGAGGCGGCGGCGGGGCGATGTCGGCCAGCGCCGTCTACGTGCTGGACCTGAAGGGGAAGGTGAGGCCCAGGCCGCGGCGGTCTCTGCGGGGCCGAAGCGGAGGGGGCCTCCCTCGGCCCGGTCTGTGAGGGGCCCCGGGATGGTGGGGGTCGTCCCCCGGCCTCGCTGGGGTCGGCGGGAGCCGCTTTCCCCTTCCCGGCTCCTCCTTGCTGCCAGCCCGTTTTACACGGCACTGGGGGGCCGAGCTGTGAGAGGGGAGTCCTGGCCTCTATCTCCTCTTCGCAGTTAGAGGTGCTGGGGGAGGTGCCAGCCGGGCCCTTGGGCATCGCACCTCGGGTAATTAATCTCTGCCGTAATTGGAGGTGGTTTGTCTCTGAGGGGCTGCGCGTTTTCCCCTCTTAAAAGCATTATTGGGGCGTGTGCAGCAATAGGTGAAGAATAACTGGAAAATATTAATACATGAATTTGCCATGAAAGGTTAGGATTTGCATTCCAGTCAGCAAAGTATCTTGGCATTGTGACTGGCATTTATAGGATGCATAGAGGCTGGAGTGAGGCTTGGTGACATCTAAACAGTTACTTAAAGAGGCCTTCCAAACACCTGGAGAGTTGGTCTTGCATGGTAACATCATCTCACAAAAGAGGAAAAATACAAGGATTTTGTTCCTCTTTATAGGTTCTTATCTGTCGGAATTACCGTGGCGATGTGGACATGTCAGAGGTGGAGCATTTTATGCCAATCCTTATGGAAAAGGAAGAAGAGGGGACGCTTTCTCCTATTCTAGCACACGGAGGAGTTCGTTTTATGTGGATTAAACATAACAACCTGTATCGTATCCTTTGTACTGCATGTAGCTCACATATGCTGATATGCCAAGCGCCACGATATTATTTTCATTGTTTGTGTCTAAATGCAAAGCTAGAGGGTGGGTGAAGCGACATAAGGAGCTCTACTAAATAAAGTCGGTTTATGCTTTACGTAGTGTAATGTGCCTCAGCAGCACAGGGTGCAGAAAAGTGCTTATGTTAATTTCACTCTAATAAATTATTTCTTGAATTTTTATCTTCATATCTCGTTAGACCAGAGGTACTGTTAATTAATTAACTCTTAGGTTTTTTTGGCCAACTCCAGTTGCCTAAAGGCTTTTAAAAATGTACTTAGTAAACATTTTTTTGAATGGTGACTTTGAATGCATGTTCCTGAACATCGTTTATCAGTTGTTGCAACTTCTAAGAAAAATGCTTGTGTATCACTGGTGTTTTCATTTTTATATAAAGTAGTTCAGGTGAGTATGAAATTTCCAAAGTAACCTCCATCTTCTTTTCAGTTCAATCTAAATCTGACCTAAATAGAAGCGCGTAGAGCTTTCACATTTTTAAGAACTCTATGGTAATAGCATTTTTACTTTATATTTGATTATTTTGTAGAACTATCTTCCTAACCACTAATAATGGAATTGATATTTTGTAGCTGAGTAGGCAAAGCATCTGACACAATGCTGTAAGTAGTTGCACAAGACCTGAGAACACAGAGGAGATTTGTGAACTTGATGCATGAGTAGTGGCATATCACATAGATTCTATGTTTGGTTCGTCTGTACTTGGCATGAAAAATATTTTCTCCAGAATAAATATTTTTCATAATAGTTGGAGTTGCTTCTAGGATTCTTTAGCTCTCTTTTAATTGAGGTGGGTTTCCTGAGGCTAATCTTCTGAACAGAATGCTGTTTGTGAATTACGGGGTTTTGTTTGGGGCTTTTAAAAAATTAATTATTATTTTAGATGCAAGAACACATTCTAAATGTGCTGTACTTCCTCAGTTAATGTCCTCCTTCTTCCCCTCCCTCCTGTCACTTTGTTTCAGGTTTTTTCTGAATATTTCAAGGAGTTGGAAGAAGAGAGCATTAGGGATAATTTTGTTATTATTTATGAGTTGTTAGATGAGCTTATGGATTTTGGTTATCCACAAACCACTGATAGTAAAATTTTACAAGAGTAAGTATCATTCTGCATCGCTTACAGTGACAAACTCCTTGGAAAGTTTTGAGCATTCTTCCATACACAAACAAGTGTTTTGGCTTGGTCTAGTTATCAAAAAAATTAATTTTCACTTTTTCGTGCCAATTATGTGGTTGTAAAGGTACATCACTCAGGAAGGTCACAAACTTGAAACCGGAGCTCCGCGTCCACCTGCTACTGTTACGAATGCTGTTTCATGGAGATCAGAAGGGATAAAATACAGGAAAAATGAAGTGTTCCTGGATGTTATAGAGTCTGTTAACCTTTTGGTGGGTACCTTTAACTTCTAATGAGAATTGTGATAAGAAGTGTTAAAAAGGGCTTATTGTCTGAAAACCTGCAAGGGTACAATCAGAAGTCAGACTGACTGTGGCTAGTGTACTGTGATGCTCAAAACAATGTCAGTCATTAAAACTGAGTACCCATCCAGTAGACAAATACTGCTGTACTCGGATGTATTGCTGATTTCTGATATGTGCTTTCCTCCTCCATCTGTGCCCATCACCTCCCTGATCCAGTTCTACTCTACTGGATTAATCTCTCGGGAGAAAGACACCCAAGAAAACTCGGGATATGGGGATGGGGTGGGAGTGTTGTCTGATGCCACAACGTAACACATCAGAGCCATAATACCGTTCTCTTCGGTTTTGTTCAGGTCAGTGCCAACGGAAACGTTTTACGGAGTGAGATAGTTGGATCCATTAAAATGAGAGTCTTTCTCTCGGGAATGCCAGAGCTGCGCCTTGGTTTAAATGACAAAGTTCTCTTTGATAATACAGGCCGTGAGTATTTTGGTGATATCCTGATAATCATGAAAGATGTTACCTGAAGTCTTAGGTTTTGGGATACTTGAGGTTCAGCTGAAAGGATTTGTTCTAAGATGATGGAAATACTCCCTTTATCAGTGTAGAAAACCACATTAGGTCTTGTGTGACACTACCAAGCAAAGACAGAATACCATGGTAACACACACTAACCATCTAGGTGTCCTCGTCTCTTTTTTCGTTGGGACTTCTGTTGTCCTAAAAACCTATAGCAAGCTAAAGAAAGTATTGGCTAAAAGGGAGGAATGTCAGCAGACAACTGCTTAGCTGTGTAACTGGCTGTGATGAGACTTCAGACATACCTTGTGTAGCACCCCGAAATGTGTCTTTTCTGCTAGGTGGCAAAAGCAAATCAGTAGAACTGGAAGATGTAAAGTTTCACCAGTGTGTTCGTCTCTCTCGCTTTGAAAATGACAGGACGATTTCTTTCATTCCACCTGATGGAGAGTTTGAACTCATGTCATATCGTCTTAATACCCACGTAAGTCTGGATGTTTGCATTTTTTTATGTGATAGTGTTTTAGATTGTAGGCAAAATTGCTAATGGCTTTCCCTTGATTTTTTTTTTCTTAAAGTATGGGCATCGTAGTAGTTTTCAAGTCAACTGTTAATAGCAAAGCTTTGTGCTCACTCTCTTTGGAGGAAGTAAGAATGAAATAGCTTGGTAATAAGTCTCTGTTTTTTCAACTACTGTTGAAACTGGTTCTGAAATAACCGTTCCTGTGATGACTTTTTTTTTTTTTTAAGCTAACTACATGATGAAATGTCAGTGTAGCAATTCATTGTGCTTGATGACAGCAGTATTTATGTCACTGAATTTTATTAGAGTATGCTAGCCACAGTGATAAGGATAGCTTTCCTTTCAGAAAAGGAAAAGTTGAGTATAGAGAAGGTCTATAATATGCAGCTATGACAGGAGACAACAAATGAATAGTTCAGTATTAATTTATTTTAAGGGCAGTAGTTTGAACTAGAGTTATTTTTAGGGCCTGTCATAGTTCAGTCCCTAGTGTGTTAAATATCAACTACTTTGGAATACAAGTGTTTGTTATTAGGGATTAATCTCAGACATACCTTTTTAAGCCTATAATTCTTGTAACACTTGGTCATTGGTATATCAGTGCTTGCTCATTTGTATAATTTTTTTTTTTTATTTTAATAAGAACACAACTTGTTTGTCATTTCGAACACCACAGACTTTCTGTTTTCTCTGGGGTTCATGTCTTGAGTGTAGCTTTATGGGGAAGCAACATTTTAGTGACAGTGTCACAGTAAAACCTACAGCTGTTAAGTGTTTTTCCCCCTTAGGTAAAACCACTGATCTGGATTGAGTCTGTGATTGAAAAACATTCCCACAGCCGCATCGAGTACATGATCAAGGTCAGAAGATCTAAAATAATTATGGCTAATTTTCATCTTCTCTTTCATTTGTTTTCAAAGCTTGACTAGCAGTCATTTTTGTACAAGCATTTCGTATTTCTGTGGGACTTGCATCTTTTTGAAAACTTCATTTATAAGTTAAAAATGCTGTGTTACAGTTCTGTTTCTCAGGATGTAGATTGGGGTGGAGGGGAATTGTAGCGCAGCTCTCTGAACTCCACTAGCATAATGGAAATATTTAGAGGCCTGCTTTTCTGATATTTTTTTTTCTTCTTCTTCAGGCAAAAAGTCAATTTAAGCGTAGATCAACTGCCAACAATGTGGAGATTCACATTCCAGTTCCAAATGATGCGGACTCGCCAAAGTTTAAAACCACTGTTGGAAGTGTCAAATGGGTTCCAGAGAACAGTGAAATTGTCTGGTCCATTAAATCTTTTCCAGTAAGTGTTATTTTTAGTCTTACCACCTAATAATGTAATAATTACTTAACGTTAATATTTTATGAATGTTCAGTCTCTGCCTAAAGCCTCTTTTTCCTTGGATGAAGGATTGGAACTTGCTGATAGATGTTTAAGATACTGTTATTTATATTTGTTTAACTGGCGTAATTCTTCAGAACTAGGTTAGAGAGCAGATTTTTGAGCAATGTCTGTGGATGGTGTAATCCCTCGGCCTAGATTTAGCAGCAGCTGTTTTAGTTTGTCAAACTGTTCTTCTTGGGTGGTTCCATGAGCATGAGCTCTTTCAAATGCTAATGTGTGGTAGTACAGCTGTCTGTCACCATTTAATCAGAATGGTCAGCAGCACCCTTGTCTTTTGAGTACAAGGCTGGAAGAAAATGAATTATGCCTCAGGCTGGTCCTAATTTGATCTGCATCTTTTAAAAAAAAAGTTATTTTTAAAATAAAAACAAGTACTTCTAAGCCCTAGAGAAGAGCTGAAATGAATAGTGGAGTTCAGCAATCTGACATGAAGAAAACCATTCGTACCGTTGCAAGTTTTGTTTGTTTGTTTCAAGAAAAAAAAAAAACCTGTTCCTTTTGGGTAGGGTGGAAAAGAATACCTGATGAGAGCTCACTTTGGACTTCCAAGTGTTGAAGCTGAAGATAAGGAAGGAAAACCTCCCATTAGTGTAAAGTTTGAGATTCCGTATTTCACCACTTCAGGAATCCAGGTTAGTAGTTGGAAATAGCCATACTGGCAAGTTACCATGCTGGACACTTAACACACAAGTTTTTCTCATCTTCTTGATGATTCCTCTTCAGCATTATCCATAAAACTTATTTTAGACCGCAAAAAAAGTTTTTCTTTTTTGCTAAACGCTGCTTGGCTGATGTGGGAGACTCTATTTTTTAACATATCTTTCTTTCCAGGTTCGCTACTTAAAGATAATTGAGAAGAGCGGCTATCAGGCTCTCCCGTGGGTTCGTTACATTACCCAGAATGGAGGTAAGTGGAAGGCAATAGACTGCAGACGTCTCCAACTTGCATATTTTGTTTTGCCAGCATGCACCTACAAATTGAAACACACAAAACCAGTTTGCTCATATCCTTGAGTATTAAAACTATACAGTTTAGATACATGTTAGATTAAGGTATGCTGCTTTTCCCAGTCACCTTTTTTGGTGTCTTACTGGAAGACCCAATGGGATAGTTCAGGAACGCTGTTCTAATATTTTGCAATTAAGCTGGGATTTTTGGAATGTAAATTTTAAAAGAAATTGCTCACACATATCATTCTGCCAGCTTTAAAATGTGTAAGACACTGTCTACTGAAAGATACTAGCTTGTTAGCAATTAAAAGTGGTGGGTTTTTTTTGGTTTTTGTTTTTTGTTGTTTTTCTAATCTAACTTCTGCTGGCATGGAGGCATGACTCTGCAATTACCTTAATTGCTTTGGAGCTCATGATCATGGCTGTTTTAAGCAAAGATCTGGGTTTATTTTGTATTGCTTCATCCCAATTTACTATTTTTACTGAGACAATTTACTAAAACCGGGTTTTTGGGTTTTTTCCCCTTTACAGACTACCAGCTTCGAACCCAGTAAAACACCTCGCAAGCCCCACAGACAACAAAACTTGAGGCCTAGCATTTGTTTGCAGAAGCTTCTGTGGTACTGAGAGCTGTCAGCGTTATTGCCAAGGGTCTTGTTTCTGCAACCTTGGATTGGCAGGAGAAAGATTGGAAAATTAGTGTTTTCAATAATGTGTTTGAGCATTTTGAACCATTAGTATTGATTGTGTGAATATTTATTTCATTCTTAGAACATGCTGATCTTGCTGCTAAATGCTAATTACGTTAGGAGTAGCAGTTACCTTGAAGAGCCAAGAATACAGAATGAACCTTGAGAATCTCTTGTCAATGCCGTGTCTGTTACATTCGCAAAGTTTCTAATATTTGTATTTTAGGATCTCTAAAGACATTGGCAGCATTATGCTACAAATTAGGGAGAGAATTGTGCAATTAAATGACTGCTGAACACTTAGTTAGCCCAAGGTATTTATTTTTTTCTGGGCATATGGGTGCCTTAAGTCATTCAAAGCTCTGTTAACTTACAAAAACTTATAGAATATGAGTTAAAACTGTCTGAAGTCCAAAAATACTATTTGCTCTTTTTGCATGGTTTCAAACCAATTGATCTGACAGAAAAACTTCAAGTGAAAGGTTTGGACACAAAATACGGGTTTGTTAAAGACTAAGTTAACTGAGAACAAGAGATCATGAAGTAAATGTCTATGGGAACATCTGTGTGGGAGCATGATGATTGCATGATGATTGTTCAGGTTAGTCGAAATGCAGACTGAAGAGTTTCAACCCTGTGATGCCCCTAGGGCATGGAAACCCTATGCCGATTGACTAGTATTTGCCTTTTTTAAATTTCTATTCATAAAACAAGCTCAAAACTGTAATATGTAGGCATAAGACCTTCGATTAATTATTAAAAAACAATTTTGGAGGTGATGAAATCTGGTAGGAAGATTGGGTTTTTAATTATTGTTTTTCCGGATAACAGAAATATACCCCAAGCTCTTCCTGAAAATTGATTGTTGTTTGTGAAGAGGCCGATAAAAATACGGTTGCCATCTTTCTTCCAGCTTGCCTTTGTGTTAATTTAGGGCAAATATTTCCCTCTTTTGCTATAGTTCGCTAGAATTGTTTATCTTTATTTGCCCTGAGGGAGATGCTTTCTTTCTCAGTCTTTTCCATTTGTAAACAACTATTTTTATAACTTCCTGGCAGAACGGATAACAGTTCAGAATGTTATACTTAAAGGTATTATTTTTTTACATGCCATTTCATTTTTTTTCTGAAAAGCTAAGATTGGCACGGGTGTACATAGTTATTTTGATTTTTTTTTTTTTTTTCCCCCAGAAAAATTTTGATGGTTATCAGTATTTTCTTTTAAACAATTTTTAGAATGTTTTGGTTTGAATTTAGTACTCCTGACAGATGCTAAACTTAAACCATCAAAATCTAAATATATATGTCCGCAAACGTGATGTAGTACACTAGTACTAGTACTACTAGTGTAGCAAGGTTCTCCACACCACTCTCACAGTCCCTGACTTTCCCACAAGATTGAGAAGATACTTCAGTCGTTGTCCCCTCTAAATCCTTGTAGACGATACAGAGAGATACACCTGTGTTTGCAGTATGTACTGTTAGCAAAAAATCAACTGAATACCCCTGAGATGCAGCTGCTGCAGCGTTACAGCAAGATCTGCCTTGGAAGGGACCAATAATCTGAAGGTACCTAGGTAATAACCAGACAGCGGTGAGGCAACGATAGGTGTGAGCATGTATATTCTGGAGTAAGGTTACTGTATTTGTCACCCAACCAGCTCAAGATTTTGGTTCCACTACTCGTTTTCAGTTGAACAACGAAGCTTATGACTGGACTAAACATTTCTGTATTAAAACTGTAACTGGTTGACAAATCACTTTCTGATGACTCTGTTCTTCAAAGTGTTCACTTTAATTACTTGCCTGTAAAATGTGACTTAATAGCTTCATTTGTTTTCCTGTTGAAGGTTGTATCTTGCAGACCAAACAGTATTTTATCATATTTTGTCACAATTTGACGCCGTTTTGATGATGGGGCATTAGCTGTGCTTGTCCAGGATGTAATAAAGGGCAAAAAGTCCTCTTTGAATCGGTAACTTACCTTGCTCTTTTTTCCGTTTGATCTACGGCAAGTTGTAGCCCCTAGTCTTAGAGTACCCTCAGTTCTTCTAGTATGAGGCTGGGATAAGCGGAACTGAACTTCGTAAAAGCTGAAAGTGTTCATCTTCTTGATTCATTTACCAAATATTGACAAAATCTTTGCTTTTCTGTTGTTCTCTGTGGAATTTGCCCATGCTCATTAGCACCCTCTTGTTTCAGAAAGCCAAAAAACCCCACCTCTTCATCTATTCATTGTCGAAATGTAGGGTCCCTGTGTACTTACACAGGCACAAAGGCAGAAGGAGGGAGATGTGGTATTATTCTAGCACTAGCTCTTGTTCAAGGAGTAATTTTCTTTTTTTTCTTTTTTTTTTTTTTTTTTTTGATAAATGTAAATCTTGGTGGCTTCTGTTCTCTGCCTAATGTGGAAAAATGTAAATTTGATGGTCTGCCACTATGTTACAGGTAAGTGCCTAACAAAATACTTTCAAAAGGCAATTTGCATAATTCAAATAAGCAGTAAAGTGTCTCATCTGCGTTTTCAGCCTGGCGTGGTTTCATAGCTGCGTTACCTGGATTTTGGAACATGAAAAAACTAAACTTACTAAGTGGCTCTGAGGACATCTCTGTTCCTAATACTAAGCCAGCAGCGTTTAAATGTTCTCCGCAGTCTTGTTTTTGTACGAAGCTGGGAAGCAGGCTCTTTCTTCTCGGCAAGCGTGTTTCCTCTGCTCTGTCCTTAACACAGGCTGCTGGCTCAGAACATTTGAGCAGCCGGAAGCATTCCCCCCTCGCCCTCCCCAGGCATGCAAAACTAACCTCGTCTGCGCATTATTTAATTGCAAACTGATTAGATAGCTGTTCCTCAAGGTGCGTCAGTGGCACTCCCCCATGGAGTAAATAGGTAGTTTTACTTCCTGTAGCGCTGTGTATGTGTGTCTGATATCTTGGCTTTCTTAGAATGACAGACTGCAATACCCTACTAGGTCTTTGGGGTTTTATTTCTTCCCCCCCGGCCCCGCTCCCCGGGCCAGTTCTACCAGTAGATGGCATTCTGAGCATGCTGCATGCTTCCCACTAGCCCTCAGAAAGAGTGTGCGCTCAAACAGCATGTACACACTGTGTCTTTTGATTTGGAAGGTATTATTTTTAGTTCCTCTGAGTTCATTAAAAAACCCAAACCCTATAATTGTTTGGGGGGGGGGGCTTACTCAGTATGATTTTTTGGAGTTCAGTAACTTCTCAATTTAATTTGACAGTTCTCTTTTAAACTTAATTCTCTCTGTTACTCGCAGGGGCTGATAATGGCAATACTGCAAAACAGAGTAGAGGGCACCAGTGCAAAGGGAAGGGATGAGCCGCTCTGCGGTGCCACACAAGCAGCTACTCCGAGTCCTGCGTCGCGGGCCTTGGACAGTGCTGGGTCACAACTTAAGACTCAGCTGGTGGGCTGGAAGTTCCTGTTTGATACTTTTTTTTTTTCCCCACCTGATTACCTCTAGAGAAAACTGGTTTTGTCTTGATAAAAGAAGCCAGAACCTACCTCCTAATCAAGTAAAATGGACGCATTAGGAAAAGCTTCATTCCACCTCTGTCTTCCAGCTGGGGAGATTCTTTCGTTGGTTTTCTTTTACATGTTTCTACTCTTCCTTCCTTATTGCCATCCTTTTATGTCTGTATACTGTTTGGACTGCTTATGTTTGCCTCCCGACTCCCATCTGAGCTGGTTTTGTCTATAAAATATTCTTACACATAAAGAGAGACAAGAAGACTTTATCCATAGTGGGTTTGTCTTGGGTTAAGAGATTGCACCTGTTTATTTTGACTTTATATTCTCTGACAAGAAATGGGCTAAACCTTGGCACCTCTATCTTTACCTTGTGCCAAATGCAATATGTTGCAATTTGTTCAGCGCTTTTTTTTTTTCCCCCCTCTGTGGTTGACACCCACTGCTGTTTGTAATTTCAGCAGCTCTGGCACCGCGAGGTTGGTGGCCTTGCAGAAAATAGCGTGAGAGAGCAAAGTTAAGGGACAATATGAATAATCTTAATTACTGTGGTAATTAATTATACAACAATGTCATTTATGCTACAGGATAAGTTGTACTGAAATCATGAACGATCGTAAACCCTTTTTTCCACTGAATTTTGTGCAATCCAGAGTGTTCTACAAGTCATGCCCTCCCTACGCACAGATAAAACTTGTTTCTCTTGTAGTTACGGCACATTGTCTTGACTCAGCGTTTATGAAAGCACAGTTAGTCACATCTCTTGCTGTAGTCAGATGCAGGAGGTTCCCCTTTGTAATTATTTCACTTTGTCATTAGCACATTAGTTAAAGACTTTGGGTCCTTCTGTATTTCCTCCCTTCCTGGGGCTGGTGAACTGGGCTGTAACTTTGATCTCTTTGGCTTTGGCAGCGCAGGGTCTGTGTGCGGGTCGTGGCCAGCTCTGGGTGTGGGCTCTTTACGACGTGACCATTGCTCTGGGCAGCAGCGCGTCCGGCTCTGTTCCTTGCTCACCAGTTCCTAAACAGAAAAACAGACTGTGTTTTTAATGATAGGAGTTGTAGCTAAACTTGGTTCTGTGTTTGTTCTCCTGAAAGGAAAGGATTCTTGTTTTATTAGGATGTGTTCTGGGTTAAGTTCCCAGGAACCTGCTACAAGCAGCCATCTAAAGTTGAGATCGTCAATAGCCCTGCAAAATCAATGGCATCGTACAGGAAGATTAAAACTACTTTTCCCACTTCAGCTGTTCTGCTGCTCTGTGGCTGTTGGCAGACCAGAGGATTTGGTTAATTCTGAGTTTGATATCAGAAATTATGCCCGGCTTAACCTTATGACCTCTCTCTCCTTTCTCTTCTCCTCCCCCCTTCAAGCTGCTAGCATCTCTTTATGCTTATTCAGGTCTTGTCGACTGCCCTGGCAGTTGCAGCATTGCACTGGTGCAACTTTGTTGTGCTGTAGGTGGAATTACTTCTTAAAAAATTACAGACTTGGACCTGGAGCTTCCAAGTTCATTTGCAGGCTGATGGTCAAATAAATAAGCAGAAACAGGCCTGAATCAAATGATCAGCAACGTGAAGAACAAGATGCTCCCAAAGTCAGCGTGCTGGGCTACGGCCCGTTCTGGAGAAAGTTTTGAAGGCTTAGTTCAAATCTTGGCTGTGGATTTGTACCTTGGATCAAAGTTTTGTTGCAGGCCCTTCTCCAATATAAAGCAAAGAAACGTAAAACAACAAATATCTAGTGAAATCCAAACACAATCTGCTCTATGTTATGCTACAAAAATGAATGAACTCTGCCTCCCACCCTCTCCCACTGTGACTTGCTGTGAATAAGCACTGCTCAAAGGAAACTATCGCAAGAAGTTCTGCCTCTTCCCAGCAGGAATAACAATTGAGCAAGGAAAAACGCTGACTAGTTTTATCTCTGCTCTTCCAGTTGGGCAGGTACAGGTGAAGAGCGGATGGGGTGTTTTAAGTAGCATTGAAAGGACTCACCCTTAGCACAAAACCGAAGCTCAAATATTCAATTATAAGGCTATAAAAATGTCCTTCATAAGGAGCATCCTACGCCTGGTTTGAGACTTCCTTAGACCACCTGAAGCAGCATGGTTGTTGCACTGTGGATTTTGAAGGACAGACGAATATCTAGGGAAATCAGGCAGACTAGGAGAAATCCGTAAGACTTTTATTTATGACTCTTCAAGCCACTGGGTTACAAGTCATTGACGTACCCGCTGGATCACAAGGAAAGCTCCGCAGAGTGGCTCCTCACAGGCCGGCACTGGATTGCACTGTTGGGAAACATGGTGTCGAGCCTATGCTCTAAATTAGAGAGAGGACAAATCTCACTCTGGGTTATTCTGCTTGGTTAAAGAGCTTGTAGAAGCCGCTGGTTCCTACCCATGTTCTTTCTGGCGGGTGTAAGTGTGCTCCTGCACCAGCAGGGAATGAGGGATTCGAGAATCCCACAAAGTCCAGCAGCGAGCAGAGGTACTGGGTTTCTTGTCGTATCAAGATTTAGGAGGTTTTACTGTAAGGGCTTTGTGAGTGGTCTGGCAAATACCAGTTGGGTGTCAGGTAGGAGATCTAAACTGTGCATTAGAAATAGACAGTTAAGAAGTAACATAATACCCAAAGCCAGCTGTGGTTTTATATTTTCAAGAAGTTCTTCCTTAAAGCTCCTGGAGTGCTGCGTTCCAAGCTGTGTACCAGTGACTGCTGCGGTCTAGCCAAGGAGATGGGACAAAGTTACAAAGACAGGAAGAGTTTGAAGAGGCTTCAGTGTAAAAGTTGGAGAAAAAGCTTGGGGGAAAGGATATGAATGAGGTCTGTTTAGAAATGCCAACATTATAAACAAATGAAATCTGCTTTTTCATCTTCAAATGTAAAAAAACAGCCTATAAAGTTGAAAAGGCATGTGTTTAAAACTGACAAAAGAAAATACTACAGTGTAAAATTCCACCTTTTCACTGTATTTGTTTAGAAAAGGACTTATCAGTCAAGCACTGCCCCATGCCAGAGGTAGGAACCCTTTGCTAACAGAACTGAGCTCTCATCCGTGTTCCAGCCACCTCTAATTACTCCCTGACCAATAGCGAGCCCATGGCCGCAGAACGAGTGTTTATTTTCCTCCTTGCTTATTTATTAAAACAAAAGCACAAGACAGAGCGCTTCGATGTGCTGTGAACTCTACAATTGTTAAAGTTTCCGAGAGGTCACAAGGGTCCCAGATAACATTAGCAGCTAAGTGCTATGTTGTCCTTTTGTGTTATCAACAGGAAACATCTTTACCAGCACAGGAACTACAGCTTTGTAATTGGCCTGGTGCAAGAACATGACAGTATTTTCTCATCCTATCAGGACTCGGATATTTTGGGAGCTGGTATATAAAGCTCGCAGCACACAGTGTCTTTTGGACATTAGGAACAGGTTCATGTCAGAAATCAGTGTGCTTTGCTATTTTAGTAGTTGCTATAGTTGCAGCATGAATGATTTTTCTTGCCCTGCATGGTTCGGGGTGATATTTCATTACAGTTCATACGTATATTTTTATTATTTGAGTGCAGATGGACATACTTAAAGTAATTAACATGGTGATATAAGTCTTGTAAAGAAGCCTTTAGCAAATAAACAACGAATCCATAAATCATATCAATGCAGGCCTTGTTTAGCTTTCATTAAATACTTGCAGACTTCTAGGGTGCAGGATTGAGCTCTGTCCAAGCAAGTTTCAGATTCACTAGATGATAAAATGTTGTATTTGGGCTCTGAAATAAGAAGGATTCCGTGCGTTGAATGACCTATGTGTTGAAAGGAACAGCCCTTCTGCCTCATGCAGTTAATGGCAAAAAAGTCCGGTAACATCTATAGCTGGTATTAGATCAGAGCAAATAGCATTGAAATGGAGCTGTAAAGAGCTGAGCTGGAAGGGGGCCAATATTGCAATTAATATTCTGTACAGAATTACACCACTCGCTGATTATAGCGAACCTCATTCGGAGCATTTGATAAAGCTGGAGTGGTTTTTTCCATAGCTGCCCTCACTGTTTTGATCCAAAGTAACAGTAACTACCGAGAAGGAAAAGTGACAACAACAAAACCCCAGCATGATGATAGCCCAAATTTGTCCTAAAAAGTGCATAATGAGAAATTCTAATAACTGAGGGCTTGTTTTAATCCTTCAGAATAAACAGCGTTACACAACCTTTACTGCACTAAACCACGGCTGCTTTCATAGAGTTCCCAAAGTCAGATTTTCTAACTTCCACTCTTATTACAATTTTTCTTAAACATCCCTTGACTTCAGAAATCAATGTTATTTCTATGTAGCAAATTCTTTGGTAAAGATGGGCGAAGGGATCATTTTGTTATCAATAAAACTGACTTCTACCACGAGGAAAGTCAGGATTTTGTTTTCCGTTTTATTCTATAACACACACACACACACAAAAAAAAAACCCTCAGCAGTTTGGAGGCTCGTTTCAGCACTTGGTTGGTCACACAAGCTTCACCTGGCACCAAGCAGCATCCCTCGCCGATGCCGGTCCGTGCTGCGCCTGCCCGGGCAGTGCTGTCCCAAAACGTCCTGACGTCTCCGGGCAAAGGCAGAGCTGCGCTGCGAGAGCCAAGGAGCTGCAGCGCTCGAACGGCTCTGGATTGCTGTGCAAAATTATGTCCCCAAACTTATCTCCGTGTATTGTGTCAAATACCAAAAATATCGGGGCTGGTGACAACCGGAGTTATTTCTGAGGGACTGACGCAGTGCATAGACGGGGCATTGAAAGAGCTTCTTTTTTTTTTTTCCCCCTCCCTCTTGCTCACTCTTGCAACATGCCGGTGGAGGTGGCGGGAAAGGAGGGAACGTTTTGGTCTTCCTGACTTCAGCATGTGAGTAACGGAGCTCTCCGAGGCGGCAGCGTTGAAGCAGCTTTCTTTTTTCCAAGCAGTATTTTGTGACAGTATAGCCAGAGGGGCTTAGATTAATGAAGTGAAATTTTTTTGTAGCAAACACACGATTTTTTTTTTATTGGGGTAGGAACTTGAATTCAGCAGAGAAAAGAAACAGCAGCTGCAATGGCTGGAAGTTAAAGCTAAGCAAAGTGTTTGCTTCCAGCAGAGTGTGTGTATTTGTGTACATGTATTTGCTGCTGGAAGAACCGATGCGGCGGAGAGCTCAGAGGTCCTTGCGTGAAGATGGGGCGACCTCCTCCAAAAGACGCACCGTCTCCAAAAGCTGCAGTCCCAGAACTGCTGCTGCAGCAGCTCACGCCCGTGGGCACAGAGCGGACTCTGTGCTGTGTATCGTATTAAAGGTGATGCTATAAAGGACCACAGAGGTCCCTCGCCTCCAAAACTTCAGAGTAATCCTTCCTAGAGGTTTTTTTCCCCTGCTGAGCTCATCAAAGCTCCTGCCCTCACAACAAGCCGCACACCTCCACACTCAGTTTAAATTTCCTGCAGGTGCCATGGGACGTCCCCGGCTGAGAGCGGGGCACCACGCGCTGAGTCAACGCGCTGCGCGGAGGGAGGTCGGTGCCCGGGTGCCTCCGTGGGCAGTCCGCGGCAGGATTACATCTGCTCTCGGAGAACTTCTCACCCACGTTTCCTGCACGAATCCCGGGTGCGAGTGGCAGTCGTGCAAGGGCATGGGGGAAGCCGTCAGCGTGGGAAGGCATGACGGCACGTGGTGCGTCCCATCCTGCCTTGTTGCGCAGGTAGTACCAAAAAAGTTCTGTTGCCTGTTCTCCATCCACACACAGAGCCCATTGCTGGAAATACTGCCTCTTTTTCGGAGTGAGTAGCAGGTATTTTCCCCTTCCCCCCCTCCAGGACATTGCTTACCCTATCCTTTGCCATATGGGTTAGAAGCTGTTGGCTTCATGCTTCGTACTTGCGTGGGGGATGCTGGCCTCCCATCTCCTGGCTTCTGACCATCTCCTCTCCCCGTACCCACAGAGTGAGAGAGAATATAAACGTTGCAGCTGCTTTTCCCTGCACCTATAGCGCATTTCTGAAGGGAGGCTCTCAGCGTGTCTTTTTATGGTCCAACATTTAATTGTGCCCCATGCTGGATACCGTCAGCCACAGCCTTCAGTTCAGACCCATTAAAAAGCTCCACAAGCAGAGAAAAGGTTTCAAGACCATGTCGCAGATACGGGGCCATCTCAGGGCACAGGAGGAATTAGCAGGTGTCAGTCACAACAAATTTCCTCCCAAGATCTTATTCCCGATGGTATGAGTGCTGTTCTCCAAGGCTGCCCAGGTGCTGCAGAAGAGGCTATTTGCACAGCAGGGCACTGCACTGAGCCCGTGTCCTACAAAACAGAGCTTAAAGGACTTGGGATAAACCTGCCGGAACTTGGGGAACGGGGCACGATTGAGCTGTGCTGAGCAAAGGTTCATGTTTTGGTGGAGCCTGGCAAAAGTAGTTGCTGTTAACTGGAGTTACTGGTGCAGTGTCAGTGCTTTCTACGAAGGAAGTGCGAGTACGGCTGCACTTTGCTCACGAGAAGGGTGAGGCATCCTACTTACATTTAGCAAACCAACTGTTCTGCACGGCTTTGAGAGGCTGCAAAGCACAAAGTTTGTAGCACCCTCAGGGTGGGGAGGTGTCTGGGACTGCAATTCTTCACCTCTTTTTTTTTTGGGTGGCTCCGTCACTGCTTTTATTTTGGTCTACAACAGGAGAAGGACAGTTGTAGCTAATTCCCATGAGCCTGCAGAGCATCAATGAAATAAATTGGAAAAGCTCCTTAGAGAAAGGCAGAGAACTATTGCTATCATTGTGGCTGAAAGTGAAAAGGCTGAAGAAACCTTTGGCCCACACGGGGAGGGGACCATCTTCTTGTTTTTCTGATACTCTTGAAAAGAAACAAACAGCTGCTTTCCATTTTCTGTGTTAACCAGCACGTTGGCTTCAGCAGGGGGTCAGTGATGGGGCTGCTGTTGCAGCCATTGCGATGCTGCATGAAGCTGAGCCCGTGTCTGGGGCTATCGGCTGCAAGAGCAGTGAGCCAAAAGCACCCAGGAGCAGGGAGAGGGGCTGAGGTACAGGGGTGGGAAAAAGTCCTGAATATTGATTTTTATTTAAAAAAAACCCCAACACCACAAATCCAGCTTCTTTTAAAGCTGGGTTGCCTTTTTAGCCATTGTCAGAAGGAAAGCAATTGGGCACCTGTAAGTCCCATTCCCATACTGGAGCGTTGAACCTCTATTTGCACTAAGAACGAGCCAGCGCTGAGCACTGTGCAAAGGATAAATGAACCTTTTCTATTATTCTGTAGAAAAAAACACTCTTACAGTCTTCTGTAAAAATATCTTCGGGCAAAACAGATTATTTTGACTTTGGACAACATCATTCACGAAACGCTATGCCACAAGTTTGGTCTGAAGGAAACCACACACGATTTGACTCTTTTTATCTTGTATCAGCGGCGGAGAGCTCGGTGTGGTTACAGTTCTCCTCATTTCTGAGAAGAGAGGATCATATTTAATCATTGTGTCAGTTGGCACAAACACCGTGTTTGTAGTGAAATGCTAAAAAACAGCATATTTATCTTTCCCTTGATCAAGATTTGTACGATAGAAGCTCTTAACGTTAAAACTCATCAGTAATGAAACATTTGAAGGGCTCAGCTACCCAGCTTGTTTACTGTAACTTCTTTTAAAGAATGGTCTGACCTCTCCTGCCTAATATAACAAATACAATACCAGTAATCTCCACCCAAGGGCATTCGTTCCTTGGCAGACCTCGCTTTGGCTCTAAGAACTTATTCCTGGAGGGTTCTTTTTTGGGGGGGTGGGTTTGACGACTAACTTGCTTCACTGAGCAGCACATTTCAAAATCCAAAGTGCCTATAGGGGTTGCCTCATAGCACGTCCTTACCAGCTGCACAAGTGGAGAAGCCAAGAGTAATTTGGAGGGAGCGAGAGATTTTGAAGCCCAGGAAGAGCACTGTGATTCCCCATCTGACCCATTCCAGAAGGGCCAGAGAACTTCACCCGCCGTTTCCTGCAGCGAGCCCGTCACGTCTGCTCGGAGCACTGCAAATCTCAGAGATACGCTATTGCATACGGCGATATTACAACACCCGCTACTTAAACGGCCCTAGTATTGACCTGCCCTGATTCATATTATTTTATTGGCACTGACTTGTGCTGTGGTATCGAGAAGCCCCAAGCACAGGAAAGCCTCCCCTGCACCACAGAGTGAACAAGCGCCAAAGAGAAAAGTCAGTCCTTGCCCTAAAGAGCTCACTTATCACTCACTTTTGAAGCTAGCTGGGGTTTAATCTCTTTTGTAGGGCCAGCATCTGTACAATACCCACCTTGCACAGAAATGTCAGTGATAGCAAAGGCTGGGAGCTCAGGGAGTTAGGCAATGCCATTGGTGAGATGCAATGAGTTTTGTTTGTGCTCAGACTGCAGTTTCAAAGATGACAGTAAGCTTGGAGAATTGCTTTTCTGCAGAAAAGGCTATTTGAGCTCTCAGAAAACAAACAGGAGGAGCCAACAACGACAGGGTCTTGCTGCCTGGCCCCTGGGCACTGCAGGGACAGGGGCTGTCATGTCCTTCTCCAGCAGCGTCTCCCCCGGCCACAGCAGCACCCTCCAAATCCGCTCCAAAGGAAAAAAGGAGCATTGCTAATAGTCACCCTGATTTACGCTGTGTCAGCTCAGCCCCTGCATCAGGTGCTGTACAGCAGCTCACGGTTCGTGGGACCATTGCTTTCGTAGAGGTTTGGGTTTCAGTGGTTTCTAACGACTTGTTCAGTTGATACGAAATTGTGGAGCAGTTGAAAACTCAGCTGTGCTCTTGGCAAAACCCAAGCCAAACAGCCAAATGAAAAGCCAATACACAAAGCAGTACTTAGCCTGCACCATGTCCCTGAAACAACTCGTTACACCCCTGAAGCTGCCTGTTTTCCTCCTGCCACCGATACCCCATTGCTACCCTGGTGCCAGTGACTCCTTGAAGGTGTACGGCCACGTTCTGCAGGATCATCCTTTTGCAGCAGCATCTGGGATGAAAAACTGAGCTGCTCCTCCGCTGCCACAAGCTCATTTACTTCGGAAGCGCTGCCATCGCAGCTCGTAGCAACCCTCCCCACGCCACAGCTGATCCAACAGCATCATACGAGGGGTGGGGTTGGCTTACAAGCAAAAAACCCCAACCAAACAAAAACACCCACATGAACTCATGCTAGCACAGCTTGTGAGATTTATAGCGGTGGGGCAACCCTGCGAGCAGTTGCCTCACACTTTGTTCTCCCACTTTTTTAAGGCTGGGGCCTTGGACGGCCTTTCTTGGGAGGTTTAACTAGGGCATGCTTGTTTTGTGCCATTTGTTGCTGAGCTAGTGACGGTTTCTGTTGTATTTATACATACATGATATGTATTTATACATACAACAAGGGGTTTTGTGGTTTTTTTTATTTAAAAAAACAAATATTGAAACATTTAGCTCCAAAAACCTGTCCTATGGCTAAATAGCTTCTTTTTGCACAGATGTCTCTGTCTATAGCATCAAGAGCCCTTCTCCTATTGTCACCTTCCTCCAATGCACCTCTCAGATAAAATCCTTGGGTTTATATATATGTGTGCGTTTGTGTGCGTGTGTAAATATAGGTTATATATAGAGAGAAGTTTTATATATGTTATATATAAAAATATATATCTAATTTAATCAGAATGCAATGACTTAGCTATGCTTACTCTAACAATGAAGTACCAATAAAGATGAGTTATGATGTTACAAATCTCTGTTAGTCAGGAAACTGGACCTTTGCTAATATTAACAACTGCAGCACCTCATACTTACTGCCCATGACAGTACTTTATAGAAAAGCAGAAAGCACTGAGTGAAAAAAAAAAAAAAATCCCAACCTGAGGCCAGCACAGGCAGCTTTTTCACCCACTGCTCGCAAGGAGGAAAACAACTTTCATTTACTTGGCGGCTGTGAGGGAGCAGGTGTGCCGCGAGCGGCCGACCGAGCTGGAGCTGAGTTTCATGGCTTGACTTTCAGGGAAATGGGACCAGGGATGTGCACATACCTCAGTTTCACTGGTTGGATGGCATTTTATTGTAAACTGGAAGTTTTTCTCTCTCTAGAGGCTTTCCCCGCTCCTGTCTCGGTGCATCTCAGAAGAGGGGAATTGAACATCCCTTTAGAGTAAATGGAGAGCTAATGCTCATATGGTTGATTTCATACTTTGATGGTCTGTTGATTGAAGCCAGATACAAATCCCAAAAACAAAGCCATACATACTGAAGCATTAAAAATGCTTTATTTCATCTGTCATCCTGCATTGAAGTATTCTGAGCATCTCAGGAAATCTTAAACTTCTTTGGATGGGCCATTTGGGCTGGATTCCCAAAGGAGCATCTACAAAGAGCCAGGATAAATCTACCCCACAAAAAAAAAATCATTGTTGTGCTATAGCCCCCAGACTGGGAACCCAGGAAAAGGGCAGCTCGAGCAAATGTTAGTCAAAAGAAGAAAAAAACCCAAAACAACAAAACTTGGAGGGGAGGAAGGGGTTGGCCAAACACACCTTGAAGTTCTTCTGCAGGTGGCTTCAGTTTCAAAGCCACTTGTGTCCTTTACTACAGAGTATGTGGCTGTCCACAGCCCCTTGAGGTTTACTGATCGACTGTTAAGCTGCTGGAGCTAATAGCAGGGCTTTCTACAGACGAGCCACAGAGAGAACTGACAGTTCAGAGGCCTGCAGAACAGCCTGGGTGGATTCAATTACAGCTTCAAGATGAGCAAGTAAAGCAACAACAAAGGACAGTAGCTTCAGCCTTTGAAAGGCCAGCTTACAGGATGAAGGCAGTGAAAAATAATACTTCGTTAACTTCTTGTTTAGGAAAAAAAAGCAGAACACTTCCTTTAATGACACATTAGCTGACAGTGGTGCTTTTATGACTCTTTCACAGTCACCGATGAATCACGGGATGGAAGCACAGGGACAGACTGTTCCTACCTAGAGGTTGCTGTCCTGGTGGTTCACCATCACCTGAAACAAGGTGCTGCTCTTGTTCTCGCTCATGTCATCGTCATCACCAATTCAGCTGGTCCAAGCTCTTGCAGCACTGATCAGCCCAGGATCACCTCCGATAACCCTGGAGGTTTGTGTGTCACCAGCAGAGCCATGGGTGAAGGCAGCTCCATCCTCAGAGCAGGTTCTGGGCTCTCAACACCCTCACTGCCAGCGTCACGGCTATGTCACCACCACCACAGCTCGTGCTTCCCACCATGGCAAGCCAAGGTGTCTCTGGAGCTTATGAGGCTTTTCTTCCATTGTATTCCCTCCTAATGCAGTTCATATGTTTAGGCATTTCCCTTCGCAGGCATCCATTCTTTCCAAATTCCTTACATTTTAGATTATATATCCTTGGGTTTGATCTTTTGCATTAAAAAAAAGCTTTCATTTGAAGCTTAATAGCGAGGGCTCAGTGCATCTGCCAGAGTTCCTGGCACAGCTAGTGTCCTGCAGGAGCAATTACTTTCCAGTGAGTCTCTAAAATTGCTTATTTACTTTCACTTGTATGCCAAAAATACTTTAAAATCAGGACAGTTTTTTCCAGTTACACAATCACCAGAAATATCTTGAATCCATACGCTTCCACTGTGGTTCGATAGTCAATCTGAAAATAGTCAAAACAGTTTACAAAATATGTAAAAAGTGTTCTCTCCCAGAATTAAGGCTTCAGAAGCACAGGTCCATGTGTCCAAGTCAACAAACGCTACAAAGCAAAACCAATTCCCCCTCTTTTACAACAACACGGGGAAAAGAGACGGCAAGCGCAAGGGCAGCCAGTCTCTGCTGCTCTTCAGCAGCTTCCTGAGTGGAATTATCGCAGCCAACCACTTCTAGAAAGTCCTTTCATGTCTATTCATGTAGGGTTTATTTACTGCTCTTGGCAAAACAAAACGACAGTTGATTTCTGACAAGCCGTGAGATTTAGGATATTTTTCCATCAGAGTTTTTTAATTAATTGTAGTGAATTCAGAACATTAGTGTGGGACAGTAGCTGCTCCTTCCCTTTTTGATTTATCAAAAGCACTCATAAAACCTAGTTTTCGACAATCTTAGTTTAAGAATCAGATTCTCTCCCCTCCCTGTCTTGAGGGCACGCGTGCGTAACAAAATGTACAACTATCTTCTAGCGATCTCAAAGCACTTTGCAAATTGAGGGCTCCATTTGTTTTCCTTACTCATGCATATCTTAAATTCCCTTTTAAGTTTCAACGGTTTGCATGGGTGTAATTCAGAGCAGACTGGGGCCTTACATATTTTGCATACCAACGAGTTATGTGACTCCAATTTCTGAAAAAAAGATTATATGAGCATTATGATGCAGTTGAGGAGTAACTGGCTGGAAAAAAAAAATTACAACAAAACCAGAAGGATTTACTTTGTAATTTTAAGCGCATGTTCACAAATGAAAGCAAGCATTGTGTCCATCAACAATGACCAGAACGGAATCAGCCTTTCTCCAAACCTACTGAAGAACCATGGTTGTAATTTGTAGGTTTAAGTTACTGGCACTCTTTTTTTCATATATATATATATGTAAGGCATCTAGACTTTAAATGATATTGCAAAAGTAGAAATAGCATGATAAACCTTCAAAGCTGAAATAAAAAAGAACCTGTGTTTTAACTTAGTGTTGAGTATTTATACAGCCGGCACCATTTAGTCCGGCATGTTTGAATGAGTGCAAGTCTGTGGTTGCAGTTGTGTATAAAAAGCCTGCTCCTGCTTTAGGAACTAAACTTCAGTTCCCAATAGCTCCCTCTGTAATTCTCTTTCCAAATAAAAGGAGGAACTATTCCTGGCTCATAACGGTGTATTTCTGTGGCTTCTTGAACTATAATGAAGGCAGTCTGGAATGTTAAAAATTACATACTCAATGCCAGTTCTTAACCCACTGTAATTTAGGCTTTAAATGTTTTGAAGTTTACATTTTGAGTCTGTTATTGTACAACTTTTTAATTAAAATGTTGCCATAGTCCAGATCACTAATGCTTCTTGCTCAAAGATCCATTAACATCTATCTTAAAACCACTACTTAGGGAGTTTGATAATTTTGGTATTGAGGGCTAAGGCCATCTGCTTGGAAAATTATTTGGTTTTTATTTGGCTCCTTCTAATTGTAGAAATTCAAAGACATCTTTGATATCCACTGGATTCCAACAACGGAAACATCAGTTCTCTTTCTGTAAACGCTTCAGTGCTTGTCTCTACTGTAGACTAAATCTTGATGCAGTTCAAGAAATAATCTGCCAAGCTTGTCACTGATGAATCAGGTTCGGATTTTCCCTCAGCACTGTAGAGACAATATGTACCATTGATGCTCATTATCATCTCTGTGTTTTCCCATTGAAAAGCTACTAAATAAACCAGAAAAAGTTACAAGCTCACTTGGGGCTTCTAGGTGTCATCATAAGCCAGTCAGAGCTATTCTTAGGATTAATAGCACCATGGACTCTTCTTGTTATGATCAGTAGCAGAGAGTCTGTAGACATTTATGCCCTGAAATATGCCTTCACATCTACCTCCTCTGTACAAAGAAGTGAGACTTTAACCTGACTTTTGCTCTCAGCTTAAGTTAAAAATCCTCTCGTACCATATGTAAACAGTGGGAATTTAGTCCAGTATCAGCGAGAGATACAAAACCTGAAAGTTAATATCACAAGGCTGGGGTTTTGGTGGAGTTTGGGGGGGTTTTGGCAGCAGTGGGGTGGGGGAGGTCCCTTCTAAACCCAATGTCGGAGCTGGCCCAGTTTTTGAAGGAGATTCCCTCAAGGATTTCTCAGCAAGGCCCCTGGAAACATATCAACTGGCTATAGGAATAACTCAGCAGGATAGCAGTGGCTTCGTGATAATTCTACATATTGAGGGGGAAGTCAGAGCTTTCCAGCTGAAAAGACTCGTGTGCTTCCTTGTGCCAAATAACTCAGCAATTTAATCACATTTAGCCCAGGTTTAGATTCTGATTTGGGCTGAGACACTTGATTACATATCGCGCATGTGTGTGTGTGCATGTGCGTAAACATACACATACCTCTCTACAGGACAGTATTTTAGTCCCAAGACGCTCGCCAGCCCACAGTGGCAGTCTCTTAAGTCCTCCACCTGAAGCAAGTCTGCTTTGCCTGACAGCTCATTAAAACCTACAGGACCCCATAGCAGAAGGACTCTAAAATGTGAGACGAGACACGGACACTGCAGTCCAGGAAAGCAGCTTCCTAACAGCAGGAAGCACCTTGTCCACCCTAAGCCTGTATAATGTACAATTATACAGCTATTATTCTATTTACATTTACTAATTATTGTACAATAATAATAATTTCCAGTGTAGCATCCATCGGACTCTTATGCAACTCCCTCCATGCACTGCAAATGGCCCCTAAGAGCTTAGAGAAACCTCTGGGCAGCTTTGAGCAAGCAAGGAAACAAAGTCCTTTCCTATCACAAACCCCAAGCCCACAGTCGGCCAGCCAAATGGCACACTGAAAAATACAGTGGACCTCGTTAGTCTCTTGACTGTGTTGCCTGTGGAGGCTTCAGACCTTGACTTTTATTACCCTACACCTTGACATGATGTACCAAGAGAAGCAAACCCCTCTGACCTGTCAATTTGAATAAGCTCTCTTCATAGTAGCCACACGCTTTCATCCACAGTGCATCTCCTGACGTAACACAGTATTCTGCACCATACCTTATTTTTAGCTGTGAATTCTGTTTTTCAGGTGTAAGTAAAATGAGGTGTTATTATTTCCACATAATCAAGGCAAAAACAGTTTCACTTTCTTTGAAGCTTTTTATCTCCCTACAACTGGATCTGAATCTCTGACTTCATCACCACAACCCCAGAGCCATAACCACAAGGCCACATGGTCCCAGAGCTGTTTTTGGAGGTGGTAGTGATGTGAGTTATTTTAGAAGCTGCTAGCTATAAATTTCAGTTATATTTGAAGGAGGTTAAGTTAGCTTTGAAAGTCCTTGGTGAGTCTGTCCTTCACTGACTAGTGGGCAATTACTGAGGCCACTGGCAAGAGCTCGAATGGAAGGCTGACCTGCAGTTTCTACCATAAACCACCAAGTACAAACAAACAGCAATTGTAAACGACAGTTAAACTAATTGTTCTTGTTGGTATTACTGTCCCAAGATGGGTTGTGACGCAGAAAGTCAATCTGCACAAAGTCAGTTTTTCATTACAGTGAGCTCCAAATAGCATCAAAACAAGCCAATTTTAGACCGCTTGACTGTGCGTGATAAACGCAACCCAACCACCTTGATTCTTTTTTAAAAAGGCTTCACCCTGACCCTTCAGTTCATGATGCATTTTTGCACTCTTGGTTTCCTGCCTGAAAATAAACGTGAATCTGCTATTGCATACCACTTGTTCCATAAACTACACGGGCAAATGCTATGAGTTATAATTGTAACTACAAAACTTACATTTGCAAAATAAGGATCACTTGCCAAACTGATACAGTGAATTTAAAAGACTTGCTTGTCAAGATTTATTCAAAAAAGGGTGCCCCTGGCACAGCCAAAGCCCAATTGTTGGGTATGGTATGAGATAAAAGCCCCAAACAAGCAACAAATGAACAGCAGAATGAGTTGATAAAAGCTACAAAACGTGGGATTCAGCTCTTTCACATCTAGAAACTGTTTACATTTTTATTTTCTCATAAGAGTAATTTTCAACTGCAAAATTTAATCACATCTGTGTGAAATGTCGATAACTGCGAGTAAAATGATTTCAATCAGAATAAGGGTCATCTGAGAGATGGTGGTAGTTACTAATTCAAGATCATGCTTGATATACCCAGCTCCCAGTTCTGTATTTCATTGTCACTGGTGTAGCAAAGCACAGCTGCTGGAGCAGCGTTACTGAAACCAGTAAAACAGACATGAATTTTTCTGTCTTCCTCATGATATAGATGACCTTTCCCATTGGAGATGCTCTCACACAGTAACCAAGCTCCAAGGGAAAGTCAGAGACCAAAATGCTGCTGTCATACAAAACCAACGGAGATGGTCAACCTTAAAAACAGAATAATTAATTTTTTCTTTCTATAAGGCGTAACCTAGTGGTTCAGGGCGCGACTGAAGAGACTGAAGGACTGAAGAGAATTCTTTAAGGAAGAAAAAGAAAATAGGAGGGAATTCCACAAATCTGTAGAGCTGGAATAGTATTAACTGCAATTGCCTTTAGCTGTCTAAGAACTGGCCACATCACCCCAGGGTGGGATGAATTCTCCATCACACTCTCCTTTAAGTACAAACAGAGCCTTACAATTCCTTAGCCTTAATGCTCAAGCTGTGGACGGTTAAAATGGAGGGGGAAGAATAAACACACCTTACTGCCCAGCTAGCAAGAAAACGGGCAGGTCAGGGAAATCCTCCTGCTCCGGTGAACCTGCTCCTGACAACCATGCTCGTCTCTCCAGTGTCTGAGATAAATACTAGGACTAGAGAGGCCAGGTGGAAGTTACAGATGATTCTTGTTCATGCCCAGGGCAATAAATAACCCTCAAGGCGACGCTGATCCAGACAAAGATGAGAGTACTGGAAATACTCCTAGAAAATCAGAAAAATCATACATACCCATCACAATCTAATATTCTGGAGTTATCATCTATGATTCCAAGTCATTATTACTGACAGACATGGGAAGTCACTTCGTGGTAAGATTTCTTAGAATATTGTAAAATGTCAACTCAGGAGAAAATAGCGTTCTCTGCATCAAAGGTCACATCTATTCCAATACTTGAAAGCATTTCTGGAAGCAGGAGTCCCTCTGGAATTGCAGTGAAAAGTCTGCAAGAAAAAAAATAAACTACAAAGGACTAACGTTACGCATAAAACTCATGGGTAAAGGCACCAGCAAAGTGCAACTGACCTCTTCCGTTGTCCCTCAGGAAATCAGAAGTCAGTTGAGTTGTGCCTGTTATAACTATTATTCAATAGTTGAGGAACAGCAGCGTTTAGAGACTTGTGCTCAGTACTGGACACAGGCCTGTTACTGAAGAACTCACAACAGCCATTTTGTCCTGGTTTCCAGGAAGGAAAGGTTGCTCCTGGAGCCTAAGAAAACTGTCACAAAAATCTCGAAGGAAAAAGGAAAAAAAAAAAACCAAAACAAACAAACAAGGAAAACATTTCACTAGAACCCATCTTTGGAAAAATATAAAAATATTTTTCCATCCAGAGAAATAACTATAAATAATGTTTGAACTATTAAAAGGGTGAACGCAGAAAAAGGCTATTTACATAGAAGCATTTTGTGCTGTTTCAGTCTAATTTGTCACCGATGTAGGAGCCTCATACGTTAGCTGGAGGAAATCCAGAGCTTTCAAAGGTTTTCTGTCAGGGCTTGAAAAGTTGCCAGTTTTTTTAATGGAGCCGAGCAGTCTCAGGCCTGTTGTTCTCAGAGATTTTGTGAGCCAGGGCCGCATGTTAGCAGGAAACAGAGCCAAGTGGGCTTCCTGAGCGTCTGAGAGAGGAAACACTGTAATAAGCATGGAGGCTGTGGTTAAAAATAACTCTGGTATATAAAGGCTGCAAAGGATCCCCTCTCGCTCATACACGCCGCTGCCTCTTGGCTGGCTGCTTCGCGCTGATTTCATGTGAATGAGATGCATTGCCATCTCATCGGAGCAGGTGGTTTTTAAGCAGAAGAAGACGGAAAACAGTCCGCGAAGGAGTCGAGCACCAGATAGCTCTCATCTTGCATGTTTTCAGCGAGCAGGATCCTAGGTTTTATTTCAAGAGCGTCGTCAGGCTGAGCTAAGCTGTAGCTGCGGACACAGCTTCGGTATCTAACTTTAGGCTGAAGTAAAAGTTACGTTGAAAAATAACTCGGTTTTCTGTGATATGAAACTTAAAAAAGGGAACAGGGTGAATCATGCAAGTTCTTGAGCAATAGGAGAAAGGGCTCCCTAAATTGTTACCACCAGGCCCAATGTGGCTTGTACCACTTCTGCTACAGAAGCTTTAAACCCACCCTGTGCCCCCCCCTCGCCTGGCGTTGGCCAACTGGAGGAGATAAATGTGGCAACCACCAGCTGAAGGGATTGGCCATGATGGTGGCATCAATCAGTGCGTGGCAGTCCCCATGCATTGGTTTCTCACCAAGCAGAAGACTGCCTGCTTCTCCTCGCTGAATTAATTTTGTGTAGAATTAGACCCATCTCTCTTCTTTCAAAGGCAGTGATTTTCCTTGCAAATGTGGGATAAAAAACACACTGGTTATTTGGCAAATTAAGGCACCCTTTTCCCTGCTGTAACCTGACACGAACATCCGTACTGAACTCCATTCTGAGCACTTCTTTGTAGCCTACATTATGCTGTAATTGGCAAAACACATTCTTCCCAGGCTTGTATTTTTATTGCAAACATTTATTTGGCACTTTATGTGGCAAATGAAAAGAAAATTTCACAACTCATTCCACAAAGTTGCATTGTATTAGGCTGTCCCTTGAAAAGCATTTTATTGCTCAAGAATAGCTGTAACCGCTCAAGGGATTTCAACAGCGTTATTCTCTTAAACTTTAATTGCTGTATATACTATAGCACCAAATATTAATAATTTTGATCAGTATCAGCCCTAACGACTGGCACTTAATTCCATCCTGGAGCTTATTGTCAGCAATAAGTGTGACATTCTTTGAAGGCGTATCAGCTGAACAATTTGGAGTAAATTTCCAGGTGTATGAAAAAATAAGCTGAAGTTTCATTTCTGAATAGAAAGCACTTTCTACAAGACACAAAGCACTGTCCCTAAGCTCAGATGTACCCAGGAATTTAAATATATAAATATCCTAAAAGGTAGGCATTAATAGCTCAAGAAAAAAAATGGTCACAACAATGGACACAGGCGCCTGGAAAAAAAGTCCGTCCCAAAATATCCCACTGAAGTTTCAAAGCTTAATCATAATGATATAATAATAATTGTGACTATGGAAAAAAGTATATACCATTCTGAATACTTCAGTGATCTAAGTCTGAAAAGGACTTCACAGTCCAGGAAGACAAATGAGATCAGCTGCTCTATACATACAGCCTATCATGCAAAGATGCCTGTCTTCCTCTCACTGGCTAATTCACTAAGCTCTGATTCATACTTCCATGTATTCAAACAGGGAAAGTAATTCCAGGCAGCCAGCAATACCAATTAACAGTGTCACAGTTAATGAAATGCTTGCTCCAGTATTTCCCATTACTCAACTGCAGGACACATGACTAATAAATAATACAGGTGCAGTACAAAGAAGGTATTTTACAAATGAGAACTAAACGCCACATGTTCATCACGTTAAACAAGGCTTTCCACCCTACACCCTATATGAACGCCTACTTTGTATATTTGGTGAATAAACCTCCACTTATCAGATAAAACCATAACCTATAAAGATGATCTGCATGTCAATGAGGGAAAAAACCCCAAAGCCTTCCTCGCTTCTAAGTAATTGTCTTCTTGTGGCTGGTTTTAAGCTTTGTCCAGTCTTCTCTCCCCTTCCCCCAGTTAAAACCTGTGAACTTCAAAGTGACAAAAAAATCTGCTAAGGCAGCCATCTGCATCTGCCGTGCTGACTCAGACTGCAACAGATCTCGCAAATTAAAAAGAGAGAAAAGTGCAACTGATTAGTTCTTTGAACTTCCCTCAAACAGCATTTTTTCCTGCATTAATTAAACCCCAAACACAGTTCTCACTTCTAAAACCAGTTAACTTCACATGTCTTACAACATTACTAATTGTCCCAAGTGGACATAAGAGATAAGATACCGTTTTACTTTTTCTCCTGTCATCTCCAACCAATGATGTAAGTTCTCTCCTAAAATGCAGACCAGGAAAGGCGTGACTAGTATGAAATCTCATAGTGTAAGACGCACTGTATTCCAGAGTTAAATGAGTTTCACCTTACTGGGTTTCCGACTTCGTGGAGACTATTACATGTTTGTTAATAGTAACAGTAATTTTTCTGAATGAAACCACATAGGTACTTTCTGACCTATGCTCCTATTATTCCACACCCTTATCGCCTGTTTCTTCACTAGAGCTTTGATTCTGTACGAAAAAGCATCTGGCAACAACTGAAAACTGCTACTCATAATCAGTGACTGATATTTTAAGCAGTTTCACTGATACGATTAAACACGCTTGCAGAGTTTTTGAAACTGTGGTATCATTTCACAGTTCTGTAAAAAAATAAAAGATCTGTCAAATGTGTTTTTAATTGACAGCTGAAAGGGACATCTGCAATACAACATATGTGCATTCAACACACACATCAGTAAAAGCTGGCAGAAACACAACTACGTACCTAATCAAAGCTGATAATTAAAAAACTGGCATAAATTGTTTAGGTTTTAAGAGTCCTCAAATCAAAAATGACAAAAAATCATTTACAGCTGAATGCTATCATTCTTCACACAGCAAATTCTAGTAACAATACATAATTACGTCTATTAAATTCATTAAACAGCTGATTTTTTGCATGATTTACTGAACCATGAACGTACTTTAATGACAGGAACAGTATTTTCTTGTGTATTTCTGAGAAAAGTTTTCTTTATACAATTTGACTTGTTTATTGAAATGGAATTTAAGCTTGTTTTTCCTTTGCATTGATGGAAGTCTGCCTAGCTAAAGCGTGCCGTGGTTGAAAATACGAACACTTGACTTTTGCTAATCTTTGTGAGCTAAGTTAACAAGGCTTTCACTAAAACGAATTAAAATTGCCATCACAATGAATGGAAATGATAGAACTGTCAATAACCATGCTGAAAAAGCAGAAGTGCTAGGAAATATTTCTGTTCTCTCTTTGAGAAAAAGCCAGATGCTGTATTCAGATCAGACAATAATGATGTTGAAATACTTTCCATTCCAGTAACTAAGGAGGATGTTAAAACAACTGCTACTCATCTCAAACAATATTAAGTTGCCAGGTCTGGGTAACTTACAAGTGAGTGTTTCAAAAGAACCAAGTAAGGACATATCCAGATGGTTAATGTTTATTATCAATCAATTTCAGAACAGTGGGGAAGCCCCAGGTGACTTCAAGAATGTTAATATTATGTCAATATTTTAACAGGGTAAACAGAATGACCCAGATATGCCTGTCAGCGTTATATAAACCTGGGCAAATGACTGGAAGGACTTGATGCATAAAAAGAATTATAAATAAAGATGGTTTAGTTAATGACAATGGCTTTTAACAGTGGTTTAAATACGGCAGCAGTGCTGATGTAACAGGCAAATCTCTGCAAGGATTTGCCTCGGCGCAGTATGATTTTCACAATAAGAAACAAGAACATGACAAATCAATAGTGTGCGCACACAGAAATTGGTCCAAACACAAGCTGATACATCTTCAAAACTAATTTACATTTTAATCAAGCAAGTTTATGAGTTCTTGATCTTTTTTTATCGTCACTTACCATTCAATGTTGTTAACAATGACCTGGAAGAAAACAGAAGCTGTTACTGATAAAGTCCTAGATGACAAAGACCAAGGAAGTGCAACATAATTTGAAGAACGTGCCATTGTTAAAGAGTTATTATAACTGCACTATCCAGGCAGAAACAAACACCCCGCATGGCCGTACAGGCGAGCTTCAGGCCATACTTCTAGGAATGAAAAACGCAAGCAGCTCTGCTTTTTGGCGTAGACAAAGCAGGGTCCTACCTAGGCCAACAGGTAAAAAAATTGGGGCAGCAAAATTGCTCTGCTGAAGAAGGCAATTGTCAGATGCTTCTTTTCATGGTACCTTTTTGCAGTCTCTGCCTTCCATCTGTGCAGCCCTAAATAAGCTGGATTCCTCCCAGTTGTTCCAAGCATCTTGTGATGCTTCCCAGCCCTGCACCATGGCCCACCAGTGCTCTCGCCAGACCTCCCAGAGCTCTGTTCCACCTGCCAATCTCCCCCCGTGTCCCATGCGTTCTGCTTTCACCATTGCCATAAATTAAATCTAGTCAAAAAGCCTCGAGCCAGCGCTGAGTGCAGACCGTATGCACATGGTGGCAGTGGCCTTGACTGGGAAGCTGAGATGCAGTGGAAGAGCTGGGGGAGAGGAGGGCTTTGCGAAACAGTTAACTCATGGGTCATCTTCAGTGCAATGCCATGACTGAAAGGGCACGAGTGCAGTCCTTGGCTAAAGAGGGGTGATTCGTATTTGTCTGCTGCTCCACATTTCCAGTGCTCAAACCTCAAGAAAGATGTTGAAAATATGCACATAGTTCAGAGGAGAATCACAACAAATATTAAAGGAAAATATGTCGTACTAAAAACTTAATGAGCCCCTTCAACTTAAGCTTATCAAGGAGATGAAGGTTCACCTCTGTCTTTAAGTCCTCAAATGGGAACAAGCTCCAGTCATGAAAGATCTGGTCAAAAAGGCTCCTCCATAAAACTAATTGGTGATGTTACTTTAATCAGAGAAAAGGCCTACATGATTAAATCACTCTCCCCAAATTAAGACAATGCCTTTCAAAAAAATACCTGTATATTTAATTTTATTTGGTTGTTTACATTATTCTATCAACTTCCTTGAAAGCAGACTCTAAAAGGTACTAACTCAGAATCTGTAGTTTAAATTAGCAAAAAACCTGTATAGCCAACAGAACTATGGCAATTTGAGATGCAGGCAGGGAAATCGTATCTAATGCCTGTCTCATTTAAATATGAAGTGATTGGTCACAGTGTTACTAGTACTGTGATTTTGAACAGTGGTGCTAAGAGGTCTCATTCTCAGCTCGTTTACCCTGCTATTATTACGTTTGCTCTAGGTGCAGTCAGGACCTTCTGAGAACAATCCCATGAGAAAGGAGCTTTTTGTTTGTTTGTTTGAGTTCTGGAATGACTCAGAGTGCTCTAGCAGCCAGGTGACGTGGGCATTCTCACCAACCCGTCCAGCTGCAGTGTTTCACCAAGGGTGCAGTTCAACACACAGCCCCAGCTTTGATTCTTCTATTAACATGTGGAATCTAGATTGCAGTCCCTTAAAAAGTTTCTCTTGATGTCAAAGCAACAACAGAGATCAGCAGCAACACCTAGAAAAATCAATTTTGTCATACGAAAATGGTTGAGCCTGTGTTTACTTTGGCTGGAAGACAAATAACACATCATTTAGCTCTCCTCTACCCACAGCAGATTAACAAATACTTTCTAATCTCGCATTCTTCACATTTATACACCAGTGGCATCACTCCTGATCTATGCTGCCATAAGTGAGATCAGTGCCAGGGTCTTGGGTTTAGATATTTAAAATAAGCGTTGCATACAGCAAAGAGCCAGAAAATGTCAGCACAACGATCATGGACCAAGTGGAAGGTCATGGCAAAGTTGTACTCAATTTGTGCAGAACTAGTGACTCACAACGTAAATAAATTCTCACATTCGTCTCCCCAGGTTTAGTACAGCTATAGTTTTTTAGCTTCGCTGCTTTACTCGAAAACAAAGAGCAACTAAAGGCAGTGAATTTATTATTTTGTGTGCTTAGCTTTCATTCTCACTACCCACTAAACGTTTCCTTGATGCAAACAAAAAACACAGTTAGGTGACAGAGTCAGTGCAGTGCTATAAACAAATGTCCTTCCAGTGCCTACTGGAAGACAGCATCCGACTGGAGCTTCTCAGTGAAATGTACACGTACAGTTGTATATCCTAGAAACAAAATATTTTGTTATAGCTGTTGCTGAAACCACAAGCACATAGACTGACACAGACATTCGGGGTGTGTTATCAAGGGAACATTCACATTCATTCTGAATTCATCAGAGTATATTTTCTTGGCTGACTCACAGCACCATATATACGTATTGTACACTTACTAACATTTTATTAGAGGAAAAGAGTTTACATTGAAAGATTACACAAGTGTGACATTACATAGCTATGAGTCATACATCTTTGTGTACTTCGTTACCATGCATTCAGTGTATTGATACTGCTCCAGTCACAGAAGTTTGGCTGCTCCTCCTGGCCATCCTGTGAACTTTTAGAATAAAAAGTATAGAAAGTTAAACAAGAGATATTCATTATTTTAAAACATGTGTAGCTATTGAAAAGATCATTTACTCATCCTAGCAACCGTGCTTTCCTGAGACGGCTGCGTACAGCCACAAGCCTGGGATGGGCTCTAGCAAACTTGCTCAAAATGCTTCTGAGAACCAGAGCCCATCAAGGGCCATCACTCTTTTCCCTCGTGGGGCACGCAGTGCATAAAAGTGAGAGTTGTTCTCCTGCACTCTCCTGATCTCCAGCTCACGTAGAAATCCTTTTAGAAGTAATTGCAAAGGAAATACGGAGGAGGTAAGGGGAAAGCATAGCTCTTTCTCTGAACAGGCTCTCAAAGAATCGGTCTGTCCTGTGATAGATCATCATTTTCCCTCCTTTAAGAATTGCCACTTTTGCTCTTTCGCTCTTGGATGACTGCCAAGCAGCCGTGATCCTCAAAACCAGGAGTCTGGGGCACATTATCAAAAACTATTGGAGAATAGCTCCTTCAGACTGGGCATCTGAGCTAGAGGCCAAGCTAAGGGAGGAGAACAGTCTTCCTTTCTGAAAAACCCAGCCCAGGACCGTAAATTGGCTATGACCAGAGGAGATCACAGAAGCTACTTGCATTATTTCTCTCATAATGTCATAGGGAAACGTTGATTTTGGCAATCTTTGTGCAGCAAATGGAAACTCTGCTAGAAACCTGGCCTTCCATTAAACAAAAGTCTCCAGCAGACACTGTGTAAGAGTGGCATTAAACACCTTTCTGTCAGTACCAAGATGGGTCTGAGACCTTTAGGGTGACCAGTGCCCTTACCCACGCGGCGCAGGGCACCTGCCTCCCTTGCTGTGCTCGTTACACCTTCCGCTCCCACCCTCGTTTTCTGGGTCTGGTCCCACCATGTGTCCCTGAGATGAGGTCAGGTTGTGGGGCAGCTGCTGCGAGGATCAAACCCCTCTGTCATGGCGTCTTCTTCAGCATCCCCGGGGCAGGGACCCTTCGGTGTCCCCCATCCCACAGCAGGTCCCTCACAGTCTCTGTTGGAGCTTGAACCCATCAACGTCCCTTCGTGTCATGGATGGTCCCTTGGTGTTCCCAGGGCAGGGATCCCTCGGTGTCCCCCATCCCACAGCAGGTCCCTCACAGCGTCTCTCAGTGCATGGCCCCCTCATGTCAGGGAGGGTCCCTCAGTGTCCCCAGGGCTGGGACCCCCTCCATGGCCCCTCATCCCTCAATACCCCCAGGGGAGGCAGACACCCCCTCAGTGTCCCCTCAGCTCACGAGGGTCCCTTAGAGTCGCCGGGGCAGGGACCCTTCAGTTTCCCCTCAGCGGCAGCAGCCA
>JAVKLA010000090.1:40275463-40309803 GCA_034782735.1 Sagittarius serpentarius
AACCTTCTCTCCCTTTTCTTTCTCCCCCAGAGGTGGAAGTGTGACCAGGAGGCCAAGACCCCCGCTGGCACCTGGGGCGGCCTCTCCCCACGCAAAGAGGACGAAGATCTCAACAACGTGCTGGATTTTATCCTTTCCATGGGCAGCGACGGCTACGGCCAGGGCGCGGCTGGTGGGGACTATCCCCCTGCCCAGGGGGAGAGCGGTGGCTTTTACCAGACAAACCCGTCCCCGGGATGCTACAGTGCCCTGGAGCAGGGCAGCCCCCCGCCCTACAACGCCGGCATCGTGCCGGAGATGATCCGCTCCGAGATGGACTCCAACTACTGCCCTCCTGGCAACGTCCACGGGCGGTTCTTCGTGACACCCAGCTTCGGGGGCCCGCAGTTCGTTGAGAACATTAAGCCCGAACCCGACATGGACAATTATGGACCGGTCCTGGGTCTGGTGCCCCAGGCTTGCCCAAAGATCAAGCAGGAGGGCAATGCGACCTGCATGATGGCCTACGAGCAGCCCCGGGTGGCCAGCTCCCCCCAGATCCCTGGGGCAGAGACGCCCCCGCTGAGCCCCGATGATCTCATGGTGAATGACTGCCACACGCAGATGATGTGCCCCTCGTCCATGTCCTTCCAGCAAAGCTACCACCCGGCCTCCAGCTTCCACCACCCACAGACCCATCTCCAGTACCAGAACACCTCCCAGTTTGGCCTTTTCGAGGACAGCCTGCCCTTACAGCCCTCCGCTCCCAGAGGCATGCTCACCCCTCCTTCCTCCCCTCTGGAGCTGCTGGACTCCAAACCAAAAAGAGGACGTCGGTCCTGGCCACGGAAGAGGACGGCCACTCACACGTGCACCTACGCGGGTTGTGGGAAGACCTACACCAAGAGTTCGCACCTGAAGGCTCACCTCAGGACACACACAGGTAAAAACGGCTCCTTGCCTTCTTCCAGAGCTATGCTGCTTGCTGGTTGCGATAGCCGCCTGTGTAAAACAGTTTGCAGCCTGAGCTTTAACCCTGTAGTCTCTTAAACTCCATGAGTATTCACGGTTGAGCTATGACAGGTGGTCAGATCTATAATGTTGAAGTGGTTTCCTATGCATACGTAGGTCAAAGCTTTTCTAAGGGCTTCTAACACCCTTTCTCAAAAGATTTTCACTGCAGGTATAGATTAGTAAAAGAATTGCTAGAGCAGTCTCATTTGGCTTAAAAGCACTTGGATCTTGTTCTAGAAGGGCTTGGTATCAAATAAAAGAGTACGCCGAGATAAACTCGGAAGGTCGCCTAGCATGGGATGCTGCCTGTACGTGGGAGTGCCGCGCTGAGTCACGCTCTGTGATTTCTCCAACAGGTGAAAAGCCCTACCACTGCAACTGGGAAGGCTGCGGCTGGAAGTTTGCTCGCTCCGATGAACTCACCCGTCACTATCGCAAGCACACCGGCCACCGGCCCTTCCAGTGCCACCTCTGCGACAGGGCGTTCTCCAGGTCAGACCACCTGGCTTTGCACATGAAACGGCACATGTAGCCCTGGAGACTCTGACCTGCGAACAGTGGACGTTATTTAACTGCTCAGGTGCAGAAGCGTTAAAAACTTGTAGCTGGTACTACGTAGGGAGGCACCGACGCTCTAGCGATGGAAGCCGAGGAGGATTTGACACAAGGAGACTTAGCCAGTCATCTCCTGCAGAGAATTTGACGTGACTGTATCAGTGAACCTGCCCGTCCCGGTCAGGAGAACAGGGGTTATTTATGCAGCTTCTGTGAAGGGTAAACTCCATAAGACTCCATACAGATTGTATAGAAGAAGCTGTAAATATGTTTTTTTTCTGATTCTAACTGCCCAGTCCTAAGCTTTACGAGACAATGTTTGTATGGAAACTGCCTGAAGTTGACCCTAGAAGAGATTAAATGAATGTTACTGTAGCTAACGATGTTATTTTAGATCTCAGTTGAAGGCATGGCTAAGAGAACACTCCTATTGTTAGACTGTTTGTTTCACAGGTGCAATAATATTCTTGTTTGCCATGATCTACACTAGAAGTACAGGGCTTGATGTCTTGTAAGAAAATAACGTATTTTACTGTAATTTTTTTATATATTGTAAATAATTTTATACAATGAGAAATATTGTATATGTAAATAGAAGACAAATGGGTATTTTGCCTATTTCTGTTTTTATAAAAACGTAATTTTTCAATGTTTTGAAAACATTTCATCTTTTTAATAAAATAAGTTTTTAATTGCTGTGATTTTTATTCTCCTTTGGGAACTCCCTGTTACTTTCTCCCTGATGGCTGGACCAGCAACCACCTGGTTGTGTTTTAAATTCTCAACAACTGTAAGAAGACACTTAAAAAATCTGAGCTATGGATTTTTCTAAAATAGAGTACGTACTTCATGCTCAGCAGTAAACAAGATACAGTGTGGTGTTTTATCAAAAAATCAAATAGGAAAGTAGATCATATTCAAAATATACTTCCTAAAAATGGTTAAGTAAGCAACACTGTAATTTCAGTCTCATTTCTAGTTTATGCTAGACTATTTTAATAGCATCCTTAATGTTTTCCAGATGCAGTTATAGTTTTGCCAGCAGTGTGTGGGTTTTTACTATAAATTTAAACACTGCATTTTTGTAATTACGGAGGCTTATTTTAAGGCATTCTTGTACATAAATTATCCTTGCTCTCAAGAGCTCAGTGCAGAATTCCAATAGAACAGTAGTGGAATTTAAACATAAATTCACAACACAGGTTAAAATGCCTTCATAACTCATTCCCCCAAACTTAAATTCACTTAATAGTTTGTAATCCCACCTAGATTTCAGGAGCTAAGAAAGATATTAACTGTTTTGGAGGAAAGTAAGTTAGCCAGCAATCCCAGATTCAGAAAAACCAGTTTCAAATAAACTGGCTAGTCCAATAGCTGTAGCAGTAAATAGCTGCAACAAGTCAAATGGAGCCCCCCCCAAAAGCTCTTCCACAGCCGTAAATGAGAACATAAGTCCAAGTAGTATATCTGCGCAATCACTCTGAAACTCTGACAAGGATCCTGTGTTTTTACAGCTATGGTTTAGTGGGGAGCCTTGATACTCGTAGAACAAAATCACTGTTAATTAAGTATGCAGATTCAGCTTAATATTGAAGCATTTTTCCTTAACATCTGTATACTTGGGACTTGATTTTAATCAAGGTTGTGACATTTTTCTGACTTTACAAGTTAGAATACACAAGAACTAAATCAACAGGAATACATTTAAAGTAACTACAAATATAGCTATTCTTCTGTGAAAGCAAAGTCTGCAGTTGTTCATGTGGAACAGATGTATTTTGGGCTTCTAATCATTGACATGGAAGAATGAGTTCCACATTTCACTTTTATAGCTCTTTCAAAGTGAAATATAAGGGAGATTTAACATTTCTTCATTAAAAACAAAACTCATTTATTTGCTAGAAAAAAAAATTGCACAACCTAATTCCAGAAAGCGAGGATGACTTAAAGATGTTCTAAAATTAGCACATTCATTGTTGCAACAGTTCTAGGTATTTCCTTCTCTTTCCTCATAGCCGAAGATTTTCATATTTCAGCAAGTCTTTTGGTGTTTATAACCTTAAGAACACAATTTTTGACATTGTCTTCCCCTTACCTTTCCATAGTCACCTGGCTTTCCCTCGCTCTTTCTGAAGAACTGACAGCGTTTTTAGTCACGCCCAGGTTTCAGTGATACAGTGCAAACTTAAACTAGTCCCTCTTTCGTAACATAATTAAAAAAAGATGCCGAGGCTTGACACCTCGCTGCAGTGGGTATGGCCACCCCTCAGTGCACAGCCCCACATCTGGCTCAGGAAGGTCCCCAGACAGAGCTCTCCAGCAGTGGGGGAGAGCGTGGAAGCGTCACGACACGCTTATCTGGCTTTGCTCGGCCCCAGCCATCGCTCTGGACCTCTGTTAGGGGCTGGATACTGGGCTAGGCGGCCTTCGGTCTGGCCGCTTCGGTATCCTCCCAAATTACAAGGGCGGAAGACAGCTATAGCCAGTGAACCAGCACAAAGCGTACGAACGCTGCACCGTGCCTGCACGCAGAGATGAATGTTACTGCATCCACCAACCCTTTAAAAAAAAACAAAACACACACAAAAAACCCCAAGCTTGTGCGGCTCCTCTGTAGCACCCACTGCAATGGGTGCTCCTCCTCCCTCCTCTGGTACCTCTGCACAGGAGCGTCCAAGCTTCCCCTTGCTCCAGTGCACCGACTAGCTGTCAGGGTCATAACCTCTGCTCCTGTTCACTAGGAGGTCTTCAGATAAGACACGTTATCTGCATGATACCCTGTTACGAAACAATGCTCAAATCACGATGAACGGTGGAGATATGCTTGGCTATGTGCTGTTCACTATGTAAAAATGAGCATGTTGAGTCCTCTGAGCTTTCAGATTAGTTGCGACTCAGCTGAAAATGGGGCAAAGCCGTCCTCTTATATAAATATTAAAAAAAAAAACCATATAAAAATATATGAATACAGGTCTCTCGAGTGGGGAGGGATGGGGGGGCCTAAAACACTAATGAAAGCTCATGACCAGCTTTATTTTAACTGTTTAAGAAGGGCATATATGATAATTTCTGTGTGATCTTTACAGGAAACTGCAGGTTCTTGAATCTCAAGATAATCTTGTAGCAGAAAGAAAGAGATGCTGATCTCATTCTTCTCACATTCTATTATGAGTAATTGTCAACTCTTTTTTTTTTTTTCCCTTTTTTTTTTAATTGCCTTAAATTGGTACATCCAAAGATGCGTCAATGTGATTCTACCAATCTGCCAAACCTCCCCTGGCCAGCAGGAAATCACTAACGCTCTGCAATGTCTTCTAATAACAGACCATCAGGTCATGGTCTTTTAAGTAATTTTGTTCTAATTAACACGAGCGACCCAGCATGCCCAGATGCCTCCCAGGGATCACGCAGCGAAGCTTTGCCCTTGCCATCTGCAGCTCTCCTGGATTTGATTGTGACACGCTAGGGAAAGAAAAAAAAAGAAGTTGTAGTTGAACCCGATAGGAGGAAACGTAGAGTCTGTTGTAAACAAGATTTTCACACATATTCTTATAAGATACCACAGTGATGGGCTCACTATACTTGCAAGATAGATTGCCAGATTAGATAGAGCACGTTAAGTACAGAAACAAGCAAATCCTGCACAATGTTCCTAGTGAAAGTTTTAGCAAATATTTCTGAACTCGAGACACCATCCAGAGGAGTTACTGTTTAAAGTCAGTTAATTCCACGCCGGGTTTCAGAGCGCTGTGTTTCGCTGCGCTGAAAACGGTTTTTCTCTCACCTGCTGACTTCAGAAGAGTCAGTTAAATCTGTACTACATGGGAACTCATCTTCAGAAAACACCGTAACACAGAGTCTGTTGCTGCTGAAACAGCACCCAGAACAGAACGGCGTCCTGCAGCCCCGAGGGGCCGTTGCACGCTCGTCCACCTTCCAGCTCGCGAGGGAGACGCAGCACCCTGCAAAGCAGCCCAGCACCACACCAGCACCCTGCGAGCAAGCAGGCAGGGTGCTTTCAAACCCATGTTTTTCAACCCTAAAGTGGAAGGCTGGACTAGAAACTCTCTGGCTTTTCTGGAAGTTCATTTTAGATTTGCAGTTTTGCAGATGATCACGGCTGGGGGAGTTTAATTTTGGCCATAGCTCACCTCATGCAGGGATGGGGGATTTCAGCCTGTGCGAGTCCTTGGTTACTCGCAGCCGTTTACAAACTGCCTGAAAACATTGACTCGCTCTAAACTTTGGTCCTCCATCCACAAGAAGTGCCAAAAAAAGTTTGTCCATTCTTCAAATTATAGGATTGTGTGGTTCTGTGGTTTTCTGTGGTAGAAGCTCTGTGGTTTCTAAAGCTATTTTGTGCACCTATAACACAGAGTAGCTGTTAGGCTTTTCTTAAATTGAATTTTTGAAGCCAGAATCCCAAGCTCTCGCAATTTCTTTCGCTATATTTAAATAAAACAACTACAACAAAGTCATGTAGCCATCGCTACGGTAACTAGCAGTGTTGGGGGGGAAACATAAAGAGGAACATTCAGTCCAAACCCCCTGTAATTTAACAGGGAGAAAGCTATCCCTGTAGCTAACATGGGAAAGATACTCGGTGGCCTCCACAAACCCTAAAATTCCTGCGTGTCCTTGAAGCAGCCGCTCTCAGCTGGGTCTGTAACCAGTCCCACCTGCCCGGGACTCATCCTGCCTGCCAAGAGCCGAGTGGTTAGAGCTCCTGAAACTCGCTGGCACTGCAGCAACCCCCCCTCTGCCATGACTGCAGGCACAGGCCGAGGCACACCGCCACTCAGAAACGTGATTCCCGTAGGTGTGGAGAAGGAATAGGTTTACAAGCCAAACACCAGCAACCTAAAGCACGCAGCCATACACAGTTCACAGGCCCTGGAGGTAACTGGCTCAACTTACTGAGTCCCAGAGACTCCTTAAAGCTCCGTACTATCTGATCCCAAACAACCAATTCCGCATCATTTAGGCTGAGATTGGGAATAGCCCCTGCCACGAAACAGTACTCTAAACTTGAAGCACGCAGAGGAGGCAGGGATTTATCCTAAACTTGTTAGGCAGAAAATATGTTTGATTTAATCTTTTGAGGTCTGACTTTTCAGCCACAATTATTTGATCTTACAGTATTTTATGTAGACACAAAAAATGAGTCATATGCGCTGCTTTATACAATGAAGAACTTTACCAAAACCACCTTTCCAAGGACAAGGACAGCAGGAGCAACAAAGTTTTCATTTCCCCTGTAACCACAGTAAGCATTAGTTACCTGCTGATTTACCTGCTTCAATTATAATTCCTTTTAGCAAATCAAAAGTGTTCTGCCCTTTGTAGCAAGCATAAATTCAGCGACACAGAAACTGCCGATGAACTTACCTATTACAGGTTTATAATTAGATATGGTATCCCTTTAAATCACTTTTACTTTAGTTTCTTGCACTTCTTACAGCTGGGAGCCTTCCTGGAGTTCTGACCTATCATTATGTCATCAGGAAATATCTGGAATATCACACTGAACATCCCCTGTGACATTTAACATATTAGGTGAGAAGCTACTGAGCCTGAGGCTTAAACACAAAACAAAACACACACAAAAAAATCCTCAAATCCCAACAAGCACTTTTTTTACAGCCTGTGCACGATGACAGCATAAGTGGGTTTTGATATATTAATGATTTTATATCACAAGCACTTGCAAAACAAGGGATATAAGATGCTCGGGTGCCCTTCCTGCGGGTGCAAGGGATGGGCAGAGAAAGCACAGGGCTTGTTCCTCTGTACAGTTCCCTTCTGATAGGCTGTGATTGAGGACATTTACGGGAAGTTAAGCAGCAGAAATATATTATGTTTGTAGCTGGCAAAGAGCATTATGAGAATTCATCAACAGGGAAGGCTATAGCATTTGTAAGAAATGCTGTATCAGCACCAATAAAAAGTTTTAATTGCAGTCATTACAGTAAAAAAATGCTAACCAGACAGGCGGTAAAAGATGTTCAGAGTGACTAAATTGATAGTCATGTACAGCAGGCAGGAGATCAGCAATTTTCTGCTGGTAACGCCTCCCCCAGAAAAATACGGCCGCAATTTCAGTGGTAGGGATGGCAGCAAGGGTTCCGAGAGCTCAGACTTTCACAGCACAAGCTGGTCTTGGGTCATATTTAGGTACAGTCAACAAATGCTACATTTGCTTTTGGGGTTTAACAGCTGGGCTCGTAGCTTGGAGTTCCTTTATGTTCCAGTTTCCACTTGTAAGTGTTTCTTCTCGAACAGGATGCCTACGCTTTCCTTCCTTTCCCAACGAAGAGCCTCTTGGCCGCCATGCAATGCCTGGTACAGGCAATCCTTTCAGATTAGGCGCGGACAATGCAGATTAGGCAAGTATTCGCGGAAAGCATAAGGATGAGAACGTTGTGTATGTCAGACTCCAAAAACTTGAGTGGGAGCAAAACAGGGAGCCGTGGCCCATGTTTTTGTAAGCGAAGAGGAGCATCACACGATGAGAGAAACTGGGTAGGAAGCTGTGCCCGCCTGTGACACGCTATAGGCAAATCCTGGCTTCAAAATGTCAATGTACTAAAAATATTGCCAGACAGCAATTTCAAGAGAAACCTGCCTTGGCAATCTGTTGTTAACCATGCCAGTCTGTGCAGAAGCAGAGTAAATAAACAGATGGGAGAATAATGAGTCAAAGTGAATAATGTCAAATAGTACATTAGTGAGGTGTGTCTTTCCAGCAAGCAGAAAGGGTTTGTCTCTGGTGATCTCTCTAACCCCTCCCAGTATAAATTGCCTGGATGTTTAGCATTGCGGCACACAAATTGTTTTGGAAAGGGTGCGGCGTTGGATTTTCTGACTGGGCTGTACAGACCAAATGTGGCTGGGACAAGGAAGAAAGGGAAGGACAGAAGGGAAAACAGTGCACAGAAGGCAGCAGCCGAAAGAAAAAAGATCTCAACACAGAGAATCAAGCAGTTGGTCACAGCAAGATTCACAAAATTTGACATAAAAGCTTGTGAAATCATGGGCAAAAAAAATTAAAGAAAGATTGCAGAAGTCTCAGAGCTCCAAAAAGTAACTTTTCATTTATTATATTAAACAATAACATTTCTCTTATTATATTAAACAATAAACACACGAGATGGGTTAAAATTAAAATACCTTTCAATTTGTTATGATATTTGAAAGATAAATATAACTACAATAATGTACATATTTGGAGATATTAGTCAAATTTAGGTCAACATTGCAGTTTCCACTTTGTGTTTCCACCTTTTTTAGGTCCGACTAAAGAATGTCATATTAAAAGGGAGAGCAGAAGAGCACTCTCTACTTGTAACAGCGGAAGGAACCATAGTCACTAGGAGTTCTCCTTTCAAAGTTAAACTTAAAGGGGAAGGCAGAAGTTGGAAAAATGAAAATTCCATTTTATAACAAATTAGCCTTTATTTATAAAACTTTCAAGTAAAAAGAGCAGTATATCAACTGATAAAACAGGTGTGTCAATGAATAATAGTTAACATATTTACTCTAAAAATAAATCTTCTATGATTCCACCATACTCCAAGCAAAATGCCTCTCTAAGAAAAGATGTTTGTTGTGAAGTCTACAGAGAGATGCAATAGTTGACACACAACAAAAACTTAGCTGTTCCACCAGTGTAGGAAGATACTTGAACTAGATCATTATTAGCACAAATCAATTCACTTTAACAGAGTTCCAACTCTAAATGAGGATTAAACAGAAATTAAATTCCTGAGAGGGAGGAATAAAACACAGAAGAGAGAAATCAAACTCTTACACGAGGGAAAGCAACCATTCTACTTGGACCAAAATTCCTTGGGCCTCGGTTCTACAGAATAAATACTCTTCTCAATGGAGAAACACTAAAGAAGAAATAGTAACCCCAAAAGGATTATAAGAAGAATCCAAGAAAAGTGCATTATCTTTGACCATAAGATGACAAAATAATTTCTACAAAATTTCTGACAACAGATTTCACAGACAGGATTTTGGAGGGGGGAAAAAAAAAAAAAAAAAAAAAAAGGTTACACAGTCAGACACAGCTTGCAATCTCCTACACTTTGAGAGCACATTACATGAAACAAAACGCATAAGGACTGATGATCTTCATAGGGCAGATATTTCATAAGGAAAAATTTGCCAATATAAAAATATTTCATACAGCATTATTGTAGAAGTACTACTTTTATGAGCATCTGTTTTTATGGCAGAATGACTGGTATGTTTTACAACAAGACTATGTGAGTGTAACTTAGGGAAACCACTCGAGGCAAATGTGAACACACTGGTCTATAAAGGATAATGTGGGTAATTCAATACCTGTGTCCTACATGCAAAGTTTGCATGCGTAGGTACAAGCTGAATAATTGTCCGTCTTTCCTGTTTTAACTGTTGTGCCTCGGTGCTGTGTGCAATTCACGGTTTTCCATGAGTCATTCCAGCAGTGACGATACTCTGTATAAAACACACATGTGCCACTATAAAAGCCTACTAAACTCTTTGTGATTGCTCAGTGTACCACAGAGTCTAATAATTTATCTGAGTAGAAAGTAGAATCACCTCCATTCTTTCCTCAAAGCCAAGAATGCAATGGATAGTCATTCCTCCTGAAGTAAAAGCTTAGGTGGAAATGGAGGAAAAACAGAGCTGAAGTCCAGATGACAATTATGTGCAACCTATATAACTGGAATGAAGCAAGAAAAACATGTTTTCCACCTCAGCGTGTGACTGTTTGGGGGACATGTGTGTATGGGAATAGCTCTTTAAAAAGAGTTTTTAAGAAAGGGGAGGAAAAAAACAAACCCAAAGTGAAACTACAAGCAAATGTAGGAGAAAAATCATTGCCTCAGCCTAGAGAAAAAAGAAAAGATGACACCACATGACCATCACAGGCAAGAAGATCAGAAATTGAGTCTACATTTCAAAAAGACACTTTAACACCTCAAAAGAATGTGAAATCACATCCAGTGCAGATGATACTTTCTGCCAGGTTTCTCTCTTACCCTTGGCACAGCTAGTGAACACAGTTTTCATGCCAATGAAAGTAATCTTGAAACAAATTTATTAGAAGTAGTCATTTCTCCTTTTTTTTCTTTCACCAGAACTTTGAAATTCTAAGAGCCATGATCTAATCCGCATGTCTGTAAAAATTCCATTTCTGTATCCATCTGTTTAGAGAATACACACACACAAGCTTTAATATATAGAATATATATGCATATTCTACATATTCATTGTATATACACATTTTATGTACAGCACAAGTAACTATATACTAGACATAGTATGTGGACATATATAGTATATACACACACTATTATTACATTATACAATACACTATATATATATATACACACACATAGACACAAATAATATGGATCTCATAATGTACACTGTATATGCACTGTGTATACTCACATTTTATATATCTTGCATTGTACATATTTTCTCTGCCCAAATAGCGATAGGCCTATTTGTGCTTTAAATTTCACTGTTCTGGAGGAAGAAGATGATCAATGGCTTGCGATAAAAGTTTCGTCTTCGAAGAACAAGTGCAGGTATTATACAAAACACTGAGTTACAAGCATAAGGGAAAAGCGTGGGTAATCTTCCTTTTTATAGGGAAAACTCTTATTAAGTACAATGGGGAGAAATCATAGCTAAGTTTTCTTCTACTGCAGTGTCTAAAATTTTGACTCACGGGTGTTTCAGTAAACCTAAGGTTACTAAATCTAATACACTGTGCATAGAGAACGTGTTCTGTCCTTGTTCATTTGCTTGATCTTCTGTTACTGTTCAAGCAAATATGAAGAATGAGTCAATAAGGAAATAGGAAAATGAGCAATTATTTCTAACACTATATGGAATGCTAGATTAATTCACATTTCTGGCTTCCTGCTGAACATCTTGAAAACACTGACTCATTGCCTTAGAAGCATTATAAATTACAGTATTTTAGAGCACTGACAAAGTAGCAGAAAGCCTTGTTATGGTACATAACTCAGAAAATGAATCAAGCTATTTAGCTCATCCACCCCGTCCCACTGGAGTGACATCATCCAACTAGTAGTCCAAAAGTGGTGGTTTTCCTTTCTAAAATGGCACTACCTATGAATGGGGTTTTAGGGTAGCAGAGGAGACACCACAAAGACTCGGACGCAAATGAAAATGAAAAGGAGAATCTCACACATGGATACAATTTGTTTAACTTCACTGAGAATCCTGCAGCCACTCAATTTTGAAAATTGCTCTTTCATAGCAAAAGTTTTATCTCATGTTAGCTATAGACAGACTCAAGTTTGCTCTCAGAGACTTCAAGTCCTGTACACCAAGAGAAAACAGAATTTGTTGACATTTTAGTATGTTTGATCATTTAATCTAATGTATTTTGGAGAAAGATTACCACAATGAGAAGGGATTTCAAATCAGGTTCTGTAAAATTAGAAATACCTTCTACTGCATTCCAAAGGGATCATTAGAAGACAGTATTAAAAATCATTATATGGTTGATTTTGATACTAGAATACATCTTCTCCCCTTCTGAGGGGAATTAAAGATTCACATTATTTGTAGTACCATTAGCAGAGGAGACACACAGCAAGGAGGGAATTTTGACTCCTAAAACTGCATTTTGAGATATGGGGTTTCAGTTTTGTCATATGTATTGCTGCATATGTAAACAGGTGGAAGTGCTTGCGTGCACGCGTGTGTATGTACATACACAGACGTGCACTCGCCCATATACCTTCTCACACAAGCCTGAGACAAAAAATGTCACATCTTAGTGGCATTGCAGAGCTGAAAACTACTGAGAAGATTAAAATGATCCAATCTGATTCTTATCTCTGTGTAAGGAAAACATCCAGAATAAGGCAATTACAACAGAATGGGGAAAGATTGTTTTCATTCAGTGAACAGGCACTATCTTTGTATTATGAAAAATAAAAGTAAGGAAGCAAGGTCATAGAAAATATAAATGCATTGAAGATGATGAAGGAATACCACATTTTCAAAAAAATAGAGAAAATGTTATAAGGGCTGCATCAGTAAAAAGACAGAACGTTAAGCTTTGTGTTCCTACAGAACCAAGGATAGGAAAGTAAGATATACATTAAGGACATTTTAAAAATTTTGTGCTAGATGCCTACTCTATTTAGACATAAAAGCTCAAGGCAAAGACAACTGAAGTTTTAGAATCCCTGTAGTCAGAAAAGGCATTTTTAGTAAGTAAATAATTCACAGACTTATCGTAAGGACTTATTTTATATATGACACGTAAAACACATTCTTTGTTATCCTTACCAGGTGGAAATATTGAGTTCTACAGGTATATATGAAACCTCTTCCTACCTGGACTTACTACCACAAGCCATATTTTAAAGCCAATCCAGTCTACCAGTACTTCTATAACTTATGCATGAAAATGTATTTGGCAAATAAAATCTGTTTCAACTTGGCCTTATTTCAGCTAAATTACGTTTGATCTGTAACCCCATAATATAAGATAGGTGGAATTAAAGAAACAGAGGTAGGGACTGTCTCACACAGTCAACTGGGTAACACAAACAACACAGTCTATGTTCTGGCAGTTGGAGCAAAAGAGGGTAAAATGAGTTGTAGGGATGAACGCTGCTCAAGCTTACTAAGTTTTCCATTGCTTGGTTTTACATGAAAGCAGCACTCAAACTTGTATCACAATCCTGCAATCATATTTGTTTATGAGATAAAGTAAGATTTTTAGCTAATGATTTAATTACCAAATTATTTGTCCAATTTACTACAACTGAATTAACTCCCTCTTTTACAACATCACATACAATTATTAAAATTCAATGCAAACAAATGTTTAAATTAGAAGAACTACTCATTCATAGAGGCTTCAAATTCAGATTATTTTATACAGTTCACTATGTTTGTATTCACCATATATAAACTGCCATATTCTTTTGTAAGAGCCACATCGCCTGGATAAAAAGGGACCATCTAATCTAATAATGAATTTATGCTGAAGGTTTTGACATAGATGACACAGATGACATACTGATTAGCCTACCATGAATTATTAAATAAATGTAACAAGTGAAAGCTAATTCTATTATCTTTTTGTGACATGTTCTTTGAAATTCATACTGCAGCCTCAAAAAAACAATGGAATTCAGGTAATAAAAAGCCAGATTCACAAGTTGCAGTTTACTATATGCAACATTATCTTCCAAATATAGAAACTTTGCTTTCAGTATCTTAGGATCATACGTTAAATTTCTTACAAGCAGTAAATTTTATCTAGAACATGTAATACAGCTTATACAGTGTTTCCTGCGTATTATGCACTTGAAAAGCCACACAGAACCCAGTTTGACGTAACCAGCCAGTCTTGTTTAGAGTTGAAGGTGACTAAAATTATTTTCACAACATAAACCAAGAATTTAGTATTTTTATAAAAGCCATGTTTAAAGGTTTCACTTGGACAGGGTGGAGCCAAAGAACCTCTATTTAAGAGTCTGGCATATCAGCCTTACTGAGTGCAATAGCCAACTCAAGGTCTTCTTGTTCTTGTCTCCGCAATCGGGCTAGTCTTTCTTGCTCTGCTTTTTCACTCTCACGCTTTGCCCATGCCAGCTGCTGTTCTTCATTTCCAAACTAAAAAATGAAAATGGAAAATAAATTAATAAATTTGCCACAAAGCTAGAAGAAATTATGTGAAAAATACAATGAATTAGACTTATTAAATATATGAATCAAGTATACCAAGGTGTCTTAGGGTAGTTCTTCTGAATTAAGATAAAAATTCACTCACTGATTTCCTCACTTCATCCTTTAATTTATTTCCTTAATTTCTTCCTCCTCCCACCAGGAAACTAACCCATCTGGGCTGCACGTCCCTGCATCCATGTCTCAGTTTTGTATGAAAATAGCCAGAGGACTGGAGCCAAACAAAAACTCCATGAACACAAAAAAAGCAAGTTAGTGGTTTGGGAGCATAGCAACCTACATCCATTTTTAAGAATAGTAAATAGCTGGTAAAAAAACAAGAGTTATTTACTCTTGTGCAACTCCATTGCAGAGTTTTATTGTAGTATTTCCTGTGAAGCGTGAGGGGCTTTAATAATGACTCTGGAGACTGCAGATCTGTGGGAAGTTTCATCACCAAATCAAAAGTTAGAAAAAGTGCTTCTGTTACTGTTCATAAAAATACGTGCAGAGTTTTTCCAATAAGAAATAATGTAAGAAAATCTAATTTACTTCAGCACAAAACACTACGGAAATATAACACATAATAACATTCAGCTTCTAAGCCTGTTTGAGCTTCCCAAAACACATCTAAGTACACTGCAGCAAAACTATTCCAAAATTATATTCCAGTATTTACCACTGAAGTATGCAACAGTTTGCTTGTTTGACCTTTTTGCACAAAATATTAAAATATTTTACTGAAATCATAACAATTTAAAACTAAAATATAATCTGTTACTGTTTAATTTTAACATTCGCTGAAGACGATGATGTTAACAGAAGCATTCGCACAGCTGCATGCAAATGTTTGCATTATAGCCCACTTCTAAAATTTGCTTTGTATTATCTTTTTTTCCAAATGTTCAGGAAAATATATTATTTGGGGTATTTTTGGAAGAGAAAACTACGTAGAATTTATAGGTTCGATTTCAGCTGAATGTATACTGCAAAAATTGCCCTGTGGTCCACAACATAGTAACTCTGAACACAGCAAAACAGGCCACTGCACTAGCCCATATGGCTACATCTGCCCAGACAAGCTTGAAATACCGAACTGAGTATTAAATGCAACTTTTAAGTGCTAGACCTATGCCTAGCTGCTTATACACTACATGATGGCCCCCACCCTCTGCCTTTTCCACTCTGCATCGTATCTATAATTTGTATTTTTCAATAAATTTGCCTATTTGAATGTCTTTCAACCCAAGTCCAATTCTCATTTACTCATAATTCAGTTAAATTATGCTTTATCTGTGTGCTTCTGGATGCTCACAGTTCTTCATTTTATTTCTCTCAATATGATTTTTCAGATGATTTGATGCAAAAAAAGGAGTCTTAAAATTACTTTTCTTCAAACAATACCTCTGATTTCATTGCTATCAAAATTTAGATGAGGATCTTTGCATACAATGTTATTGAAATACAATAAAAGTGCCACACATTTTATATTTTACTTTTAAAATGAAGAAAACCTACTATCATTACTCATTTAAATAATATCAGCTGACAGGTAAGACTTAAAAGCTCACTAAGATTTTAAATAGATGATTTTTTTCAAGATACAGTAAAGACAGACTCAAATAGAAGTAGGACTTCTCTACTTATTCCAAGAATTCAAAAAGATCATATAGCTGGGATGGAGAATAACAGTTACTATTTTCAGAAATACAATCAACTTTGGTCAAACCCTCTGGGGTGTCTTTTTTTTTTTTTTTTGAGAAAACAGTTTTACTTATATAGGGTACATCTTAGGATAAGTCTTCCAAAGCTCATGAGAGACCCAATTATGACTTGTTTATGGTAGACAAGTTATATTTTTGTGGTTAAAAGTGCTGAGTAAAAAAAAAAAAAAAAAAAAAAGGAGGAAAAATAGGCAAGTGATTCATTGGAAACAAATCTGGATGTGCCTTATTACAAACGGTTAGCATAAAGTAAAATTTTCAGGAGCATAACTGACCATTCAATAGTGAAATACACAACAGTTCATTAATGCCACTGATTCTTGCACAGACTGCCTATAAAAAGGTAATATAACTGAATTACAAGTTGTTTAATATGATAACTTTTTTTGGCATATGTCCAGGTTTCAAAAAGTCTATAAATATGTATCACACATCTGTAATTTCATTAAAACCCTCTTTTTTTTTTTCTTTTTCAGAAGTACAGCTAGACCCAAGGCATAAATGAGGAAAACAGCAGACTGCAGCAAAACTAGTCAAATACACAAAAAGCTACACTGATTTGTGTTTACTAAATTACCAGCTTATATTAAGAGAAAAAATTTAGCTTAGTTCTAAGTGCTCTGTTTCTTGGAAATTTAAATGCTTTCTGTTGGTGGAAAGATTGCTTTTCTTGTTGTTCTGTAATACGCAAAATATGAGCTACCAAAAGACTTTGTTTTGTTCCGAAGAGTCATATTTAATGCCAGTGGAAAAGTTAAGAATGCAATGAGAACATACTTAAACCCTGGGTGCATGAATTTGCCAGTGTCTCAAAAAAAAACCAAGCAGCCAAATTTTCTAGAGTGCTACTAAAATCTAGTGAAAGTCCTCATGTTACTTCTTTGCAACAGTACAGAATTCCGATTAAAAATCAGGTTATTCAATTATTGAAAGCTACGCGATTCTACGATTCTGTTCTCAGGTTCCATGGACTCAAACTACGTGTCAAAAAACCTTCTGTAAGTAAAATTGCTTTTAATTTCCATTATGAACGAAGTTTCCCAAACATCAGGCAAAGAGAAGCACAATATTCTTGCTGATTACAAGGTAACTAGTACACTTAAGACTTCATACAGAAGGATTAGGAATTATCAAGTGTAGCAACATAATTGTGTTACAGGCACGGAAAAAAAAACAGATCAACAAACTGAAAAGAACAGGGATCAAGTCTCTCTCCTCTCAGTCAAATTCAGTTAACGCTTTTTTTTTTTTAAAAGCAGTAGAAAGCAATTCACAAAACCAATTAAAAAATTAATTTCATTTGATGAAGTGCCACTTAACAGTAGTTATAAGTGGCTACTGCTCAAGATCTCATTTTTTTACTACTTTTTCCTTATCTTCTAAGTTAATCTCATCTCCTGAAAACCTGATGGCACAGCAAATTTAACACTAGAGCACCCACTGGGATGGGGATCAGAGATGTTGGTTAATCATTTGATACAATCACCTTGGTTTAAGCTACACTTAAGAAATGCAGTCTGTAAAGTAAGACAATAGTTGGGTAACAGTCATTCCATTCCATTATTTGTCTTTCATTGAAGGAAGAAACTAGATGTTGTTCAAGAAATTTCAGATAAAGCAAGTTTTGCGTCTTATTTTTATTAAGAATGTCACCATTTTGTATACAATCACAGAATTTAACTGTGCAAATTCAACAGGCTAGTACTAACTGTGGCAAAGCATACATAGTACCTTGAACTTTGACGTCTTCAGTATCATAGATAAATTACAGCACTGAGGCCAGCTAAAAGTATGCACAGATGACCTCAACTAACAATATCAAATAGGAAAGTGATACACATTTACTATTAACTAGTAGCTAGGGGAGAAACATTAAAAATAAGCAACCTGAAAGATTCAGCTTAAAGATCTCTACTTGTTGAACACTGAACCGTGTCCATCAGAGTTAAGTAACAGATTAAGTTGGCAATTTTACTGCATGGCAATGTGACAGAACAAAAACACATGAAAGGAGGAAGAAGCCTGAGGCTCTACATGGAACGGATTTCTATCTACTCATGGAAGCAGTAAGAACCACACTACTACTACATTTACAATGACTTCCAACTCATTAACGTACCTGCCAGTACTAAAATCAAAGCCAGGCTTTTAGAAACCCTGGTATTTTTTAATGAATGGGTACTTGGCTTTGCTTTCAAACCTCCTGATACTGTCTTTTGGAGTGCAGTATGGATGTTTCTATAGTGGTTCTACAAAACAATTTTGTTTTCTTTGTCTAACAAGGGCTTTTCTACAGTATCAGTAATTGGAACAAAATCCAACAGCTAAATTTTCAATCTCTGTCTCGTGTATGTATCTTTATGACCACATTCCATCATATACAGCAAACATTGTGACAGGACTGTCAGAACTTTTTTCACAAACAATTACAAATACTTTATGGAATCTTTCCCTTTAAGGATTTGCTTCTGAGGATATGGTGAAATTGCTATATAAATGTTTTCAACAATTGTTTTTGAACCTTTACATCATTGGCTCCCAAAAATCAGTTTACAAAATAGCCTCCATGCAACAAAAACAATACACAGATTCTGCTACAAAGAATTTGTGAGCAAAGGCACACTGTACTAAAATAATTTAAATGCAAGTAAACCCTTTAAAATTTAGTATGAAACTTCTTTTTTTATTGAAATAATGCCTTTTTATTACAGAAATATTAATACAAAAACAATGAGGACAGCGTGAAGGTACTAAGAGACAGAAGCCAGTGAACAGTAGGTTTGCAGTTAAAACAAAAACCCAATAGATTGCTGCAAGCAGAGCAGAAAGTGGTTTGCTCAGAGACAATGAACTTAACTTACAGAGCTGAAGTCTGCAAACCCCAAGGAAGAGTCTTTAGTAGTTTTACTTGAAGAGGAGGGAGCAAATGGATCTTTTCCACTAAATGGGTCCCCAAACCCCTTTTTACTTTGAAACGGGTCACTGCTGTCAGCCCCAAATGGCTGGAATGGATCATGGGGCTTGGGAAAATCTGAAGACCCAAGATGGCTTACAGGAGTACTTTTACCTGGAAAGTTTAGGAAAAAAAAAAACAAAAAACACAAAAGGAGAAAAAGAGAAGTTACTTACCATGGACAATGCAAAACCCTTACATAGGAAAATGCTGATACACTTTAGCATCATCCATTCTTCCTGGGGTGGTTTAAAATTTAAGCAAATATAACGGTACTCATTTCTCAATGCAAATCATCTCAAACAGTTGTTTTTTTTAAATTGATTTATTACCTTACTTATACATACTGCAATATTAATACCATCAAGATTTTAAATGATAAAACCCAATATAAAGATATTTGATCAGAAGAATTTGGCAAGTATGACTTGAGTTCATTTTCTAGGATTAGAGACATTTCAAGTTTAAGGTTGGGATTATATAAAAGACAAAATACTTAAAAATATATATCATTAAAGATAAATAATTGAACATGTTAAATAGAATTAAATAGTAACTTATCTGGAACTTTACAGAATGCATGCATTCTGGTTTTTTTCCTGAAACTGGTTTATCCTTCTACCACCACACATATGAGGGAAAAGAGACTGATTAAGAAGTCACCTTGTTCTGGGGTGCTTGCTGTGCAACCCACCTTTTGTAGGTGACTGCTTGTTCTTATATTCCACCCCAAGAACAAATGAAATCACAGGAACTATTGTGTGTGCTCATAAATAATGGTTGTATATTTTATTTGTTGCAATTGGAACCTCAATGGTTAATTTTTAATTCCCCTTGCAAAAAGTTTTGTTAAGTCAAGTAACTAAACAGATAAATGTAATTTTTTTTTCTCTTAAAAAAATAATTAAAAATTGCTCCTGACAGGTAGACAATCACAATCTAGCTTCCAGGGAAAATACTCCTTGGATGAACAATCCTGATTATAATGCGTGCTTGACAAACGATAAAGGAAAAGCTAGAAACATTTTTAAGAGAAACAAATATTTACAACTTCCTGCATAATAATCTGAATTACACACATTATTTGCATTAATAAAGCTATCTTTTTTGAAACGTCCAATTCTTTGAACGATAATTTTATAGGAGTCTTATCATTTATTCACATCAGGATACACATACTAGAAAAGCACAGAGAAATGGAGTTGAAACCCCCAATTTCAGAGTATGTACTTGACACGTCTAAGACACAGCCTGATAGCTTTTAAGAAGGTACTTTGGTAGTTGCTCATGAACTTTATAATATTTGCTCAAATCTGTGGACATCCTAATTTGTCAAAGAGAAATAAAGATCAGCAAACTTGCCCTAAATAAATAACCTATCCAGCAGCCTGCCTTCACCTGCTGTTAAATCACAGCTCAGCCTCTCCTATCCCAGCAGCCAGCCAAAAGTCCATCTTCCCTTGCACTCAGCTTGCCAGACATACAGCCCTCTGCCATCAGCAGGCTCCGCACCGTGCTGGCGGCACCTTCTTAACGACTGCATGGGGTGCAGGAGCCTGTAGTCCTCAAAAAACTCAGCCAGGCACAGATTTACAGGCAAGCTGAAGGGAACATGCAGACTCTTATCTCATTAGTGCAGTGCTAATGTCAGACTCAGGCCTCGGATACAGTACAGTGACCACCTGCAGGCACTGCTTTAGGGAAAATGTGAAGCAAGAAAGTCGACAGCTGAACAAGCAGACAGAAGGAGGTGTAGAAAACAAGACACATGCAGTAGGAGACGTAACTGGATTTCTTTAGTCTTAAGAGTATTCAAGGGAAACCTGATCATAGTCCTGTAGGCAAGTCTTCCATCAAGAAAAAGGCTAATGGATTTAGATTTTACCAAGAGAGATTTACATTACCCAATCTGTAACATTTTTAAAACTCAAGAATACTCAAGTCTGCCTAGGGAACTTGTTGCATTCCATCACCATGTCCATGAGGTTTGAGAAATGGGTTCTAGAAATCACACTGGTTTAGCCGCCTTGAAGCTGGATGATAAATACGATCTCTTGAAGTTCACCCGTACTATTTTTCATGGTTCAGTACATGCTCCATCCTGGTTAACAGATGTGGCAAGGATATATAGATATCCGTATTAGCAACCACATGTGGGACTTCTGAAGACACGCAGATCAGACCAGTGATTTGTCCTTCATTGAAGGAAGTGACAAAATATGCAGGAAATACCAGCAGCATTTGCTCTCCCCACAAGCACGGACCCTCCTTCACCACAGTTTCAAACTGCCTTTCCTATCAACAGAGGCCACGTTCTGTTCTCTGAAATGGAGCACTGCATTTACATCCCACTCACCACCATGGCCTTTAGGAGATGTCACCTTCGGTCACAGCTAGGCAGTGTTGGGTAATTAAGCAAACCTGGTAAGAAATGAGTAACTCTGCATTTTGTATGTAATTCTCCAGATAAAAGAGCAACTTATTTTAAATTACAAAGAGAATTAAAGTATCGGCATTTCTAATTTAAGGTCAAAGCAAAACAAGAGCCATGTACATTTTTTTTCTCCTTCCTCTATAGCCAGTTAGTAGCAAGCAAATTCCCCCTAGTTTCCTTCACCCTATATTGCCCCAAACCAATCTTGGCTGATAGAGGCAAAAATGACCCATTTTAAGCTGCCCTTTTCTTAGGTTAAACCTACTGCTGCCAAAACCACTTCGTGGAATTGGTGACTGTTAATACAAATGCAGGGTTTGCAATGTATTTGCTCACCAAACCTGTTTTTTCTAGGTGGCCTGCTTAATGTTTTTGCACAAAGCCCCTAGTGGTTTCGGAATGCATGCAAAGAGCATCGGGGTTTCTCATGTTTCATCTTCACAACAGATCACAAAGAGTAACTTTGCTGTAGAGGAAATGTCACCATGAATACTAGAGTTACTGCTAATAATATAAAAAATTTTCATTTTACTGCCTGAGTGCCATTTTCTTCAGTTTTTTATATGTTAAAGAATAGAAGAGGGCTATAATTGTGTTATTTTGAAGAAAATGTGAAAGAGGGAAACCCTTATAAAGCCAGGTTTATTTTCTGCAGAGCAATTTTAGGGGCAGTGCCCATGCTGAACACGCCAATCCAGGCACTCATGACAGAGTCCTCAATGAGCCCTCTTTCACTACACTTTGTACATTGCTCATAGTTTGTTTTACCCTGCCACACTCAGCAAACGTGGTTTTGAGGCCTGGCAGAAGTTTGTTTGGTTCAGTTAGATGTTCAAATTTACTCATTTATTAGCCACAAATTAGTAATAACGACACCAGAATTATCCTTCTGACATCCTTGCTGGCTTACACGAAGTGTGAATCTCCCACTGCAGTAAGTGTATACTTAAGTACACAAAGATTTTTGTATTCCCATGTTTAGTATGTCAAGATTGTGGATACAGTATTTCTATAATGTAAAGCAAAGATACTCAAACCACATTAAAAAGTCACCAACTGAAGGACATTGGTAAAATTGTAATATTGCACAATATATTCTTAGTAGTAACTGAGACTGCATTGACCTTATATTCACTGGAAAATGTTACGTTTTTACACGATACTGCTCATCATTTTTGAGGTAGGGCAGTACGAAAATGCAGGCAAACAGTTGTAACCCTTCCTTACTTGATTTTTCTGCTACTAGTGTCAGGGGAAAAAAGTTCAGAAAAAAGCAAAACAGGTCCTATTCTGAAACCACAGCAGTTTCAGCAGTTACCCAAGTGGTGCACCCAAACCACACCGAGGACTCACTTCAGCAAAAAGAGATGATGAACAAAATGGTTTACCACAGCAAATGCTGTTAACTTATAGTGAACTCCACCCATACGAAGGGTTTATCTAATTTCAGACCCCACAGCAAACTTCAGGGCTGAGATCTATAGCTCAAGGCAAATATAATCTCATTGGTAGGATGCATTTACAGAATTCTTCTTTACTGAATTACAAGATGTTGACAATGAAACAATGAAGTGAAACATTTATTGTTTTCTCTATATTCTATGTTTCTACAATGGTCCTAACTTTCTGCTTAGAAGAGTATCTTCTTGAATTACAAGCAGCAGCATATTTTCATGTGTTTGAAGACTGGATTATGCATGCTCACAGGCAAACAGGGCAGAGTTGAGATGACACAACTTTAAACTTTCACTAAACAAGTACTCCCTTCCAGGAAAGGAAAATATGCTTTAAGAAGTCAGGGCCGTGCTACATAGGATAAGTAGTGATAGTATCAGTTAAGTCCCTACCTGCGATTATACTTGAACGTGTAATACCAGGGTTCCTACCTCTCACAGCTTTTATATGGCAGAGGAGGTGTTACTCTAGAAAACTTCAGAGACTGTGCAGTATGTAAGGTGCCTCCCAGAACATCTTTCTCTTGGCACTTCACCAGATTTATGTATCATTCCTAACTTACTCAGCATGTTTTTCACCATCATCCAGCTCTTCCACTGATGCAGAATAAAAAACTTTCATAAACTGTTAACTTTAGGAACCTACAGAAAACTTATTACTAGTTTTCAAAATGTGCTTGAAGGTTAGTTACATTAAAACCAATTTTCTACAGACTACTCAGAGGTATTTGTCTTCAACAGGGGCTATTTCTGCACTGTATTTCAAACTCAACTGTTTGGCGAAAATGCTCTCTGCACAAAATCACAATATATATTTTTAGTAACAGAAGAATTTTTCCTATGCAAAAAACCCTCGAAACTGTTTTTGCTTAATATTTGCAAAATTTGCACCTTGAGCTAGCTCGAAACTCTGAAAACCTTAGCTTAAGAGAAATATTCTGAAAACTACAAACTTCTTGAAAGGTGAGAAGAGAAATCGTTATACATTCAGCCTAACAATCCGTTCTGAAACAGATTCTGAACAACCTCTTTCAACAATCGGTACTGAAATATCTTTACTGTGAGAGAACAGCATAAACAACAGAATCAAAGCGTGAATGGAATTTTTAGTTTGTGGCTGGGCAGGTGCTCCACCCATGAGTCATTTATCCTACACAACAAGGGATGCCTGCGTTCTAATGCAACTGTCAGGTCTTCTAGAAGGCATGAAAAATAAAAAAAAAAGTTTTCCTGTCAGTCACAAACTTTGAGGTTGAATTTTTCACTCTCGGCTGCAGATGAGGAAAAAAAAATAAAGGTAAACAGGCACTGTGCTACTCGTGAATAACCTTGGGTACTCGAGAAGCTGTAAGGAAACAGGTGTGTGGTACCACTCAGAAATAAACATAACACTCCTGTACTCCTGTGATCACGCAACGAATAAAGAACAGAACTCTACGCCCTCCTCTAGACCAGACGATTGATCCCCACAACTTGAATATGCCTATGCAAATAAATACAAGGGAATTATTTTACATTTTTTTTGTGATTAATACAATTCTTTTTTTTGTTCATGACTCCTGATTACATGTATTGTACCTAACATGGTTTCTTTCTTCTTAAAATTATCTCATTAAATACATAGAACAGATTTTTATGCAAATTCATATCCTGGGGACATTTGCACATGGTGCAGGTCAAAAAGAACGGCCACAAAAATGTCATGTGTTTAAACACTAAGTATTCATAAGACATAATTTTTTTTCAACAAATTTAATCAGTAAATGCACACAACAAAGCATTCAGGTGTTGGTTTGCATATTTTTTTAAAGCAAGATACTGAACAAACTGTGAAGTCTTAATTTTTATCTAATTGAGACACTGAAAACAGCACAGGCAAACAAACACTACTAAAAAAAGATCTGTATGTCCAACTCAAAAAGTAACAAAGATCTATGCTCTTTTTTCCTCACTGAAAACTGTCAATATGAGGTCAATGTGAACTGACAGTGCTCTTGTACCACTTTATAGATGAAAAATAAGTCTAAAATGGTAAGAATAGTCAAATTAAATTTAGAGAAGTGACACATACAAAAAAGAACTGTATTTATCGTTGACATAAAGGAGGAGGAAGCATCAAATACAAAGGAAGACAGCAGCAGAACAGGGCTGTACAAACACTGCTTTTCCGTGAGCTGCTTGCACTGCCCTTCTGATTTGTGCAAGCACAGTGGTGGCTGACAGCATTAAGCATCTGATTATGCACAGTAGTAGTAAGAGGCATCTAAAAAGGTTCAAGAGGTGCAAAAGACATCCCACTGAGTGAATCTAATCAAAAACTTCTCGTTAAGACAATCCTGGTCTAGGTAAGCCTGGAAGATGTGTGCATAACCCGTCTGGGTATCCACTCACTGAAGCTCTGAAGTCAAATTGTCTTCAGAATATTTTCTTTCAGTATACATTCTTAATAATGAGCACTTAAGTGGGCAAATCTATCTTAAGCTTACCTTCCAAGGTCCATGCACCATATGAACAGAATAGAAAACTGCTCTGTGAGTTGGCTGTTAAATTTTTCTTGCATTTCTAGCTTCTTTGGGCTGACAACAATCTTCTCCTGCAACCACACTTGTGAAGAAAGGCAAAGGATCCTCACCCAGAACTAGGGAATTACTGTTTCTGTAGATGATGGATTACAACATACATCACAGCTAAAAGAGTTTTCAGATTAGTTCAATAAAATATTAAGATCCTGAAGATCTTAATAGGTCTTTAATAGATCTTAAAACCCTGACCCCTTTTCATTTTTTTTAAAGCCATCAACAGGTTCAGATATTGTTTATCTGCCAACTGGCAAGATGAAAAAAGTAGGACTTGATCAGTCAGATTTTTGCTTAAGTCAGTAGGGGCCTTTTCTGACTTTGTTGGTGGGACAGCAAAATACAGCTAACACTTTTGCAAATTGGTAAAAATACTGAACCCTAACACTCTGGCTGGTTAAATTTATTATCAATAACGTCATTACTATTATTTTGCAATAATTTCTAGTCACTCAAATACTGTGCAAACCTTTGTGCTTGCACTGAGCTCTTCTGGGGCTCCACACAAGCCAGGCATCTCTGAGGGATTAGAATCATACTTCCTAATTCAAGGCAGGTTGGCTAGTTCCCTATTCTGCCTTCTCAAGACTTTTTCCAATATTTTGACATTTCAAAACCACTACCAGTCATAAAAACAATGTGAGAACGGAATCAAAGTCCTTAATGCAAACACAAAGGTGTTAACCACTAACTTCTGAAATGCCAATTTATAAATTCAGTTGCCGTCATACACTGGAGCTACAAAGAATAAATGGATCAAAAAACAAAGCCAAAGACCTTTGCCAAACTCACTGGGTGCAGTCTGGAATAATAATTTCCCAATATAATTTATTTTAATACCTGTATTTCAAATAGCAGCTAAATAAATCCACTGATTTCTTTCTTACACGGGATGAATTCAATATGCTGTCCTTGAATTCCAAGTTACGTGATATTTTTCTGCTCTTTATGTATTGGCATCCCAAACAAAAACTGAATTTTTAAGAATACATTAGCATTGAAGAAGTTCACTATTAATACAACATCCGCTACCTCTATCAGTCACTAATATACAATGTATTTAATATAAATTATAACATTTACACAGGCTAAAAAAAGTTACAGTGTTAAAAATAATTGGTTTTATTAAATAATCATGGCAAGAAGAAAGCACACTGAAACTGGAAAGTATGTTTTCCTCCTGCATTTTAAGACTTTTATATTCTTTCAAGGTTAAAAAGGTCAAAACCACTATAAGCAAGCAATAAAAATTTAGAAGAGGTTGAAGGTTACACACTGGTTAGTGGTGAAGGTTCTTCCACTAATATCACTGGTTAACAGTACTGTTATAACCGCAATGTGGAATACATGGTGCTGCATTTAAAGGAAGTGGTAAGGGTGGGGCAAAAGCAGTAGGTCCCACGATCAAAGCACTAGAGCATTGAATTTTACTTATAACCCAATCACTGACACCCACACAGCAACTTCCTGTACTTTAAAAAAAAAAAAAAAAAAAAAAATAAAAAAGAGAAAAAAAATATTTTTCTCTCTTTTTTTAATAAACAAATTTTACCTAGAAACTAGTTAGCGGTGAACTCTGACTGATTTCAATCTGCAGCTCACAGCAGAAAACATAATTGTTAATCTGTGAGAACCTACAAAAACCATTTTAACTGACAGGTTTCAGTGTATCAGCTCTTTCAGACTTTTTTTATTCTTAATTACACGAAAGTCCTACAAAACGCAACAACTAGTGTAACAAATACAAAGCAACCAGAAGTTCAGTAGCGCTAAACACTACAGATAATCCTCTATGACAGAAAATAAAATGTACTTACAAATCTACTAAAGTTAGCTATGTTTTAGGACAGCTTGAGAAAATAATTTGCACTGGAATTTAGATCCCTGTCACAGGGCACCTTTGCTTAAGTATGTCAATATACACTACCATTATTTTTGTTAATGTAATTAATATTGTCTTGTTTTCTGTTTGTCATAGCCCATTATGCAAAGCACAGGCCTGTTCATATCTGGATAATTTTTTGGTGCTTTTTGAGCATTATTGAAGATACAGCAACAATAAATACAGAAACCCTTCCACTTCTCTCCAAAGAAACCTTCAAGTTCTCCAGTACCACCTGGTGAACACCAAATTACTTCAGCCGAGTCCCAGGGGAGCTGTATGAAACATAAATGTCCATTAGGAACTTCAGGGACTATGAACACATTCCTGAAGAGAAAGAACATGCACATACTCCCTTGGGGATTTTTATTAGAACAATCTAGTCAGAAGAGCTAAAGAGCTTTTTCTTAACTGATCCTCCTCAACCTAAAAAGAGAATCTTAAACCAGGTGAGGGACTGAGATACTGATTTTTCACATCTTTGCATGTAACAGACATGCTGGAGCTTTGATGTACAGTGGCATCCAGGCTTGCTGCTTCTGCAACACCTTTTCCTTGTCATTCTCTATTTTTATTCACTGATTTATTAGCCTTCCTCCAATTCTCTTTAAAGATTCTGCACTTTACCTCTAAATAGTTATATTGAAAAAACACAATAAAGCATTTAATCAGAAAAACAAACATACGAAATTTCTCTTGGACCAAACAAGGAGCAGCTTAAGACTCTGTAACATCTAAAAGATCCTGAAAGACTTTGGTTCAAAAAGAAGTGAGAAAGAAGGAAAATGATTTATGAAGAACAGAACAAGCATAAGCCTGAGATTCAGCCTAAGATACAACTTTAAGGAAATAATCTCATGATTATTGTCATCCCGTCTTAACCCTAGTTTTCGAGAAGGGAAAGATACGGATCTCAAGGGTGTCTAATCCATGCCACACAGTAAGTGTTTGCCTGTCCTTGCCAGATAGTGACAACCACAGACAGCTGTGAACTGAAGTATCTGCTAATACAGTCAGTAGATCATAGCTGCTGCTCTATGGCCAAGCTTTGAAAAAAAACCAAACATGAACTAAAAACGAACAAACCAAATCAACCAACCAATCTTCACTTTACAAGCAGCAAGCAAACAGGTCAAGATTTATAAGGCCAGACAATGATTACCCACTGCAATCCTGCTACTGGCAAAGCTGGCAGTAGCAGAGAGGTTCCCTTAAGCATGGTACGAAGACTGTCTCCAGAGCCTTAACAGAACGACATATTCCTTTTACAGGTTTTTCCAGGTACATCTGAAGGCCTTCCGATCTGACCTTCACTAAATGGCAAACAGAGGCTATGTCTGAAGTGTTTCCTTGGCCCCCTGTTCAGTTCCAAAGATTTGCTCTGCCTTGTCTGTGTGAAGAAACAAGACCTGATGCAAAACTCATCATTCATCTGGACAAAACACAGACACATGGGCAAGATGGGAACTGTAGCACATTTTGGCCACACCGTGATCGTCCAGGATACCCTGCAATACCTTGATGGATTGATCAGACAATGCTTGCGTGTCACATAACTCCTAAAAAACTTTGCATATAGAAAAGCATTGAATCGGGAACAATCCCTGGTGGATTTTGCTAGTTTGCCCTGTCAACAGCCGCCTGGGAAATCAGACAGCTTTCAACGCCCTGCAAAAATATTTAGTAGTATTTTCTGCTTGACTGTAGAGTGTTGAGGACAAGCAAACCTTTAGATCGTCATTGCACCTGCCTAGCAAAATGCAAGCAAACCATACAAGTGCTTTTCAGTATTAAAAATCAAGCCCAACAGAACGAACAGTTTTACTAAAATGAGTACAAACTGGGAACAGAAAGGCAAACTACAGATTTGTCTGGTAATAACTAGCATTTATTCATCCTTCAGCAAGATCTTTATCATTTACTTGCTTTTTAATTAAACAGGCCAATGAGAAAGGTAAGAAACAACGGAAGTTTCTTGTCTGTTGTTTGTTTTCTAAGCAGTGTTCCCATTTCTAACACACACTTGTATGCCTGTATCTCTTGCTAGAATCGCAGTATATTACTATATAATTTCTCATGCTTTAAGTAACCACTGAAGATTGCCTTAGTTGTGGAAGGAAGGGAGGAGTGTAACTGCACAAGCACATGAGGCTCATTTGCTTTAAAAAAAACCCTGCTTTGTTTCCTCCTTAGTCTATTTTATCATAACAACATTTGCTTTTGGTAGAACAGCGGAACCTTACAAATATTGTGTCTCCTAAGAAGAGGGGAAGGTACACATTTAAACAAATTTTTTTAAAAGACTGATTAAAGACTGAGTGCACACGTCTAAATTAAAAACAAATTATTAAAGCTAAATGTTCTCCAAAATTCCTCAGTATGTACAGAGGAGGGAATGAAGAGACATGAATCAAAAAAAACCAAAAAACCTACAAACCATGTAGGTGAGTCAGTCCTACAGCATGTATTTCTCATCTTTGCTGCTACTACTACACTGTATTTGCTAGGAATAATCATGTTTCAAACAAGAAATAGAAAGAAACCACATGAAAGATAATATAGGTATATTTAGTATTTGTTTGACTCATTCAATGTTATATAGGCCCTTTAAACACCAAATTATTTTATGTAGACATTTCTTAAAAAGATAGCCACTCACACACTTTCCTTGAAAACCAATAAAGAAAAATAACCTAATTCACAGTGGCAAATAAGATTACCTTCAGCTTTTATATTTCTGCTTTTATTCATTTGTGTCCTATTAGCTGATATTTGTCAACTTTACATATTATGGTTTTTTTGTAATTACTAAAGGCTCTCCAGTACCTCGATAGTAGAAAGTACTCACATAAAGCAAGCATGGAACAGACCACTTCAAGAACTTCTCCACAATCCTACAGCATTTCCTGACAAATCTTCATCAATACTCATGTACACAGAACCTCGTAATTTGATTTCAGGGTTTAAGTGTGCATCATCATCTCCTGAGCAACAAAATCATAGTAATAGGAACAAACTAATGCTGCTGCAATGGCCTGCTTATAAGTCTACTGCATTAAATAATATTTTCCAAACCTTGGATCAATCTATGGCATCGTTAATGACATCTTCAGGATACCCTGTTAATAGAAAGCACTTTTCACGTTATCCAAGGAGCTAGTTCTAGCATAACTGGTTTGCAAAGCCAGCCAGATCAACAATACCTGTTACAAACACAATGGGTGCAGGGTGCATGCTTTGCTCCAAAATGCAACAGCAGAAAGGTCCACGTATTTAGACAGGGAGACATTAATAATGAATCTGTTTTCTTTGTATTACGCTTCCTAACACTGTCAGTGGATACATGAGAATACTAGATGTTGACCCACATGTTTGGTGCAAAATTATGTGCCTATTCATAAGCAGAATCCAGCTTTTTTTTTTTTTAAGCCAACTAGATGTTCACTGCTAGTATTAACTGAACTATACCACTGTTCTTAAAATGAGACTTGAAACTAACAGCTCGTAAGTGGCTTCAGTTCTTGAAACAGTTTCACTGGTATCTGAATATTTTGAAAATCAACTCTAGGGAGGGCGAACAAGTAGAAGTTGAATCTTCTTTAAAAGAGATCTTATTTTCAATTCAGGAGATTCATAATCTCTAAGGATTTCCATACATAATGGACTTGAAGCAGGAACAAGCCATACATTCAGAAAGTGGTTTATATTTAATTAACACAGCAATGCGTGAATGCAAGAATGATGATACTTGGACAAATCAGGACAGGTCTGTCTAGCCCTCTACCCTCTTCTTGTTAGCATCGAGTGGCAGATGCCTCAGGAAGAACATCAAAACAAGGCAGAGATACAGCCATACTTCAGACTACCTTGCAGACATTCAGCAATACAGGAGCCAGAGAGAGTACTTTGGCTTTTTGTAGACCCTGTTGCCCCTGTTGGATTTTTCTTTTAAAAATTATCTAGTTCTTTTTTAAGCCCATTTAAACTTTTTTGCATTCACCATATTCTCTGGCAAAAAAACCCTAAATTCAGAGTATTGTATAAAAACAAACCTCTTTGTTTATTTTGAAGGTGCCATTTGCTAATCTCATTTGTTGCCTGCTTGGAAAAGACAGAAATTTTTTCCCCCATTTCTCCCTGCCACAAGTGATTTTATGATCTGTCATACAACTCCCTAATCACCTGTTTTCCAGTCTGAAGAGTTCCAGTCTGGTTTACTGACAGTTTCTGCCAGTTTACTGATAATCTCGTATCCTCCTCCATGGTTGAAATGTAAGATAATGAGATAGAAGACTGTCAACTTGTCCTTATATCCAATAATACACAGAACATTAGGACTGGCTATTAAAAAAAGACAACCTTCTTACCACTGGGTGGCTTGGGTCGTGGAGGGACATTTTTCTTCGGTGGCAACGCTGGCGTGTCTGATTTGCTTTTGAAAGGGTCATCTGAGAATCCCATCCCTCCAAAAGAGGAGGCGAAGGGGTCTGAAGCTACTGACTACATGAGAAAAAAGAAAACAAAAAGAATGTAAGCACATTGTAGAGTATCTGTTGTTTCATGAAAGCTACAAGTTAACTCAAGTAAAAGCATTATCTTCAAAAAATGAGGACAGATTTACGAATTATGTCAGTGGTGTAAGAGGCCAACGCCGCCCACTAACAGAGGTGCTACGATTTCACTAACATTCAAAAGTACTTATGCTCTTAATCACTTAGTACTTCTAGAACTTTTCGTCCTAGCAAAAAGCTGTTGAGAAAAACAAAAGGAAGTAAAACTCTACTTTTTACTATTTGGCAATGAACGGTCATACCACAATCTGCCCTTCACTCTGATAAACAGAACCATGATAGAAACTGGAAAAATGTCATAGATTGCAGAATAGATAGCTTTTTTCCAAGCTTTTCTTAAATTATACACAGCTAGTTGTCTTTTTTGTAGAAGCTCAGAGCAAATTCCAAAAACGTATTTTTTAATGTTTCCTATATTCAGCTAGCTCTTGTGAAGGACTCTCCTATGGGTTAAAAACGGCAGAAAAAGTTATGCCACGCAGGGAAATTTATCAGTCTGAAATGAAGAAAGAGGAATTTTGTAGGCAAAGCTAAACCGTGCAGTCAGACCTTTGCTAAAACTTCTAACTCAAGCCCAACCCATTACTATTTGTAAAGACTGTTGCCACCTAGTGGAAAGCTAAAACCCCCACAAAAAACTAAGAAAAGTTAGGAAAAAAATACAAGAAGTTTAATCAGTCAAAGTGATATGATAATCTACTTTCTAGTTAACATTTACTCTACAATGTTCAAGCGTTATTGTGGAATTCAATGTTAAAAAAGTTGGGCAGCTGATGTCAACTGTAAATTCCGAAGTCCATCTCAGAAAGCTCCCAGCAGATTGTGACTGATACAGATGAGGAGTTAAGACCCTAGTTCTATGTAAAATACCCTATATACTCAGTTTACACCAAGAAACCAAGGAAACAGCAAGTCTGTTAAGAGCTATGAAATGTCAGCACACCATGTTTTCCACCTTCCTCAAGTTCCCTGTTGGAGAAGTTTAAGAACAAGTCAGGATACTATGAAAGATGAAGTATCCAAGAAGCAGATTTCAGGACTTAGAGGAAGGTTGGACACTTAAATACATTAACAGCTGGAACAACTACCTCTTCTTACAAGTAAAAACTAGCAGTTATTTCTTTTGCTCCTCTGGTATTTGAAAACGTTTGTGAAACGTTGATTTATCCCTGCTCAATCTACCCGCCTTGGTAAGACTTTGCCTTATCTGAGATGGATGGAAAACACTTGCCTAAGTAACTGGTGAGGTTGATTGAAAAAAAATTAACAAAAGTGGGTTGTCAGCTGAAAAGTTACAATCATATCACACCCTTAAAAAAAAATAAAAATGTATCTGTACACACATTTTTAAAAGGACAGTTGCTTTCCTTCTAACCTTTACCTTTGACATCTGACTGAAGTCTGCAAATCCCTCACCACTACTGAAAGCACCACTTCCAAACGGATCCAGTGTTCCAAATGGATCTGAAACAGATACAGGAAAAAAAAGTTATTTAAAATAATACTTATGAATTATGAAGAATGCGTGGCGCCAAGGAAGTACAAAACTAGGCAGGTGATTAAAAACACTTGCATTTTTACCTGGCATGAGATGTTAAAAAGAGAATTCCATAAAACATTAAGTTTTCTACCAGTTTTTTGGATGAAAAAAAAAAAAAAAGAAGGAAAAGAAAAAAGTGAAGCATACAGTGTACGTGAAGACAATCTTCGTAATTTGTAATAGGACCACAATAATATATGCCAACAGTTCACAAGACACTTTCTGTATTCTCAAGTTTTACATTTGGTTCTTCTTTCATAAAGAGATACGTCCTTATTCATCTTCATGAGAAAATTTTTTCTTCTTACCTGGACCTTTTGAAGAGATACTGGAAGACGTAAAAGGATCACTGCTTTCAAAAGGGTCAGGCTAAATAAGAACAGATATACATAATTATTGTTCTGCTATACTGTGCACTTGTCTTTTTATGCATATCAAAATCTCTTGCTTTAAGACAAATTATTTCAGACCACTCTGTTCAGCGGACATATAGGAGGATAAAATTGACTGATTATATGAAATTTGCATTATTAGTGTATTTGGCTATTGATAGCCTTAAACAAAACACCAAGTACCTACAAGCTAAACACATTCAAGTGAAAAGTGCATCACACTGAAATACAAGCAATATTAGTTACCAGGGCAAAATAAGAAATTAACACCCAGAAGTGTTCAGCCTTTAAGCAAGAGAGACTGAGTATTCAGGTCAGGCATTTACATTATTATTAATTCAGAGAGTCTGTATATTGCTTCTTTTTAAATAGATGGTATTTACAGTTGCTCTTCAGTTTGAAAAGTCTGCTGTTATCAAAGTACAAACCTATACTGCAAGACAAACTAACCTCCCCCTGCAGATACTGCTAAACTGTTCTAACAATGTCAATAGTCAATGAATACTGTAAGGGTGAGGACAAACAAAACAAAAAATCCATCTC
>JAVKLA010000090.1:40309903-40323570 GCA_034782735.1 Sagittarius serpentarius
GCCAATAGTCAATGAATACTGTAAGGGTGAGCAAAAACAAAACAAAAAATCCATAACCCCCCCCCCCCCCCCCAACAACCACACACATACACCTACGGACAGCTTAAGAACTGAGACTATAAATTTGACAAACGTGTTCTGTGCAGTCCTTCCACTGCGTTGGCTCCATTGTCTGTCGATGGCTCAGTAACCCTTTAGCCAGATCAGTTCCTCGATCTGATTCACTATGGGACTGCGCAAATACAAACACCAATGGAACGGAGGTAATGGTGCGAATGAGTGGGTGCCGGTGGCTTGAAACTCCCAACAGCAAAAAAAACCCCATCGACCTAACTGCATCTTCTTGGTGAATATACATCACTATCACGGAACTGGAAAGAACAAACTGCTGATTGCCTTAACAATTCATAGTTAAATTTTAAGAGTAAAATTAATGATATTTCATCAGTTAGGAGAAAAGTATTTAGTGATATTTCGTTCTTTTTAGCTTTCAGACAAGAAGCCTGTCAACAATAAAGGAATCTTATGTGTAGATTTAAAAATTACTGACCTTTGAGGGTAAAGTGGGGGTTTTTGTGAATGGATCTGAGGTAAAAGGGTCACTCTTCACCTGCTTCTTGAAGAAATCCTCAGGGGCAGAACTACGAAATGGGTCACTTTCCTTAAATGGATCACCTCCAAATGGATCTAGAGGGAGTATTAAGAGGTAAATATAATGTAGCACCTAGTCTGTCCATTACGAACCATTCTATATTTGACCTCGTACTCACTGATGTAATTTTTCTTATAAAAACACACAATGATTTGGTGAATCTGATAAACTTCCAGATACCTCTCTAAACAGGGTATTTACTAAGTTTGAACAAGTACATGTTTATATTAAGGTTATGGACTTAACAACGAGTTACATGCATGTTATTAACGTATTGATCCTGAATGCACACCCTGTCAGGTTTCTATGTTCCCACATGCAAATCAAAAATCTGAAGCCAGGGAAACCTTGGAAATCTTTGGGTTTGCCTACAAATTGTTTATATCACATCTGTCCTGTCATCAAACGGGCTATTACCTGCTGGAGCAGGTGGCTGTTCTGCAAAAGGATCATGCTGGAATGGGTCACCTATGCAGAATAGAAAAATTATTTGTTTTATCCACTATTTAGCAAGATGATAAAAGTTTGTGAAAATATCATTTACTCAACAATAGGTCTTCAAGGTCTCAGGTAAGCCATTGGTCACTTACTGCCTTTGAAAGGGTCTGCTCCCTTAAATGGATCAGATTTGAAAGGATCTTCTGACTGGAATGGGTCTGTATGCAATTCTTGTGTATTATTGGTAAACACCAAGGCTTTATTCTTAAACGGATCATCCTAAAAATTAAGAGGAGAAACATTACAGCAATTTACCAGAATTAAAATGCTCAGTCACCCATTTAGCAGACATTCTATGGTATTTTGGTTCCTGTGTAATGAACTTAATTACTTCCTAAGAACTTTCTGAATAAGTGGCTTCTAAGCAGAAGTAGAAAGAAATATGTAGCCTGAGGCTACACAGAACATCAAAAGATAAGAATACATATAACAATAAAAGGTTAAACTGTTTCTCATATTAATATATTCAATTCTCAAATACTTAAATAACAAAACCAAACCCCCAACCATCATGCTAACAAAAATTCTTCTCTCCCAGTTATTTTACAGCTCAGCTTCAGGTAAGACAGTTATTTAAAAGGAAAGGATATAAAAGTCCTTTGTGGACTACAAATACAAGAAATTACTACGGAGTATTCGTACTCAAGATTGCTTCTTGTTTATTCATTCTTGAGCTTAAAGCTACAAGTATTTATCTCACATGATAAAGCACTACGTGGCAGGAAGAGTGTCACCCCAACATTTTGACGATACAGAGGTTTGTCAGCAGAGGTCAACCTATAGCTTTGTCAAGTTAGAAAAAATTCTACATGAACAAGTAGCAAACTAAAGTTACAAAACCTCTTCATTACATTTGTTTGCATATGATACCCTTGTCTTTTTGTCTCTTTTGGCTCTCCAATGAAACCAGTCCTTGCCACGGTGGCCATATGTGCATACAGCACCTGTACAACAGAGCTTCATTGACAATCAAAGGCATTCAACTCTAAAGTAAGAAATACCTAATAGCAACTACTCGCTTACACTGCCTCCAACACCAGAAAGACACGGGATTTCTTTCATCCCTTTACAAGATGCAAATAAAGAAGTCTTAATTAAGACTTCTCAGAACAGCAAGGAGGGAGGAGGGGAGAGGAGGAAGAGGAAGGAAGAATTAAGAAACAGGAAAGGGACACAATGGTTTAAAAAATTTACTATGAACATATACTGGAGTTTTCTTCCAGTAAGTGATTCTTAGGTTTTGCAAGTAAGAGAAACATCTGGAAGTTTCCATTAGAAATTAAACAATGTTTATGTAAGCCATGCAAGCACAGAAACTGAGCACCAAAGTGTTTTAAGACAATGTCTCTCAATGTATTGTTGTTTTTAAGCTACACTTTTCTTCTTTTGAGCATTTTGTTTTTATAGAGAAAGTGTAAAGCAGGGCATAAAGGTACCATGCCTTTATTATATTCATTAATACACTGTACAAGATATATATTTAACTTCATACTAAACCCACAGTAAATCCTGTGCTTACCAGGATCCTGGAAAACACGTTTCCCTAATGAGGAAGCACCAAGTAGATGTGCAAGTAGAATCAAGCAAGTATGCAACGTCTATATTTAAAGCAAAGAAATAGGCTTAAAAATGAAAAATCTTGTGATTTAGAGTATTACTAAATATCCAAATCAACAATAGATAGCCAAAAGAAATCGACTGGAAAAATCTTTTAAGAACCTGAGGATCTTATGAATGAGGAAAATACTGATTAAAAGAAAACATAATAAATGAGATAAATGATGCTGGAATTATTTAAGCCAAAGAGAATCATCCATGTATGCTAGGAAGGGACCGTGTTTTTTACTGAAATATGTAATAAACATAGCTCACTGCAAAGCAGAAATTTGTATAGCTTCTTTTGGAAATAAGAAAGAAATACATGATTAAAGGGAAGTTTACAGCAAGAGAAGGTGTTACCCTGGTAAACTGGAGAACTTGCAAGAAAAAAACAAAATACCTGAATTGGAAATAAAGTCCTACCTACTTCCTGAGACTAAAGATGTGACAGGTTACAGATCAAGGGTTAACACCATCTTTTCTTTTTGTTTCCATAATTACAGTCTGTTTACATATCTATACTGTTACAGTTACACAGGCACAAAATCCTAGCACAAGATCTAACCCAAAGCTTAAAAATCAAGTTTTCCACCAGCATTAAAAATCTTTGCCCTGCCTTGCACTGGAAATTGCTACCTTGCAGGGATCATAGTATTTCCTAATATACCAAAAGCCAACTAAACAAACAACTATTTCAGGTTAGGTGCAAGTCACAAACCTAATTATTGTAAAATACACGAAACCACAGTAATTTTTATTTACCATAGCTCCATAATTGCTTCTTTCCACCTGCCCAAGGCCTTCACTTATGTCTGCCAAATTCGTCAGACTACCACCGTGAATCCCGTTGAGAGCTTCATTATATTCTTCTATATTCTTATTGACTTCTTGATGACTCTCTTGAAGTTGAGAAAGTTTACTTCTTGCCTAAGCAGTGAAATATGCTTTAGTATGTTACACATTCAATAACGTCATTCTCACATTCTCGTTAAACACAGTTGCCAGACAGCTGCATTTTCCCCCTACCAGAGCTGAACTTTTCCTGACTCAAACTCAAACTAGGAATTAACCTACTAAGAACGAGTCAAAAAGGCTTATTTCATGAACCAGTATTTTTTTTCTCTTCTGAAAAATAATCTGTCTAGGTGATGTTCAACTCTTAGCCTTTCAAGAAGCAAAAAAGAAGTTGTATAAACTACAGTGAATACCTGGTTTATTTCTTCCTGTGTTGATTTTAAAGATTTGATTATTGTTTCAAGCTGCACTTTTCCAGCCTGGATACTCTGCTCTAGCTGAGTCTCTTCTTGCTGGAGGCGATTCAGCTCTGCTTTTGCTCTATTAAGGTCATCTTCCTGTAATTTTAAATCTGATTCCTGAGATTGAATCTGCATTTTTAGTGATGAAATCTGAAACAAAACATTACAAAAGTCCGAATGAAATTGAAATAAATGTCACTTATTTATAATAAATAATAGAAAGTTGTAAAGCAACCTATCAACTGCTAAGGAAGATAAAACTTACCATGAAGAATTGTATACTTATTATGTTACACAAAATCCTTGATAAAAGCACATAGGACATTCAACAAACCCAAGAAATATTAATATTTTAAATGACAGAAATACCACACTAATTATAAAGGTAATTAAGAGGTGTTTCTTAGATGGTTACCTTGTAGTTTTCAGAACTTGGCTCCTTTTCCATTCAAACATTTACCAAGTATTATAAAGTTGATTTTTAACTCTGATAAGAGTTAAAATTACACAGTTGCATATGACTCTCCTTATATGCTTTCCTACATGACCTTATACACTAAGATTCTACATTAAGATAACACGCTAGCTACATTGGCAATTGTATCTCCCTGAAAATCCACTTTTACCTCAGAATACCGACGAGGTTCACAGTGATCAAAATATGCACTACTGCCCAGGGACTGCCTCATGGGTCAGCAATGATGCTTCTCAACTACCCTCCTACGTTGAATAAATGTTTCATATATTCACAGAACAATAACTATTTATGTAAAAGGGGACCCTTGGAAATCATCTGATTCAACCCCCCATTTATGACCATTATGAAAAGTATTTAGGTTCGCAAAATCCTTTCTTGGACCTCTGTATTTGTGTGCAAATTGCTATTTATGGTAAAAATGAAAAACAAAGCAAGCTTATTGATTAACTAAACAGAATTTCCTTCAACAAAAGACACAATACTCTTGAGCATATCCAGAATTAACATACACTCACCACCTGTGTTTCTTCCTGGCATTTCTGTCTTACATCACTCAGCATATCCTTCAGTTTGGCTTTCTGCTGGTCCATTTCATCCAGGCGGTCTTGCGCATCTTGCTTCTGAGCCTCCAGCTCTTGCAAGTTACTTGTCTCCCTATCTAAATCATTTTGCAATTCCTGAAGAAAATTCCACAGTTTGTAACTTACATTTAGCTGTTATCTTATAGGAATGATCAACCACAGACAAACAAGCTAGCAAAATCCCAAAGATTTTCTATGTCATATAGGCTATTCCTTGCATGCATATGTTTTGTTTCTGCAGGAACTTGTATCAGACATCAGGAAACAAATCGGTGCCCACAAGATGGAAAGAGACTGTGACACAGAGCACATGTAATTGAGCTATCCTAATAATCAAAACCAACACTCTTTGAACAATGATTTCCTAAGTTACAGTGTCAGTCAAGCACCAACAAAAAAGACATTTCAAACCGTCCACGTATCATCATCTATTTATATTAACCAGCATCAGAAGAAAACATTTCTGATGGAGAACAGGAAAATTAAGATCTTTCTGTAAGCTAGAGAAAAATCCCATGAAAGGAGGAAAGGTTTGCCCAGAAGCAACAGAAGGAAAGACAGAAGAAAGAATGCTTAATTCCCTGTATATTATTTTAGATTAAAATGAGAACTAATAATGATAAACAGAGTTTTTACCTGAACTTCATTGGTTTTCTGTCTGATTGATTCTTCCTTTTCCCTAATGTCCTGCTCTAGTGAATATTTTTCTCTGCAAGATAAACAAGCACATGTATTCATGATTAGTTAAATAATACAACATACACACGTACGCATGAAAAATCAATTAAATATTATTCTGGAAACACCACGCAGCCAAAAATGCCAGCCCATATTCTGATATATTCTTTAAAGGAGAAGTGTATATCTATCAATTATTCTTTGAAAAATACTATCTGTTCCATAATCAGTCTTCTGAAGTCACCTGGCAGAATCCAGGCAGGCTTTACATAATTGGCTAACTGTTGGGTATCAGTGGGAGATTTGCCACCAACTTCATTGACAAGTAATGATAAACTGACTAAAAGAAAACAAAAGTAACGGACACATCAGTACTATATACTTAAGTGGTTCTCCTACTCCAAGATTTTGTTAATAGTCCACAACTATTACCTCTGCAGCTGTGCGATTTCTTGACTAATATCATCCAGTTCCTTCACCCCTGTAAATTCTCCTGATCCAACAGAACTTGAACTATCCTGTTAAGAACGAAATAATCTATTAAAATGCCAAGTCATAACAGAAGATCTTCCTTTACAAAGTCTGAGGACAAAGGTGGGACACAGTCCTCATTATATGCATTAGCAAAATTCTATAGGAAACATCAAATTGTTATGCAACAACCACGGAGCATGCCACACAATTCTACCTGTGAGACAGGAGAATTTTCTCTATGCCTATTTACCAGATGGGATAGTCGAAATACACAGCAGTCAGAGGACATGCACAATGTCAACAAATAAACTGCAAGCATTGATAGAATTAAAATTTAAAAACTAAAAATCCAGCTCTGCTATTAGTCAACAGCAAAGCTCCCAGCGAACTTAAGGAAATCAGACTGTAATTTCAGTCTTCTTGAGCCCTGCCACGAATTAATGCCAATTTCTGCAATTATACCCAATTTCCTGCAGCTCATTTCTACAGCCATTCAGACATAGATCAGGGAAGATGCAGAGGGTATCCCTTTTCTTTTAGTCAAGAAAATTGTCATTGGAAGTTATTAAGAAAGGATCTCAGCATTTGATAGAAAATTTGTCATTATTATAAAAAGGACTGCTAATTCTTTGGAAAAAAAATCACTGCAATTGAGCAAAAACTGCAACACTTGAACTCACTGCTAGTATGACAAATCAGGAGACCTACCATTTTTAAATAGCATTTTAAAAAGAAGAAAGTACAGTTTGCTTGCTTCGCTCACTTTGAGATTACCATGACAACCACAGAAAGTTTGGCTTTATTCAATATAAAAAAAACCCCGAGAACCCAACCAACAAATCACAAACAGACAGCATAGTAAAATGTGACATTTTTTGCAGAAACAATAGATGAATATACAGTTTCAGTAAGTTAAGTCCTCACTTTTGGGTGAGCATTTCTCTCGTTAATATGCCATTAAGTAATCATAAATAACAACAATCCAGACTAATTTTTCAAGCTAGCAAATCAAAAGCTTCTAATATCACTTTTGTATTTTCAGACCAGATACAGATTTGCTGAGAGACCTGTACTGTATGCTGTTCAGGATCCTAATAAGGTGTTACTTAATACGATTATGAGATAAGTTAAAATGAGCTGCTGCATTGGTTAAGATAACACAGTTCTTTATTCCACATGAACACAAAACTAATCTGCTACATTCACAGTAGCATAGAGTTTATTTCATGTTATATTCAGCCAAAATCACAGTAGATGAAAAAAAAACAAATACAATGAATTGAAAAGAATGGGAAGCTTAAAGCTCTCGCACCAAGGTATATTTATTGCCTACAGCTTCAGAGAACTAGTACGCGAGTAACTTTAACGTGCCAACACCAAGTTGCCCGTTAAAGAACTTCTTGACAGACCAATGCATCTCCAATTGTTGAAGGAAGCAATATTACCGCGCCAACAGCCAATCCTGGTAACTTCACACTACTGTGACATTATCATCATGCCAAGAGCAAGTGTCACAGAAGACAAGCAAAGAGACAGGAGAAGGAGTAGAGAGAAAAACTTTTTTAAAGTTACAATTAGCGTACATAAACAAATTTGCATTCTTTTGGATGTTACAATTACTCACACGACGCATTTCTGTTAGTGCTGAGATCTCAGTTCCTACAGGGGTCAAGTAACCTGACAGAGTCTATAGAAAAAGGATACAGGAAAAACCTTAAAAGGACCAGAGCAACAGCAACAAAATATATTTAGAGGCTCAAAAGCTTTCTGGTTAGGGAAAGTAAAAAAAGTAAAGGAGAATACTACTTAATTTATAGAAAAGATGAATGTATTGACATGACTGAAGTATTTATTCATTCAAGTTTCAGAAATACACTAACGCACTATTGAGGAAAGGAACAAAGCAGGGTTCAGTAAAAGACCAGATGCTCCAGTAAAATGGTATTAACAGTGATAGATATAGGACTATGGACTGTCATGCTACAAGAAATGAATCAACCACCAATTCCCAGAAACTAGGAAGTCATCACTCTTCATTTAGCAACTAAAAAAATTTTACGTTTTCACGGGAGGAATTTGGTACTGAACACAGTCAGACACAGGCTACTAAACCAGCTTTTAACAGCTGCTTTTAACAGTTCCCTAAAGTTAAAAAAAATGCCTTCTCTATGACAAAGGAGTATTTTTTCATGCTGCACTTTTCTCAGCGTTATTATTCCTTTATTTATGGAATATTCGACTGCACTTTTCAGTATTTACTGTCTTGTGTTGTAAAAATCTATGTATATTTTCAAATGTTAAAGAATTTTGTAAGAGGAGATAAAAAAAAATTGGCAATTCTTTACCATAATATTAAAAAAAAAAATTTTACAAATTTAATACTCAAAGCCCATTACTTTCAAAGCATATAAGCTCAGTATTATCTACAAATAATCAATGACTTACCTGCATGGGAGTGTTCCTCTCTGTGGGAGGGATCATATCTGGGGACAACACTTGTGGAGGATCAATCCCTTTACTGACCTTCTGTTGAATGAGATACATTGCTAGTGCAAACTGATCTTTGCTTAGCTTTCCCATCTGTCTTGTGTCTGCCAAAGCCCTGGTAAAAAATAGATCATACTTATAAACAAGAAAAGTTTATTTCTCCTCTACCAAGAAGCCTGAAATACACATACACGTAATTTTCTTTTGATTCAGCCTCATTACAGCTTGCTTATTCTAGTGAAAGAGTTCCATAAACAGAGCAGTATTTTATTAGACTTATTTAACTGAATAGAACAATGTTACTCTGAGAAAGTATTTAGAGCACTAGAACTTCAAAGAACAATCACAATTCAGATAGTGACCCATACCCGCCTCCCAGAAAAGCAAAGCGAGTGTTTCTTTCTCCCTTGTTTTCCCTTATAGCCCACATATTGTAGTACGGCAACAGGACAAGTAAAAGAGGGTGGATTTTTTTGTTTTGTTTTTAATGCTAGGATCACAATTCTGGCTGGATAATCTGACTTCCCAGATCAGCAAGTTATAAAAATACAGCTACTAGGGAATTCTTACCATATATGTGCTAGGAGATTCTGAGACAGACCTGAATGCATAAAAATGTCCTTTACTTCTTGGCCACTCACAAAACCATCCATGTCTGTGTCTGTTTTTAAGAAAATTTCATCGTATCGCACTTTTTCAGACATTGGTACTACCCAATTCACAGATGGCTGTAAAACAAGAGTTTTATATTTCAAAAGAAGATAAAACAGGCTTTACCAACACACCGGGTATAGATGACATTATTCAGTCAGATGCACTGCACATCTTGCACAATCAAGTCTGATTGGTAAACACGTATTTCCCCTTTTCCCATCAATGTTTTAGCTTAATACTTTTAATCTGAATTATAAACACTGATAAACAGCTATTCATCAGTTGAAAAACATTCATTCTTTTGAAATATGGACCCAACTAGGCATACTAAGTCCTCATGCTAATAAGACAGGAGTTTTAGAAGGTAGATTAATGATTTCTTTGGTATTAAAGCATACACATGAATAAAACCTTTCCATGGTTTGCTTTCTATGAAAAGTGAAAATTCCCCATAAGATTTGCTACCTCATGGTCATTCTAAAATTCACCTGCTCTTCTTCCAACTCTTACCATTCTCATTTCATTCCCTCCACCCAAATCATCCAACAACAAACCCATTTTCAGCAAAGTGCTCACATGAGGCAGAAATCAAAAAGCAGTTTTATTTTTTCCTGCAGTTTACTGATACCAGAAGAAAAAAAAAAAAAAAAAGGAAAAAAGTATTTGTACCTGTGCTTGTTTGATACTGTGCTTGGGAGACAAACTCCCTGTGCTGTTCAGACTGTTGACACTACCATGAGATGGGGTAGAACGGAGGCTATCTTTTGGTGGAGGACTTGCAGGGAGAACAGGAACTGCACCAGGAAAGACAGGTGTCTTCTTTCTTTTAGAAGGTGGTATGAGAGAAGGGGGTAATAGTGAAGGAACTGGCTCCTTCTCAAGAGCTCTATAAACCAAATGCATTGCCTGCAAAGGCAAACAGGTCAGATAACATTAAGAATTAGAAAAAAAAGCAACAAGATTTTCCAGTGTCAGTCATTTACGTATCAGTAAAACAAAGACAGTAAGATTAGAGACATAAACCAGAGCAGATCATTCTGAATGTAATTCCAAAAAGTTTTATCTTTATGACACATGGAAGAGTCAGTAGATGGATTTGAGAAAGATCATTTAATAGCTTCATGTGAACAATTTAGATTAGAACAGTCAGCTGTAGCAGAGAAAGCTGCAAAGCTCTTGGGAAAAAAACTGAGCAATTTGCTCTAGCAGACACACTGTGAATTGAGAATTTAAAGCAACCTACCACAGCAAATTCGTCCTTGTCCAGGTGACCATCTTTATCAATATCACTGAGATCCCAGACCTACAGCAATTGTGACAAAAACAATGATTTAGAGAACAAGCTACATTTTGTGCTGTTGATGTTAATTGTCGTCATATTAAGCATGCTCTCTAAAGACTCCTAATAGATTTTTGTGAAGATCATATTAGTTATACTAGACCTAGTGACCTGGTTTTGGCTGGGATAAAGTTGATTTTCTTCCTAGTCGCTAGTACAGCGCTGTGGTTTGGGTTTAGTACAAGAAGAACGTTGATAACACCTTGATGTTTTCAGTTGTTGCTAAGTAGTGTTTAGACTAACTCAAGGATTTTTCATTTTCTCCTGCCCAGCCAGCAAGAAGGCTGAGGGGCACAAGAAAGCTTGGACGGGACACAGCCAGGACAGCTGACCCAAACTGGCCAAAGGGGTATTCCATACCATGGGACATCATGCCCAGTATATAAACTGGGGGAGTTGGCTAGGAGGGAGGATCACTGCTTGGGAACTAACTGGGACTCGGTCGGCAAGTGGTGAGCAACCACACTGTGCATCACTTGTTTTGTATATTCTAATTCTTTTATTATTGTTGTCCTATTATTATTGTTGTCATATCATCATCATCATCATTATTATTTTCTTCCTTTTCTGTTCTATTAAACTGTCTTTATCCCAACCCATGAGTTTAACTTTTTTTTTTTTCCGATTCTCTCCCTCATTCCACTGGGTGAGGGGAGTGAACGAGCGGCTGCGTGGTACTTAGCTGCCGCCTGGGGTTAAATCATGACACCTAGATAAACATTCTCTGATGAAACAGACTGGATTAGAGTTTTCTGGCAATGTGAATAAACACTGGCTCTAACAAATTCTGGACGCAACACAGGCAAGTTTTTCATCTTTTTTACATTGCAATTAAGGAGTCATCAAGCTGACTAAAAACATCCAGAGGTCGCTTTCAGAATTGTCCAGAGGGTGTGGGCTAGCAGATCATCCAGATTTGTCTTATAAGAAAGTAAAAATATTTTAGAAAAGTCAATACATTTCTAATTTGCATTCCATTCCTAAATCTCTAGTTTTCATTTTTAGTAAAAAAAACATGTCCACCCCCCCGAATTTTCTATAGGAGAGAACTGAAGCATCTGTCAACTTTAGTTCATTATTAGGTCAAGCACAGTCAACGAAATCTGAAGGGATTTAGAAGGATAAAAAACTTTGTGTAGTCTAATACTCAGCCATCAGCTAGCACTGTTTTAATCATCAATATGACTTGGAGACAGTAGAGTGGACAGAAAGTTAAGACTGAGGCTCAATCCTGTGAACTCTACTCCCAACTTTATCACTGGACCCCTGTACAAATTTAAGGTAGTTGATTACTCCTGTGCCCATTTCCTCAGTCCCCTATCTTGTCCTCAAACTGTTCTGGAACAGGAAAAAGCTTCCTGAATTTCTATCGTGCCAATAACAAGATAAAATACAAAGCTTTTCAAGACCGAGTACTTCACAGTATTCAAGTACAGAATTAAACAAGTCATACTTAGGTTTTGTAGATAATACTTTAAGGTTTGCTTCCCTTGCACATATGCAATGGATGCACTGAACCATAAAATCATAGAACCAGACCATAGAATCATAGAAGGGTTTGGGTTGGAAGGGACCTTAAAGATCATCTAGTTCCACCCGCCCTGCTACACTCAGGGACACCTTCCACTAGACGAGGCTGCTTAAAGCCCCATCCAACCTGGCCCTGAACATTTCCAGGGATGGGGCATCCACAGCCTCTCTGGGCAACCTGTTCCAATGTCTCACCACCCCCACAGTGAAGAATTTCTTCCTTACATCTAATATAAATCTACCCTCTTCCAGTTTAAACCCACTACCCCTCACCCTATCACTACACTCCCTGTGCTCCCCGATTAAAAGTCCCTCCTCATCTTTCCTGTAGGCCCCTTTTAAGTACTGGAGGAATCAGAAGTATTTATAAATATACATGAAAAAAAATACTTCACAATTTGACAGCTACAATAAACTAGGATGTTTTAAAGCGTTCTCTTGTACAAACAGTGGACAGATTTAATGGTATGTCTAATAACTTGTATTTGAAAAAATGACAAAACAGCGGAGTGCAATGTTATAAAAGCTATTATGGTTTAAGAGAGCTTCTTCTTCTTTTGAACAAGCAAAATCAAAACTTCCAGCTCTTAAAACGAATACAGAGGCAATGAAGCCAAACTACTCCAGGGTCCAAATTACTACTATTACTCTTATTTCTAAGTGGAAGACTTCAGACCCTACTTAATGTTCTTGCTTTACAGCATGCACTCGATGTTAAATCTCAGCCAAAACCTGATCTGTGTTGATACATTACATTTAAATATTTAACACTGCAACTACAGGAAGCTAAATAGAGAATAGCTAAATCTAAACAGCATACTTACCCTTCCTAGGATATCAAGAGGTAGCTTTGAATTCATCAGTACTGGTTTTACTTTGTCTCCTGAAAGTAAACCATTTACTGGCAAAAGGCTTTCAAAAATACCATCAAACTTTGCTTTTTCTTCCACCTAGTTGGTAAGAAATAGCCTGAATAAGTAAAAAAGTGTGCCTGTGTGAGTGTTGAAAATGAGATCTTGCAAGAAATTAAGACTGGTCAGTAATGTGTTCATTCTAAATTTCCAAGCTTTCTTGCAAGTGCCACCACGCTGTATTTAAATGTAAACCCCGTGGAGCTAGATTTAGGAGCTTAATTTCAAAGCTAAAGTTACGATAGCTAAGTGATTTTAACATGCAGCATACAAGATGTGTTTCTGTAGTGTTCTAAAAGGACAATGCATTCTGATTAAAACACTGTTGATCAGATTTTAAACAAACTTTGACAAACTCTGTAGAACTAAAAACTGTTCTTCCCAAATAAGTTGCTTCCCACTTCAAAGTACAACGTGCACGTACAAAAAAAAAAAAAAAAAAAAAAAAAACCATAAAAAGTAATATAATAAAATTTAAACATTTACAAAAATGTTTGCATTTTAAAATTAAAAAAAAAAAAAAAACCCCA
>JAVKLA010000090.1:40333875-40349611 GCA_034782735.1 Sagittarius serpentarius
TCTGAGAGGCATCCCGGAGGGCAGTTTTCTCCTCCTTAATTTTTGGGTGAGTCAGGAGTAACTGAGCTGCTTGAAGCCTCAGTTAATCAGATGGAGTAAGTCATACTTTACAATACTCACACCAATTAATTTAGGCCCCTCACTTACCTGTAGATGATTATGATCCAAACAATAACTACAGAAGACCAGTGCGTCTTACAGAGTTTTCTATTTGTACACATATTTACAGAACAGCAAGTTAAAGTTATGTCCCTAAGATCCCCAAACAATAGATAATGTTTATATGCAAAGGGTAAACAGGTTGCTATATACTCAGTGAGAGAAAAGTTCTTTCTTTTCCACTAAAGGCATCTCACCTGCCAGATATCTAGTCCAATGACGCTAATATTTTCATAGCTGTAGATGCTGAAGTCTGGCGAGTAATTTGGATTGTCAATCTGTGGATGAGGCCAAACTCCTCTATAATTTGGGTTATCAATCTGCCTTGGTTTCCATTCCCCCTAGGATAAATGACACGTTCTGAATACAGTCAGGCAAAGAAAAGTTGCTTAAAGTGTCATCCATAACTAGGATCACGAGTTTATTTATACTTTGTATAGAGGATTCTTGACCATAGGATAATGCCATTCTCCATTCACAGCATCATCCCAATCTTCAGGTTTCTCAGCACTAGTGTCCATAATATATTCAGGTTCATCCCAATCCTTTAAAAAGACACAGGAAGATTAAGAAAGCAGAAGTAGTACAGAGTTCAACTATATCAAATGTGTATTCAGTAGAAATTAAATAATCCAGTAATGCAGGAGGAGAGAAAATTACCTCCGGTTTAATGTCATTTGGATCATCAATTTGGATTCGATCATCCCAGTCAGTGGGTTTCCTCACTGTTGGATCATTAATTTTCCTTGGTGGCAAAAAATCTAAATCATCTTCTAAGTTGCCAGATGCAACCATTTTGTTATCAATTTTTACTTTGTAAGTCTGATCTGGCCTTATAATCAAAGTATATAGATGTGTATATCCGTCAACCTGGGTTTTAAAGAAAGCAAGTAAAATTTTTTAAGAACCTTAAATATAGCTTTTAGGAACTGTCTTGCACTAGAATTATAATACTAATTTCTAATGGATTTTTCTTAAACAGTAAGAAAAAATAATTCCCCAGGTCTCCTAGAGGGGGAAAATAAAATTAATAACATTTTTCACATGTATTTTCTAGTCCTCCCATCTGGGTGTCTGAATAAAACTGAATGGTTGCAAGAAAACACAGTCTATATCTGACTGGCAAGAGGAAGTGTCACAAGATTGAAAATAGTATCAAGATAAGGTAATGATTTTAGTTAATATCAAATAGAACGTATTTATATCCCAAATAGCTACAGGAGGCACACAAAAAGGCTTACTACGTAGGTTAAAAGCAAAAATCTTGAAAATATAGCCATTTATATCACAAGAAAGCACTCTCTCACTAGGAAATGTGGAATTAAAGTTAGAATGAAGAAACACAGTGACATAAATTTCTTAATAACATACAGCACCCTTGCAACCTTGTTTCATCCTGTATCAGGTATTATGAATGCAATCATCAAATTGCAAACATATCATGAACAAAGAAATATCTTAAGTCCCCAAATTAATATGACTTTTAAGATATGATGAGAAGTAGAACTTCTTAAAGGTGTTACATGTTTGGCATAATTGTTTGGGTTTGGTTATTTTTTTTCTCCCTTCCTAATATCCCTGTAACTTTATTATTTTAAAGTTTATGTGTCCTTGAAATGCGTATTTACCTTGCATCTGATCGGTTTCTTGATTGGATGGGGTTTATTCTTGTAATTTAAAATAACATGGACTTTCTTTGTCTCAGATCCACAAATATCTGGCCCTACAAAGAGATTATATGCTTTGTATCCTTAACTTCTTTGCAGAAAAATACAGATTGTTTACCTTCTCTTTCTAATACTGCTAGACATCTCTCCCATTCCATGTATTTTGATGTATTCCATTCCACTTCTAATGGATGTCGTGGCTTCTACTCCAAGTCTCTAAATCTACCTTAGAATTACATTTTGTGTAGTTCTGTTACAGAACTAAACCCAGAAAACTAACCCAGAAAACAAAAATCCAGGCAAAATAAAAATTATCTACGGCACAAGCTGAATAACTATATAATTATATTAGATACAAAATGACAAATTTCACTTTGACATACAAATGTACAAACTTCACTAAGTCACTGGAAACTACATACAAGTGTATAAGGGCAGAAAATGGCCTACACTATGTTGTTTCAGTTAAAGGCCTTAAAAAAAAAATCCTGCCGAACAACTACTTTTATTCTAAGCTCACTCTAATAATTTTCAGTTATGTCCTTCAAAACAGCTCAGTGTTTGTAAAAATATGTATTTTGTTAATACATATTTAGAGATCTCTCAAGCATGGAAGAGCTAACTCCTTACAGTCACACAACATCCTTATTTTTCAAGACAGCCTTCCTTTATGATTTTTCCACCATTTCCACAACCATCTTTGAAGAACTGCACAACAGCAGCAACAGTATTTTAGTAATGAAGAAATAACTATAAACTCACCAAACATTATGTAATAATGTGACTCTCCACTTAGGTTCTTCTGGTCCAAGTTTGAGGAAAAAATCTTAATGTATCCCCCACCACAATCTATCTTCTGCTCATGTTTCACAGTATACTGAATTACCAGAGTCTTCCCTTTGTTACTAAATGGTTTAAATCGTGAGGAGATAGCATAAAATTTAGAGTTTTCACTAGTTTGTAGACCTGTGAAGATATCAGTACAATAGTCAAACTTACATTTTTCTCCATTTCCAAAGAAAAAATACTTTCATTGCCATGCATGCCACATCTATAAAGGCAAACCCCCAACTCTAGAGGTGGTTCCCACAGCGTGTTTTGAATGAAACACACATACCTTTATCTCGCACTGGATCTCCATAAAACTTCCCTGCAGTGAGTTTAAACTTCCCAAGGTCTGCCTTGTACTCAGAATTCATCCACCTCTTCTGCCACTTGGCTGTCCCGCAAGGCCGGCATCAGCAACAACACAAGAGCGGGGTCAATAAGCGCAGTACGAGGCGGGGGGGTGCGTGTGTGTGTGTCTCCCTCCCCGCCAGCTCACACAGCCGCTACCAGCAGCTGCCCCACCACCCGCTCCACCCCCTGCCCTCACCCAACCTCCGTCCAAAAACTGCTCCTGGAAATACACCGTGGCCCGGGCAGAGCCCAGCGCGGCCCCCAGGAGCAGGGCCAGCCTCAACGCGACGGCGGCCGGGGCTCTCCCACCGCGCCCTCTCGGCCCAGCCGCCGCCATGGTCGCCACCGCCCTCACACCACGACGGACTCGCGCCCTCGCGGCTCCGGCCAATAGCAGCCCGCGGCCTCGCGCCTTCGGGGCCCCGCCCTTTCCATGGCAAGCACTGATTGGCTGTGCTTTCCTAACTTATTGTGAAACGGGATCAGATTGGCGCCCCCAGGGGAAGAGTCGGCTGTCACGTGCCCGCGCGGCGGGCTGGGGCTTGTAGTCGGCGCCCCCACGGGCCAGCGGCAGTGTGCCTTCTTGGGATTGGCTAGTTACGCCGAAGCGTCAGTGCGAGGTGGGAGGGGCTCTTCGCGGAGCGAATCAGGGGACGGGATGTTAGGGAGTCACAGTCTTCGAGATACGCCCCGGCGCCGACTGCTCTGGCCCCAGCTTGGGGGAACCGCTGCTGCCGCCGCCTGAGGACGGTCTGTGGCGGATGGCTGCGATGGCTCGGGCGCAGAGGGCGCCCGCGGGCGGAGGGCAGGTGAGGCGCCAGCTCTCGGCCCGGCCTCTGCCCTGCCTCAGCGCTAGCCGCGCTCGGTCTCTGTCTGGGCAGCCGCGGGCCCCGAGCCGGTGTTTCAGGCGCCTGTGGGGAGGGCCCACACCGGCGAGTGGGAGGAGGTGGCCCGGCACGGGCTGGGACGAGGGCAGGGCCGTGCTCAGTCTGGGGAGCTGTTTGCTGAACCGGGCCGCCTGCCTCCGCCTCTGAGGGCTCTTTGCATCCTCTTCTCGGCAGGGATACAGCGATGCTTCCCGCAGGAAAACCATCACAGCCGGGCGCAGCGTCCTTCCTCCCTCCTGTAGCGGCCTCTCTGTGGATGACACAGAGCTGGAGAAAACTGGAAGAGCTCCGTTCTGCCACAGCAGGTTCCTGAAGGTGCGAAACGAAAATGTACGTGGAAGCCAGTGGTGCCAGACATCAGGAAGCGCTGTGCAGGCAGTGAACAGACACTTGGCAAAGAGCACACCGGGTAGTGCTTCCCACACACGATCGAGCTCAGCTCTGAGGAAAGTGGCACAGCTAGAAAGCAAAATCATGAATAGAAAAAAGCAGATGGAATTGCAAAACATTGACTTGGGCCAGAAGCCTTTGGACGAAGAGTCCTTCTCGTCTGCTTCCAGTCACGAACACAGTGCACGGGGCAAGAAATATCTGAAAAATTATGCTACCACCAGTGGAAATAAGACCTTCAGTAATGCCTGTTCTAAGGAAGAGGAAAGCATCCAAAGCCCTAAAAAGAATGTTATGGTTAAACAACAGCTTGGTTTGGATAGTGGTGAAGAGGAAATGAGAGGCTTGATGGAGAGCTCTTTGGAGTTTTCCAGTGGAAATGAGAATCGGAGGGTTGCTGTAAGTGATTTTAAATGGGGTGGAAAGGTAAATACAGACTTCGCTGGATTATGTATCTTTATTTACACTTTTATGAAATAGTTTTAATTGGTAGGTCGCTTTTTATTTAGATAACACCAGAAACGAAATTTTAATTTTGCATTTGTGGCTTGCTCATGATATGATTTAGCTTCAATTCACATTTTAAATTACTGGGTTTTACCCATTACAATTTGTTTTCCTTTTTAGTGATCTATGCGTAATATATGAAGTAACACATAAATCTCTTTTTCATGTTCTTCAAAAGAGTAAGACTCCAGTTTCATCAGGAATGCCTCTTCCATCTCATAAGGAAATTTCACTGACGAAGGTATCTAAAACATCTTTTCATAGCAAAGACTCAGAGAAAAATGTTTTTCGTAGAGTTAATTCACCAACACCTTCACCAGCCAGCAGAAACCTGTCACTACAACATAATATGAGATCTCAATCACCGTCTTCTTCCGTGAAAGACAATACTGTAAAAATTACTCTGCCTGGAACAGGCAACATCAAGCAAAGCCAAATACCGCTTGAAAGTGACAGAAGTGAAATAAAATCATTAGATGAATTATTTTCAAAAGCAGCTGATGCAGAAGATTCAACTAGCAGCAGCTCAAACGGTAAGTTAGTTCTAAAATAATGTCTCAGTAGACTTGGCTTGAATTGTACTAATCATCTACTGATAAATTTACTAATAAACACAGACAAATACTCACTTTGAAAGAATTCAGTGGTGTAATTTTACATAAACCAAGGCTTTATCAAAGGAATTATGTTGATCTGTTTCTTTTTTCTAGTATAACGTATTTGTATTTTTCTTGGCTTTTGATTTAATGGGTTCAGGTTAATGATGCTTCCCTGGGTGACACCTAATTATGACGTGAAAACAATTACAACATTTAGAATAGTTTTCATATATCAATGGGACAATGTACTAATGGGGCTGAGTGAGAACAAATGTAAATGAGGGGCAGCAAGAATCTCTGGGGTTAGCAGATCCGTCGACAGGCAAAGGAAGAAACTTTAGAAAGAGCTGCTGCTAAGTTAAAGGTTTAGAGTGATTGACTGCTATTACTTTTTAGTATTACCCTTTAAACTAGGAATGTATTACTGTTTGTTTTTTTTTTTCTACTTTTCTCGCTTAAGGGAGAGTGTACTGTAATCTTCATGCAAATTCTCATGACGATATGTCATTTGATTGCAGACTTCAGACTGAATATCCTGAGCCTCGATGATTTGGCACCAAATATCACCAGTGAGGCAGCAGAATTAAAGCAGAAAGTAAGCAGAAATTCCCTACTAGCACATATCTCCATTCTCCCTCTGTTTGGAGGAGGGTGGATATTCTAAAAAAAATACTTCTGTTCTACTCATAGGCAGTCTGAGGTGGGACGTCTCACTAGCTGTAAGGGTTAGATCAGGATTGTACAGTCTACTGAAACCTGACCAAATTTTTTTTTTTAGTGTTTGCATTTCCTTACTAAATGTAACAGCACTGCACAGTTTGCAAGATGATACAGAACAGCGACATTTTTATTTCCTAATAAATTAGTAGCAAACTCAGTGCTACGCAGCAGAACAGATGACAAATAATGGAGGCATATTCTAGGTTATATTTTTCTGATTCTCCTCAAATACAGCTGTTCTGTTTTACAGGAGACAGACATTAACATTACTCAAGAGTCAAACGGAAGTCCAAACAAAGATACATTCCTGGTACAAAAAGACCAAACTTCTCTTAAAATGACAAGTGCAGCAACTGGTGTGAATGATGCTTCGAAAGGGGATATTGAAAAAACTGTGACTGAAGCTGAAATCTCTGAGCATTTAAGTGGAGTTTCTGCAGATTTCCCTGGACACAAACAGGATTATCTTAATCATGATGAGGAAACTGTTAATTCAGAATATTCTGAGGACTTTGAAAGGTCTCTGTCTACAACAGACAGGGAATCTGTATCAAAAACGTCAGAGGAACCTTCTGAGAGCTGCACGTATTCTGGGAAACACCCATCTTCAGCATCGTCACCTTTATTTACCGGAGAGCGGCAGGACCAGGTACAGAGAGTAACTGTCAAAGAAACTGCAGTTCAGACAGTGGATCCTCCATTCACCTACTGCTGGTCAAAGAGTAAGTTTACGAGATACTACTCTATTCAGGCAATTTTTACATTTTTCTATTTTATATGCAATATAAAAAAAAATATATATGTGCTAGCCTTAGTCAGCCTTGGTAGAGTTCTTAGTTTCAGTACTAGCATCCCCTAGCTAACATTAAATTAAAAACTTTATAAAGCCCGACACTTTAATCTGTTATCTGTAGAAAAGATCGGGATTGGACAACAGAGTAAGAACTTGGAACTGGTTTTTGCTGAAAGAAAAACCCAATAGGAGCTCTGGATGGATGAGCTAGTGTGAGCGACAGAGCTCGCAATAGCCTGAGTAATATTCTCAAACAGAATTCAACATTTTTATTGTATCTTTGCTATTGTAAACAATACTATTGTATTGTTACTAAAGCAATGACCCATCGTAGAGGTCTTTTTTGCATTGTCTTTATTTCTTGGGAAAGCACTATGGCCCCATTTACAAAAGGGAGATGTGACCTTTAAGTGTTTCTGAGGGGTACGTCCATTCCTACCTCTCTTTACTTAAAGGAAAAAGTGGGAGAAGCCACTTCTTGCCACACTCAAGGGGGAGAAAATAGAAACTCGGGTATGCTTGAAAACAGTACCTTCCATCAAGTACAAAAGCCTTTACTTTTACTCTGTCTCGGGTTAGAAAAGACGCCTTCCACAACGGCATGTGTTGTGGACGTAAGAGTAAAGAAACTGTGGGGGTCATAGAACTAGTTTAGCATTTTTTTGGCTGACAGAATTCCCTGTTCAGCTCTACAGTGGTTCTACAGCAGCTGATGTCCCAGGGGACTGCTGCAGCTGAAACGAGTTCTAGGGCTAAACCCTTCCACCCTCCAAACTCAGTAATTCTAATTTTATCCTATACACAGCAAACAGCTCTGCAGTACTTGACCCACCTGTAGGAAACAGTTATGTGGATCCAGTACCTATTGCCAGTCACGTCATCAGCATGGATGCAGTAGAAGGTACTGAAAAATATTTCTTACATGTTTCTACACATCTAAACCCGGCTTGGATTGTTTAGCCCTTACTGTCTGACTGCGATGTATCACTGAAGTATATCCTCTCCGTTTCTTGCAGCTTTGACAGCATACAGCCCGTCAGTTCTTGTTTTAAATGCCATGTTGAAACAGCACTTGATGCTGACTCAGCAGTTTGTAGAGAACATTCACCACCTTCACTCATCCCTTGTGGAGTCATTAGAGAACGAGAAGTTCCACTACCATACCCTGGAAGAGGCTAAAGAGGTATTTATGATAGACTAGACAGCAGCCCAGAGAGAATTAACATCTATTCCTTTCCAAATGCTTCCAGTAGCTGCAGCAAACAGATTTTCTTTGTGTGTTATTAATCAGATAAAGTTCATAGTATCATGGAATAAATTACTTCATAGAAGAAGAATACTCTAATGCTTGTGCCCGTATTAATAACAAGTCAGGAGTTTGTACAGTAAAAACAGACTGAAGTCTTACTGGAGGCCATAGTTTTGAAAGGGTAAGCTGTCTGCTGTCGCATTTAGCTGTCCTCAAACAAGCAAGGATCTTCCCAATGCTGCAACAGAAGTAGCAATTGCTGCTGCTAGTATAGAAAAGTGCAGGTACCTTGACATGAAGGTTTATTATTTATTAAATACTAGAAAGTTTTTATCTACATAATAAAGAAATTTGTATATTAACTTTTTTTTTTTGCAGTACATCAGGAATCACAAATCCCCACCTCTAACCATTGAGCAAGCACGTGAAGAAATTTGGAAAGCACAGGAGGAAAAACTGCTTTGACTCTTTGAAGTAAAATTTACATTTACAGATGTCAAGCTGGAACAAGAAACCCTTCCAAATTGCACACATAATAAGCTCTACACTATGTACGGGAAGGATTTGCACTAACTGCTATGTATCTTAAAATTTATTTTCCTGTATCTGAATTTTGTACTAATGTATGTGATACCAGGATAGGCAGGAACCATGTCAGTGTTCAGCAAAAAAGAAAGCAAGAAAACACTTCTTTCCAAAGGGAGTGTGGTAAGTCGTCACAGTATGCGTTTGTCATGTAGGTGGTGTGATCTGTGGTCATGGTAGAAATGGAAGTCTGTATGACAGCACCGGAGGAATATGATCACAGTAGAAAAATACCACGTCCTGATTTCAGTGCCGTATTTAAACAATGTTTACATATAATTAGCCTTGCCAGGTTACTACAAAACCAAACACATGCAAAGTTTAGATAAATTCAATATAAGGAAGGCTTATAGCCACTGTATGGGAATCCATTTACTCTGAAATATGAGCCACCGTTTTCTTTTTATTAAAAAAAAGTGTTTATTGGAAGGCAAAACAATAAAATTCACAAGTTGATAACATACAGGTGTTGTATGCTGATTCACAGACAGTTACAGTTCCACAACTACAGTAGATCTAGAACAAACTGATATTTCACCATATTAACTGAATGGTTTTCAGAGGGTTTCTGCTATACAAACAAATGACTCTGGAAGAGGTTACCACCACGCAGACCTCTGGACTGGAAGTGCAGTGTAAGGGCCTAACACCTTTAGCTGGTGGTCTCTGGAAACAGTTACAAAAGGTTGTTGGTGGGGTTTTTTTTTTTCTCATTTAGATTAAAGGAAGTTTCCAAGAATGTTTCATTGTTAGAAACTTGCAGAGCAGAGAAAATGGATTCTCTTCTATTGAACTAATTAGCTTTTATTAAAGGGTATATACAAAAATATAAAAAGCTTAAAGAATGTCTTCCATTACAAAGCATTGAACATCCCTTAGAGCGCTTGAAAAGCTAGAACGGTTAACCCTCGTGTTCTGACCAGAGTTGTGACTGCAGCAGCTGGTGTGTAGGGGCGTTAAGTTGTAGGGTAGGTTCTAACAAGCTTGCACAGTGCTCATAGGTCACCTGTACTGGAACTAGATGCTTCATTCCCCATTTAGACATTAGGATACACTGCTCAGCATCAGTCTGACTTGATCCCAAGGCAGCACCCCTCCACTTCAAATAGAATTAACCTTTTGAGAGAAATAAACATACATTATGGAACTAGAGAACATACAACCGTATCAGATAACCTCTGTATTCCACAGGAATGAATGAATCACAATCCTGCACCAGGGACAGCTTGACTGGGGTTTAATTCTATAGTATAAAATGGGTAGCTATTTAAAAAATTTTGCAAAATAAATGGAAATTCTTAAACGTGCTAGACATGTCATAGGAATGACTGGCCTTTTTTAAAGACTAAACGACAAGTGTTGAAGTACATGTCATAGCTTTCCATTTTTCACCATAGTTTTAAAAGTAATTCATTTGTCACTTCCTCCAGACTTTAATCCGGATTTATACAAGTTTAATGTTTTGTAGAAGATGCAAGACATCTTTCTTCAGAGAGTCTTATTCGGGTGGTGGAGGGTCTTGCGTTTCACGCTTCACTGAAACAATAGGGAAAAGAGTTCTTACACATTCTGCAGTTACCTAAGCTGTCTGAAATGTTTCATGGAAAGAGGGCTCTACTAATAAGGAATTTTTCCTTTTGGGCTTTATTTGAACCCATGTGATTACACAGATCTACTGCAGCTGTAGGCAGAAGTGACTTTTCCTTTAGCATGCCAATTTTTTTCCTTTTAGTCATTGGCAAGTGTGACACAGACTCTCTGCAAGAATTCATCATTTGGGCAATTGTCTTCATCTCTCAGAAATCACCTCCACTTTTTCTGAACCCTTCCTGCACTACAGTGAATTTGTTACCAGTTCTGGCTTTAGCAGAACACAGCGCTAACTGTAGGAAACTCGGAGTTGGGCAGGGCCCAACAGTAAGTGTGGTCTAACATCATTCCAACCGAAAAGACCTTCCTGCTTTGGCAACCATCCCTCCTGCGGCTGTGGCTCCCTCCACTCACTACCTTTGGGATTGCTCCTATTTTTCACAGGGTAACATTCAAGGACACAGGCTCTTGGTAATGCAGCCAGGAAGTGGCTTACACAGACCAGGGTAACGAATTAATGTTTCAGAAATGAGAATACAAGCACGGCTCCTAAAAAGGAAAAGATGCTGGGCTAACCACAATGTAGGTCTACTTACCTGTTTTATTGTATCCATTACGTTAGAAAGAATTAAGAGTTACTAGTCTTTTGGTTTGGGTTTACAGTCTACAGGAAATAGGACAAAATAGCAATCAAGTCTGCCCAGTTTTTTAAATTGCTTAGAAACATTCACTTACATTCATCTCTGGCCTTCATGCGTGCGATAAACGAGTAACTTTTATTTCTTCGGTAGTTTTCATAAGGGTCATCTAATGCAACTCCCACTCCTTTATATTGATCCCATTTGTCTCGGATATCCCCTCCTTTAATTGGATCCTGAATTCCTTGTTCCTTGGCTCCCAATCCACCAGATCCACTCCATCCTGCAGAAAGGACACAACATTGCAATGCTGTAACTATTTTATTACTAGAATTCTGAAGACAGACAAACAGACGTTTTGGAAACAACCAAAGAAAGTGTTAATTTGATACAGCAAGATGGTAACAGACAGCCTGAAATAACATTTGAACTGTCCCTTTTATTTCCAAAGCATTAATATGCAGGGATTCTGGGAGCTGACAAACATCATCACTATCCCTAAAAACTTGGAAGAGGGCAAGGGGAAAGAAAGCACAAGCCCCATCTGTCCAGCGCTACAGGGAGATGAAATAGCTCAGGGTAGGAAGGTTCTGTTTCATGCCAAACTCACAGCCCTGTCCTCCATACCCTTCCCAGAAAGGCAACTACCACTGCTGCTCCATGTTCTACATACTTACACCTCTGAATAGCCTTACGCTGACCTTGGAATGCCGAAGGATAATTACTTACGAGCACGCATGAATTACTTGTGTCCAAGAGTTTGGTGCCTGATTTTGTTTCCCGGTGTGCGTAAGATTCCAGAACAGCATCTTACCCATTTTCACTAGCATTTGATGGCCTTTATTTTCTTCTCCAAGTCTTGATTCTGGTATAGGAGGCCCAGAACTGGAGCCCAAACCAGCAGAAGAACTAAGGAAATAAGAACAAATTAAGAACAAGTGATCCTCTCCTGACACAACGCAAGGTCATTTACATTCTGTTAAATATTAACACCGAATATAATACCATCCACTCTACTAAGCTATTCTTTTGTAAGGCTATTAGATTATGGCGTTATGAAGGTGCCAGAAACACCCCACCTGCTTCTCGGTACAAGGGAGAGCAAACACTACAGTCTTCCTAACAGAGAGTACTTGGAGGATTCCTCCTGCTCCCTAGGAAGGCATACAAAGCCTTCATAGTTCCACAGTGTTTTGTTACAACAAAGAGCCACCACAACAGAGTAATACTCTCTCTATAAGCACCTATCGCATATACATCGTTTCTAAATCTGCTTTCCATCTTCTTTTCTACTATTTGTTGAAATGCTTATTATACCCAGCTTACGAGAAAGCACCCATGTTGGTACTCTTCCAAACCACCCAGGTAAAAAGAGAAAAAAACAAACAAAAGCTTACGGAGGAGTGGGGCTGCGAGATCGGGACCGGCGCCGCCTTCCTGGCGAGTACGATTTCGATCTTGATCGTGACCGTGATCGCGAGCGGCTATGAGAAGAGCGGGACCGGCTCCGGCTTCTGGCAAGGGAGAGCACACGAGATCAGATACACAAGTTACCAGAGCAACATCCACGGTTCCTCGTTCAGCCCTGAAGGCTGGATTTCTTTCTACCTCCCCAGTTCCTGAGATTCAGCCCCTTGCACTCTACCTGGACTGGGAGCGCGAATAGGATCGCGATCGAGAGCAAGAGCGAGATCGTGACCTCGAATACGAGCCAGATGATTTTGAAGATCGCGAATTGGACCGGGAGGATGAGCGACCTCGGCTTTTAGACCGACTGCGAGACCGAGAAGGCCCACTGCACAGATAAAAGCAGAGAAACTCCAGTGAAACTCCTGGGAGAAGCACAACAAATGCAAATACACTTCTGATCAAATTGAAATTACACACAAGCACTGTATTTCTGCAGATAATCCAGTGAAAACTTGAGTGTGGCAAAAAACTATTTTGTGCAGATTAGAGAAATTCCAGCGAGCTGAAACTCAGTTATTCCATCAGCATGGTGCTGAACAGACTTTCCCTCTGCATTTAGCCCAAAGTATTCCTAGCACCTTCCAAACGAAGAGCATGCATCAGAAGGCAGCAGGCAGGATCTCTCACCTATTTCTCTTCTCCTGACCTTTCCTTCGCCTCGCTCTCATTTTAGCTCTGAAGAATTCGTACAGTCCATTCTGCTCCCAGCCTTCACTGCAATAAATCAACCACACACAGAACCGACATCTGTAAAATTCTACTTTGATCGACAGAGACATTCAGGATTTCCACTACATTTTGCAGGGAACAAAGGGCCTGGGCAAAAAGGTCTCGCAAATCTCACTGTAAGATCAAACAGCGTGGGCAGTTTAAAATACAAGAGCACTCATTTCAGCATTAGAGGAACCAAGACACAGTCGAAGGGAGAGAGAGGCACTTCATGGTTTGAGACAGCTTCTTAGGGCATTTTCCTTACCATATCGTTAGCTATACCTACTCTTACCTGTTTCTAGGCCTGTCATGAGATGGTGGACTATAAAATGCCTCAACCGCAGCCAGTAGTCTCTCACTGGGGGGCATTGGGGGTGGAAGACGTATATCTTTAGGATCTAAAGGTTTATACTCATGATCTTCAAGCTGCCGGAAACAAAACAAATTACATTTGTGTCATGTGTCATGGGGTGGCTACCTGAAGAGAGAAATACAGTTTTAACTGTGTAGGGACCTCACATTTCACTATTGGGTAAAAAATGGTCCAGAAATAAGTATTCTGCAGATGACCCAATGCTTTCTCATGCTATCACTACCATTTTGAGTTCTATGAGAAAAGCCAGCACTACACAGGTTGTAGCATTAACTGGATCGCCAGGTAGGTAAAATGCAGATCCCATCTATCCACCTTTGTGGTAACAGTGGCTGGCAGGAAGCCTGGCAAAAGCTGGTGTACGCTGAGTGTAACACAAAGTTAGAGATGGAAGAGACCTGTTTGTTCATCTCAAACACAGAACGTGTAAATGTATATATCCCCGAAGATGCTGATACAGATACATTTCCTGTTCTCTATCATTCTTTGCATATACAACATCAGTGTTGCAAAACATCTTTGTAGGAAAGAACTCTGAATACCAAAAACTAGTACACAGTGGCCACATCAGAACTGCAAGGTCCCTCTGTCCATCTGAAAATCACTGGGAATTTCTGTTTTCTAAGAATAGGGTTAAGATTTTCAAGAGTAAACTAGTCTTTCACATACATAAGCTCAAACAGCTTTCACTGGGACACAACACTTGAAAATGTTACCATTTTCACTACCTTCTCCCACTGCTCCTGCCCTTGTATGCCCTACAACAGCTTTGGCTGATGGTTGCTGGATGGAAAGATTTGAAATGACAAATGTCCATGTTAAACTGTCCCTATTATTGGCCATGGCTTTTGATCTTTTAATTCTACTAGTCAGGGCCCATTGCAAGCACTTACTTTTACAAGTGGAGCCATCAGTCCAGCAGGAAGATCAAAGTAGGGAACATTTGGCACCAGACTAGGATCATCATGGTTCATGTGAGGGGGCCCTTGTCGCCGCATGTGAGGAGGCTGCCCATTAAATCCATGCGGGGGAGGCCCAAAATCAGGGTGCTGTGGCCCTCCCCAGGGAGGATGCTCGCTGATTCCAGGATGAGGCAATCTGTGACCAGGGTGATGATGAGGAGGTCCAATTTCTGCAGAGTGGGAGGGTTAAAACATTTTATTTAGCTATAGAGAAAGGAAAGAAGGCAATCAGAGAGATCTACTTCAATTACTGCATTTATCCTAAAAACAATCTTGGCACCCAGAGCCTTGCAGATCCAGAAAAGCAACAGAACTGAAGAACTAGAGGCTGGCTACAGGTCCACATTCATGAACATCTTGCAGTGCATCTCCCTCCCTGGCCATAGCAACCGCTCTCAAGACAACAGGATACTCCAACCCTAAGCCACTGCTTACTTTGGGACATCCTGTGGTCAAAAAGTACCACAAGAAAGAGACGCTCAAGAACGAAAGGTTTCAGACGCAGCAGGGCAGCTACTGATGAGATCTGTTTCTGAAGCCTAAATACACAATCACAGATTAGCACGGACCTGTAATTAGTTCTGCCTTTATGCCAAATCATCATATATGAAGAAATAAATATGGCAGGAATTAACTCACATGAGTAGGTGACAAGAAAATACTTTGATTAAAGAGGCATTTCGAGAGGAGGTAGAGATAATATCCTGTTAAAATAGAGAAGTGAATGACATCCATCCAATCACTGATGGACAAACTATTTGCCATGAACGCCAGGATACCCTGCCGAACTCATTGCACTATATAGAGAAAAACGCAAGACTGAAAATCAACGTCTTCTGCAGCAGGACCAACAGTTTTTCCAGGAGAAGCCATTACAGTCACTGCCCAATCTTCAGCCAGCACTATTTGACTCATCTTCATCAGAACTTAAGCACAGTCTGTGTTGTCATTCCTTCACCGCTTTGCCAGTTTTAGCCATCTGTTTTAGTAGATCCCACCCTCCGACAACTTCACATGAAACAGCAGATGTTTTGGATCACCACTACACCACTACTTCTGAGCTTAAACCTTAATTCCCCCAGGACAAGAAAAGCTGTTCTCCCTACTCACTACCACAACTCTTAAAAAACCAACCAAACAACAAACCCAAAGAAACAGGGGGGAAAAAAAAAAAAAAAAAAAAGAACAATTAATACTGGAGAAGTTAATCACAGTCCGAAATAGATAAGCTCCAATTCATTGGTTTTCAATGTTTCT
>JAVKLA010000090.1:40356245-40372470 GCA_034782735.1 Sagittarius serpentarius
ATAACACCAGTAGCACCTGACACTTTAAAAAAAAAAAAAAACAAAAAAGCAGTGATTCAGGGGGACACAGAAGGCTGAAGGATGTCAGGTGATGACTCTCCCTGATTTAACTTTCTCCAGCCTGCTATCTGCTCCACGCTTCTGTCAAAGGTTATCACGTCATGGCAGGAGCAACAAAGCAAAGGTGCACCCAGAGCGAATCCATACGAACTTACAGGCTTCCAAAGAGTGACGCTGTCATGCTTTCCTTTCTGACACACTTGCTGTAGAAGGAGTAGCCTCCAGCAAGGGGAAACAGCACCTCTAAAGTCTGGGGGACAACATGGCAGGACAGACAGATGACTGACATACGACTGTCAGGGCAGCTCCAGGTCACCCCTTAGATCTCTGAACTAGAGGGACTGACTACCTTGCCAGCCTGAACACTCACACCCAAGGTGAGCGCAGATCTCTCTGCAAGAAGTACTGAAGAGCAGATGTAGCTACCTTTTTCAGGGCTCCAAGTCAAAAGAAGAGATAGCACACTTCAGGGTGGTAAAAGCAGCTTCTGTCCAATGGCTCATGACCATGCTGCTGCTGAATCATCTGCCGAAATCACATACTAACTTAACATATTTACAATAAAGTGGAACTGATTCTCATTCTCCTTCGAGCAGAGTGGATGACTGGAACCAGGAACCACCAACTGTATCCCAGGGTAGTCATCCCTGCTCAGGAACCAATGTGCAGTGATTTACCTAAAGGACTGAGTCATCAGAAAAGCTAAATGAGCGCTGAAGCTATAAGGCTAACTGAGGAAGGCTGCTAGACGGAGGAAGCTGCAGCCAAAGGGGAACACCTTGGTTCACAGGACATTATGCTCACTAGAACTTCACCAAGAGAACTTCTATTTTCAAGGAGTGTTATGAGGTACAACCACAAGAGTTAATCAGAATACCATCTCTCTCATGTGAAGCACACACTTTCAACTGGACATTTTCTAACTATTTATTGTTCATCACATGTGTTCATTCACAAAGTACAGCACCAGCCTCAACTTCCTGTAATATTCTGAAATTTCTTGCTAAGAAAAACTGGAAGTCTATGGAGTGAGACATCCTACCATATGATTTCAGATGAAACCAGATACAGTCATATACCAAGCACCATAAGAAAACATTCTTATGCACAATCTGTGACATGAATGGATTAGTAGTGAAATATTAATACAGACTGGGGCTTCTGGCCAGGAAAAAGCTCAAAAAGAAACCGAACTTTTCAACAATTCCACTGTCTACCTAAAATCCCTCTGCTGTATTAGAAAGAACTCTTAAGTCCCAAGTAGTAAGCCTACAAACATCAATATTCTATCACACACAAAAAGCTCCACAAAACTCTTCTATTAAGACAGAAAAAAAACCACACTTATCCAAGGTTAGACAAGCAGAACGCTAAATGCTACTGTTTTCCCTTGTCAGAAAAACTGAGGGAATACAATCAGTGAGTATAACCAACCACTCTGGAGTTTATACTCTCACCAAGAGAGTGAGAAAACTGAATTCCCAGATCTACATTAGGTTCACAGATAGTCCTCTGAAGTATTCTACAAAAACTGCTCCAAAATGAAACGAACAAAAAAGACAATTAGTTAAAGCTAAGTTCAAATGACGAAAAAAATAATAATTGTGCTCAATAGGATGGACTGACGTGAATTGCCAATTTTAATCATGATTTAGATCAGTCAGCAGGAAACCTTGATTTAATCTATTTTGACCTTATTTTGTATCCAGGCGTTACTCAAAAGCTCTATCCTCCCTGACTCTTTAAACATCTCAATTTGCAACCACATTAGTGATCATGTTACCTCTACTACTGCTTCCTACAGGGGAGGTTATTACATATTTATGCATATTTTTTAAGGTAATAGCATAGCTTAATAAAAATACAAAGATTAAGAATGTAAAAAAGTTATTAGCAATGGATATTAGATCATGTATTTCTTAAACGTTATGTCCTTAAGTTGTTTCAAGCTGCATATGAAAACTAGAATTCAGTTACATTCTCAAAGTTTAAAACTCTTCAATCGAAAGAAGCAAAACATTCAGAAAAAAAGGAAAATTTTACCAGACAGTATGAATATAAAGATGACTCATTAAAGCACTACCACACAATGTTAATAAACTGATTTTCTGGTCAAAAAGAACTAAACTTCCAGAAACCCAACCAACATTAAAGTGCATTCAAAGAAATCAGCCTAAGCCAGTTTAACCACCCACTGGCACCTGAAGAGAAGTGGTTCTGCTACTAAGACACACATGCTCCTGCTTCTTCCCATACTTGCCTGACACCCTAGGACACCAACTCAAATTTTTAACCCCACAGAAACTGACCGTGCAGAAGGAAAAACTTAAGTTCTTATTACAGCAGGTCAGAAAGCTGAATAACCTCACTGAGGGCTGAGAAACACTAGGAGCTGGCATGAAGGCGGTCAACTGCCAAGTAACGGTGAATAGGTTCCTGCTATCAGAGTCAGAGCTGCACAAGATAAGACACTGGCTGAGAAGAAGCAGAGTCAATCTTATAGCTTGACATTTTTGGAAGGAGGAACACGTCATCCTCCCACTGATCTCCATGACTGGCTCTGCTGCCCCATGCCAGCCTTCACACCAGCTCTAGTATCTGCTGGATCTTTCCATTAGCCGATACAACTGGTTACCCTGCAGGAAGCTTTTTACCTCTTTCTAAGCTAGCGAGCCCAATCAACCCACAGTAGAAGTTCAGGAAGCATCTATGCAAAAGCAGCAGAAGGAGCACGATCTCCCCTTTCAGGCAGCTAGGAGCTGTTAGACCACCTCAGCTGTTGTCTGTCCCCCCTCAACTCATAATTAACATCAACTTGAAATTTAAACCAAGCTATCCCAATCAAAATCAGGGATACTATGTCCCTACCTCTCTCAGCCCACCTCTAACCAAACATGACCACGCTCTTTCCCACACAGGGCCCTGGTACTTCTCTTACTCTTCAGTGAGTTTGTAAAAAAAAAAAAACCAAAACAAAAACAAAACCCAAACCAAAAACAAAACCCCAACCAAACCATCCCTCATCAATTTCCCATTAGTTTTGCCTGTTTAGAATCCTGTTGCCTGCTGCAGCCTGACTGGTGCATCCTATCCTGGAACAAAACAAAGTTAACAGCTGGAATTCAGCACTTCTGGAAATTACAGCAGGTATTTAGCTGCCTGTCTTTTCAACACAAAAGTCTGACCGCAGCTCCTCAAGGTTTTGGAATCAGAAGATTTCATTCTCACTTACATGTTATTCAAACATTATAATGGCTGAATAAACAACATTCACTTTCAACTACTAATCAAGCTTTTCAGTCAAAAATCTTTTCTTCTCAATAGACATTAAAATACTAGTATTTGGAAAAAATATGCATGTGTCAGCATTCACTCCACCACAAAGACTAAATAAGCAGCTTAATGCATGATATGGTAATATTCACAAAGCTTGAGCTCATCTTAAGTTAGAGATGCTTTCTTTCCGATTTATGACTAGAAAAATCTTCTACATGTTGGAATATCAGCACTCAAACCAATCACGTGAGCATGCTTCAAAGTAAAATGAAACCCTAACACAATTTATTAATCCCAAATCTAAAACTAGTTCAATATATATTCAAAATCCTTTCTTTTTTTTTTTTTTGTCTGTCCTGTATTGGAACTGGTAAGCTTCTACAAAAGTGAAACAGCATTTTTTGTTAATCTAGTTTCACTTTCTGGACTCATTTACTTAACTAACCAGTCTCAGAGCTCCTGTCTGAAGAGCCTTCCTGTCAAATTCAGAAAGTTTCATATTTATATTGCTTATTTTTTGAGGTTTATACGTCTAGCATTAAAGCCTGGCTGATAATCTAGAATGCAATATTTTAGGATCTTTCCTGACAGAAGGATGAGTTCCTGTGCGTTCGTTCAGAAGAGTCAGCACAAGATTTTTCCACTGGGGAGGAACGGGGAAGAGGGCAAGAGGCACAACAGCAATCTTACTTTCCACCCGCATTTTCAAACCCAGGCTGGTCCCAGGCCCCTCGTCTGCCGAGGCAGGCAAGTCCTAGGGCTGCCTGAATTACCAGTCTTCCCTCGCTCTCTCCCCACAAAGCATTATGCAGCGCCTTACTTTCCTAACCCACCCCTCCTCCAGCGTACCTAGCACACCACCACGTAGCAGCAGTCATCTTTGGTTCCTCTAGGCAGATGGCTGACACCAGAGCTTTGGTGGCAATGCCGTGCTAAGGAGACGTCCCATCCTATCCCCTATGTATTTCCTAAATTGTGCTAGGAACCATATTCAGGACATTGCTGCTAGCTAACATCACTGCAAGAAAGTATTATTTTTTAGAATTCTGATTGGTTTCCGATCCAGAATGCAGTGCAGCCATGCAAACAGTTGTCTGCACAATTCAATAGCTGTGAACGAATGTCAGCCAAGTCTACGTTGCTGCTGCCACCCCTGTGCTACTGAACTCATCCCACCGGTGGATCAAAGCTTTCACAGACCCTTTATGCTGCTCCTACCCGTTAACCTGAAATAAAGAAGCCAAAATAGGACAAAGAATTCATCTTAGCCTTTCTTCAAAAAAGCAAAATGCTGGGGGGGTGGGGGGGAACCCTCTTCCTTTCTTAGTAACACATCAAGACCAACACATAATAAAAGCCTTACCCGTTGGAACAACATCCATAAAGTGAAAAACAAAACTTGCCCAACCTCCATAACCCACGGACTTTTTATTGCTCTCTGCAGCACGAATCCCCTACATCTCTCAATGCCATCACTGCTGCAACGTCAACGTAAGTACGTGACAATACAGAATAGGAAGTAATTCAGCGTACTGCCTGTGGTTCTTTAGCAATATGGCGAACTTCAGCTCCCACCAGAAGACAGCTAGCACAAATATTTCACAATAATGCTGTGTTTAATTAGCAAAACTTACAAGCAATTGGTGAAACTTGAGACAAAGATCCTGAATACTGCGATACCTAGATCAGCACGGGCCCCAATACGTCTCTCCAACTTTACAGATGACAGGAGTTTAATAGCCACATTTTTTCAGCCAAGAAATTACTCAGGGATCAGACCCGAGATTCTCTGCCCCACAAGATGCAGAAAAAAAGCAGGCAGATTCTTTTAACTACCGAGATTAGATTAGTACATTTCATACCAATAACAAAAAGAATGCTTCATTACAGTTTTCATTTCAGAGGGAAAGATAAAATAAATTTAACTAAAAATTCACACATATTTATGAATTTCAAGGGAAGAGGGAAGAAATCTCATCTGTAAAATACTCTAATCCTGATACCTGCAACTCCCCCCAGTCTGACTGGAAGAAATGCTTGTCCCACAACAGGGTGGTTGTTTTTTTTTAATAGCATACCTTTCAAATAAGCATTTCCAATTCATTTGTCAACACTGTTCAAGCAGCAAATTACCTTAAGATTGGAATCTTAGGATAATTTGAAGAAAACTTAATGAAATACCTATTCATCTGTCCTAACCTGCCTCCTAAGAAGCAAAAGAGCTGCTCTTCCAGATCCTATCGGGATGGACAAATCCACATCTCAATAATCAAACACATATCTCACTCTGCCTCCCACAGAAGAAAAGAGGTCAATAAGCCTTTTCCCATTTCCTACAACTCCCCTGAATAGCCCTTCTCCCTCTTTCAAGAGAAAGGTCTCCCTCGCAGGAGACTGGAGCCTATAAAGACAATTCCCCTTTGTGTTAACGACTACAAAAAAATATTTAAAGAAAATATATATATGCTTTATCCTTGAGCAATGGTGCTCCAATCAACACCCGGGAAAAACGATTCCCTCACGTTGGGACAGAGACAGAAGGTAGGAGCTGGCAAGAAGCGCATCCCTCTCCCCCCCACAAAGGGATTACGCTCCCCCACGCCACAGCAGGTAAGGCTACCCCACTTTCCACCCCTTCCCCGCCAAAGATGAACCCCGTCCCAAGGAAGGCACAGACCCTGTTCCACTGCCCTCTCCCCCGCCCTCGCTGCTCGGGAGCAGGGCCCCGTCCCCCGTTGAGCCGCGGGCCGCTCTCCAGCATCCCCCCGCCGCCCCCCGCCCCGAGGGGACTGCTGCCGGTTCAGCCTCGGCTCCCCGCCCGCGGACGAGGCACAGACCCCTGCGCGGCGGCGAACACCTCCCGCTGCCGATCTCGGGCGGGAGGCGCCGCTTCTAGGTCCCCGGCCCGCCCGCCCGGGCCGCGCTCACCGTCGAGCGGCAGCGGCATCTCCATGGCTGCGGGACAACGGGGCTGCGCCGCCGCCGCCGCCGCCGCCGCTAGGCCGCACCGGCCGGAAGTGCCGCGAGACGGCAGGCGGCACGCGCAGCCGCGCTTTACGGACCCGTCGCTATGGAGACGGCGCGCGGCGCAGGGCACGTGCGGCTGTTCCCCGCCGCCTCCCGCGCGCAGCGGGTGGGACGAGGCGCTCTGAGGGGAGGCGGCCGCCGCCGCCCGGCCCCACGGCAAGGCCCGGGCCCGGCGGGGCTGGCCCCGGGAGCGGGACCGAGGCCGAGGCCGGGGCCAGGGCCAGGCCCAGGCCCGGCCGCGTTAAGGGCCCGCGGGGCAGGGCCTCAGCCCGCTTCGTCGGTGTTGCGGGAGCCATCTCGGCCCGTCGCTCGCCCTTCCCCTTGCACACTCGTCGCCTTCGCCGGCCCCTGAAGGAGAAGCTGCTACTGGGCTACGGCGTGCGAGACTTCGTCCTCTCCCGCTCGGCTCACCGAGTACCTGCAGAGCTGCCGGATCACTCCGATTCGAGAAGCACATGGTTCCTTTACTTACAAAACACCACGTCCAAGCTGCAACTCAGGTGCCAGAAATTAATAGAGAGCATTGCAAGAAAGCATGTCATTTCACATCTGCTTCATCTTGGGGGACAAGATGCAGTGGCAGTTAAACTACGTAGACCATGGGCATGATGTAAAAAGGAACATGGATGTGTAGGAAGCTCGGGAGAGAGCAAACTGAACCTGCAATACAACTGTTAAGGAAAGAAACTGCAGATGCTATGCAGGCACATTATTTAAGCACTGTTGCTTTCTTTAAGTGACTTCATTTCTTTGTGTAGTTGAAAGGAAAACGTTCAAATAATTTCTGGTTCTTAACTTTCCTTTTGCACCTGATACTCCATTGTTTCTCAAAGTGAGATTAAACATATACCACATTTACATAGCTGCTGGGTTCAGGAGAACATTCCTTCAAAAGCAAGGTGCTAATCTGATCAGCTTCACATCCAAGTCAAGAGGTACAAGGCATGGCAGAAACTGCTCAACCCCCTCTGCTTACATGACTGAACACCCCCACCACCAAATCCCCACCAAACTTGAGGACCATTAACATGAGAACTAGACATCAAAACTCAAAGTGGGGCCCAAATAACTTTAGTGTCTTTTCTATCATAGGAAAACTGAATCTACGAGTGGAAAGTGATCATCTGGGAATTCTATGAGGTCAAAAGCAAACCTCAATATCCTAATGCTCACCTGGCACTGTAATCATGATTTTAGTTTCAGCCATTAAATTACAGGATTTCCAGTCACACAGGTAACACTCACAGACATCCTCACAAAAAGGTAGAACTTTTTATTCTTAACAAGACATAACCACGAAGGCCCCTCTATATTATCTAGAGAACATAAAATCTCAGAAAGATGGATGTTTCCATGTATCCAAATAACAAATGAAAAAAAAAAAAAAAAAAACACACTCTCACCATGATTCTGCATCGCTCTGCAGTCCTGGAAATTAACATAGATCCCAGAAGACCAGACTAAGTTCAAACTTTAGCTCATACTTAAAAATAAGAAACTTTTCAAAATTCCTGCTGCCACCTTCCACCCCAACACAACCGTTAACTGCTTTGCACGTTGGAGCCCACACGGTCACCCTCCAGGCTGCCACGTTCCTCAGCATGCAGCAACCATTTATCCACAAAATGCCCCTTCAAAAGCTATAGTTACCTGACAGAGGTGTCTGCCCAAGACCATCTGAACACCTGATTTATTTTAGGGAAGACTCCCAGTACCTGGAAGTCACCAGTGTGGTTTCTTCCCGCCAGCCGATAAGGGATCCCAACTTCAGCAGCAGCAGCATCAACAGACTGGTGGGTTGCGTCGCAGGCGATCCAGCTGAGTAACATCCAGAACTTCACAGAATGACAGAGTTGAAATAAGGAAAACAATACAAAAACGTTCATTTGCTGAAGTGCCAGATTTCATACAGTATGGAATACGCGGGGTTTGGGGTTTTTTTTGTAAAACCACCTATATTCACATCAATTTATAGAATACCAACAAACGAACGGGTGGTGACTGCCACCTGCATATTTGCACTTGCGTATCTACATAATGTGATTGTATCATACACCTGTCATCTCAGGACTAACAAATTTGTTTTACTGGCCTGTACCATCACCACAAAGATATTTCAGAATTAAACAGCTTACAACATGGTTCAGAAATGAAAGCCTTATAAAAACAAACCTTTCCCTTTATTTATATTGCACCTTTTTCACAAATAGATACATGGAAGAAGTTTCTGCTGCCGCAAAATGCTACATCAGAAAAAGGTGGGTTTGAACACAGATTAGAAAGAAAAGGTCTTGAGCTTCAGGAATCGTCACGAGTTGACCCTAAATTACCAACGCTATTTTTAAAAAACACTGTACACCTACAAAGCCTAAGTATTGCCTCAGTTTTATTTAACATTCAATTATTTAAAAAACACAAGCACTTTACCAGACGATAAAGATGCTCTAATTACTACTGGGTACTAAAACTGAATCTGCAAGGGAAATATTTTGAACATCTCTTGAAAGAGCACCAAATACTCTATGGAGCTATCAACAGAAAACCCACAGGTAGTGGGGCGAGACTGGCTTCTTTCACACTGGTCTTTCTAGAACTATCCAGGACTGTTTTGGGAAGAAATTTCCCCATTTTGTGATGTATTTACATGAATGTTAGAAATGCACAATAGAAATCAAAACATTTCGAAGGATACCAACGACTAGTGTCCTAACACTAGTTACGGCATCCAAATCATCGTAGTTTCAGCCTACGTAACCATCCGGTAAGGTATCACACCCATACAGCAAAACATTCATCCCATTTCTTGCAAGTGGCCATTACTACAAATGTGTGACACTCCCAAAGCTTCCTGCGACAAAAAAAACCCAAACCAACACCCTTCACTTTAATTTAATTACAGGGTCATTATACACGATTGTCTAGATATGCCCTTTTTATTCCAGTGTTTCCATACTTTCTACAGACCTATATACATAGTTAAATACATCATTAATTTACAAACCATGTTAAAACAAATGTTTCACCTCGCCAAACAAAATCTCGCAGCGGTCCAAGATTAAAATATATCTTACAACAGTATCAGAAACTTCCTTTAGCTGAATGTGGGCAATATTGCTTAAGGACTCGGATTCAGGTACTCAGCAAAACCACCTCTTGTAACCGATTCGCCTAACCGTTTTAATTATATGTTCTACCATACAAAATTACCCCTGCTGACCACAGACCTAAACTAGAAGAGCACGAACGCTGTCAGGCAGTCTCCAGGGAAGGGATTCACTCTCTGGGCCCTGAACGGATGATATCCTCGTTTTGGGTCAGTCCCTTTTTGCTCTGCAAGTACAGTAGTTTTGTTTCAGAGACAGAGTGAGGCCACGAGCCCAGACCGGAACCTGGGACAAGGTATTTTCAACAGAAAGCCCTCACCTGCTACCGTACCCTTGGCAGAAAAAACTGAGCCAAAGACCTGCCACAGTTAAGTGCAGTACAAGCTTTCTCCGAAAACAGCTGCAAAAAAGATCTGGTTATGTTCTTGAAAAGGAAACCATTGAAATATATTTAATAAAGCCTCCGATCTGTGAATAAAGTATGCGGAGTTTTATTCCAAGTAACAGTTGAAGCTGTATCAAGATGGTACAGAGGCAGACATACCAGAAGATGTACAGATAAACTCAGAGTATGCCTGTACATCCCTGGGGCCCCCACTGCTACTTCCTTCTGGTATTTCGCCCCCCCTGTGAAGTAGGGAAGAACCGTCTCCATTTTCCAAATGGGAAACTGAGGCACAAAGAACACACTTAAGCGTTTGCAAGAGCCTAACAGTTTACAGCCAGCTCCCTTTGAAAGTAGTTGGAAAACTTCAGCCCCTCTTAAAAATCTCAGCCTAAACATCTCATCCTCAAATCAGTCTTTTGCAGAGCCAGAACCTAATCCAAATCCAGAGTCCACACAATCCTTTTACATGTATATAAAAGGACTTAAAATATTGGGAAGTGAGCCTTAGAAATACACATTTTGCACTTTCCCATATTAAAAAGAAATAATTATACATAAGTTAATACTTAAACAGGCAAAAGAAATTTCATCTGAAAGAATGCTTTTCCTCATTATCTTGTTCTTGTTAACATGGGATAGGGAATAATTTATTTAGATTTTCTAAACTAAAAGCCCAAGTTCTAAGCTAGCATGAATAGATTAAACTCCAGTCAAGTCAAGGAAGTTCTGCTCACAAACATTAGCAGCATATTTAACCCATCTCTGAAGTTTCAGAAGGACCATTTCCTCTTTTGGACTGTATGGTGGAAGGCAGTCTCCACATAACTACCTCCACAGTCAGCCAAAAGAATAAGATCAGGTTGACTTTGTACTTAAAAATAAATTATTATCCAGAAAGGAGCCAAATCATCATCTCACATCAAGGAAATGGTCATTTTAAAAGCAATAAATAAGTGGAGGGGGTGTTCTGTACCACACCCTAAATTTTGTCACTGGTTTCTAATACCTCTCTAGTAAAAACAATACTTACGCTATCAGAAATCTCACTGTACAACAGCTTTTCTGTTAAGGAAAGAAAGCCCCAAAAATCTTCTTTTGCTAAAGTAGTAACAGTAACAATGTGATTCAGTGAAACCCAAGTTCAACTGGTTTCATTCCTTTCATGCACAAATACAGTATTTGACGTACAACAATCAACTTGTCTAGAATTAAGTACGTTCATTTATACTAACTGAATCAGTTCTTCTTAACCATAAATTATCCATTTACTGCTGATTCAAATACTTTTTTCTTAACAATTTACTATTTGAGCTAGGGGAGTTGCAGGAACAGAGCAGGATACAAAATTTAACTTCTTTCAGCAGAAAGTGCAAGTCAGGCTAAATGTACACAGCAACTCCAACAGCAGTAATTAAGAAACTTAAAAAAAAAATTAGGGGCTAAAAAAATAGACTTAAGAAAGAATTAAGAATGATGATTATTCAAATATATGCATTCATAATATATGAATCATATAAGAGAGCATAATTTGTGCATAAAACTGAAGAAAACACCTTAACCCTTTCAATTTCTAAAGCAACAGAAGAGTTTTGTAAGAACAGGTGTGAAGCAAGTAAAAAAAAAAAATCTTATTATTCCAAACACTTTATTTGTGAAGGTGTTTTCTGTATTGCCAAGGAAGAGCAATGTCTGAAGTTACAGGACTGCATTATTCAGAAAACAATCATGATCTTAAAACTCTGCTTGTTTGCTACCTACAGTGACTGGGACAACAGTGATTTCAGAGAATTTCATTTCTCTATGCCTGAAGTATGCTTCTTGAAGAGATCAATCCTACTGTCTACTCTTTCAGAAACACTTCTGGTCTGTCCTCAAAAACTGGAGGAAGAGGCACAAAAAGGAGTTAATACCCACATGAAGTTTTGTAGTTGCTCGAGATGAATTCAGGTCTACCTGTCTGCAACTGATATACATAAGTCAATCCTCCTCATACAGACAAATCCTGACAACCAGAAGTATGCCTTATTTTCACTTCTTTCTGAAAGTTTCATTATAAGAAAGGATCATTAAAACATACTGGAGAACAAATTAAAGGTGACATTACTAGCGCAGAAAACAAAATACTGGCCAGAATTTAGCTGCCAAAAGAATAATCAGTTGTTAGGCTCTGAAAAGGAGCAGTGACAGCAGGTATTTTACTTTGAAGTCAGGTACGTGCATTTCACCAGAATCTCTGTACAAGAGCTACACTGTGCATTTAGTTCCAGTGTCAGATCTAGCTGTTTCACGTTTAAAGGTCTGCTTAGCAGAAGTTGAAGGTCTGTACCGCTTTCACTACACATGCATCTTCCCTTCTGCAAAAACTGTACAACAAAATGGCTTTACATTCATGGATGTACTAAAAGTTTCTGATAATGCTGGGGACCCTTTGATATCACAGTCTATACCTGTTTGCCAGGATTCTATATATCAAAACGATTTAAGCTGTAGGTAGTTGGATAGTTTTGCCGATTATACTGGAAGTGGTCTGTTAAGATATTGGTTCGTCCATACTGATAGTCTCCGTGTTGTGCAAATGCCGTAACTCCATTCTGAGACTTTTCAGGAGTGTTTCGATGCCGGTCCAAATTTACAAGGTCTCCAGTTGTAACTGGAAGTAGCTGCTTCTTTGCTTCTTGGTTTGCATCGTATTTTGTCTAGGAAAGAAAGAAAGAAAGTTTTTCTTAGATAACACCTAACATACTCATATACCTCGAAAAAAGCATACAGTTTTACAATTAGACTACTATCTACGCCTGTTAAGAGTCTCAAAATACTAGTGGATTCTAATAAAAACCCAATTCCTCTCATATGCCAAATCAGTAAGCTGCTCTTCTGCTCATGAGATTTAAGCACGTTAGTTCCCCATCTTCATTTTTTCAAGAAAATATTACGATCAAAATCTAAGTTTGTTAGAGGCCAAACAGCTGGCCTGACCCAAGCACCCGAGTACTTCGCTCAGGTGATACACGTACCTTCTCTGCAATGAAGTTTTATGCCACGCAGTCTACATTTTCGTTCTGCTAGCTATTAACTTGTTGTACAAAAAATAATTCAAAGCTAGCTACTGGGCTGTTTCAAGTGAGCTTCCTGAATAAACAAACAAACAAACCAACCCCTTACCTTGTTGTATAAGAAGACCCCTAAGATAGCTGTCATCATTCCAAGGACATTGGTGCTTGTAACCGGATTGCGAAGCATTATAAGGGACACTGTGATGACCATGATTCTTTTTGTGGCGTTTGCGACAGAGTAACTGAGCGGGCTGATCAGGTTAAGAATACTGAAGGCAATGACATTCTGGGCGAAATTACAGAATCCACTGATTATAAGCAGCATCAAGGTCCAGGACCAATGAGACATCGTGCTCTGTTACAAAGACAAATATTACAATAAAAAAAAAAAAAAATCTCAGGTTTCAGGTAAGAGCAAAAAAGAAATACAACTTGAGTCACTTCTTACCTGCCATCGATAGGAAGAACATCTGCAACTTAACTCTAGTGTTACATTTTGCAACTACCAGCTCGGAGAAAAACACCTCTCTACTTACCTGTAACACACGTTCTGGGTCCATTTGTTCCTGTCTCCAGCTACTAATTCTTGAGGTTTACACTGTCACGTAAGCTACCTCTCCTAACCCTGACATGAATTCTCACAATAAACGCTGTGCTTATTTTTTTATATTGTTTTGTGAAACAATTAGCAGGTGTTTCACAACAGTTCCTTCCGTGCTGATGAGGAACTCCACTGAAACACCTTAGTGCACTTTTTTGGCATGGGTGTTGGTGTTTGGTTGGTTGGGGGTTTTTTTCCACTCTTCTTAATAGCAAACAGTTTCCCAAATACAACACTTACCAAGTCATTCTCTACTAAGAAGGAAGAAAGATCTACCAAAACCCACGTTGGGATCATGAAGAACACAGCATGGCACCCAAGTATGTTCAGCAACCGAAGATGATGTATTCGGGAATCTCTTAACACCTGACAAAAAACATTATTAAACAAACTTTCTTCAGCTACTGCCCATGTTATCAGTGGAGATTCAGAAGCCATGTAACAGTAACAGCTTTAGACAACAGATAAATTATGAAAATAAGTAAAATACTGTTGTAGCATGAAATTCCTATAAGGATGACCAAAGAAAAACAGATCTCCATTTGAAAAACAAAGGTTTCTTGAGCAGTGACTCTTAGTATTAACAAGATAATAATACATTTTAAATGCTCTACAAACCAGAAAAAAATTTGTAACTAAATAGATTCAAGACATACATTTTAATTTTGTATCTAAGAGTTCAAGGAGTGCCCAGTGTTGACACTGACTCATTCACCACAGAAAAATGATTTGAAACAGCAAGATATATTAAAAGGTTTCAAATGAACTGTTAAATTTAAGCACTACTGAACTGTCAGCGGAAAAAAAATCTCCATGCCGAGGAATAAAGAAAAGGCTCTGGATAAACTCCGAGTTCTGCCCAATTTTCAGTATAACAGCTTCAACAGGTGGGAAGAGCTGCAGAGAACAGGCATACAAACCAACCAGCTGTTACTTTGGGCTCTTTTGACTATAAAGTCAACTTAAAGAAAACCCCAAACATCTATATGTACTGGAAAATACATACTGTCCTGCTAAAGGATGATGCTACAGACTCACGTTATGAGCAGCAGAACTATTACCTTCTTTGAGAAGATGTTCTGAAGTGAAAAACACAGAGTAGCAGCAAGTGCACTGATGAGTCCCCACATGTCAAAGGAAAGTTCCGTGACGGTGGCCAACAAGACACCAGTTATTATGGGGATCAGAGACAAGTACACCTGAAAGAGAAACAGAAAGTAGCAGCTTACACCTTCTAAGAATTTTCATTTCAGCTGTTTATACATACCGCTGATTTGGGGAGGAAAGACGAAGGAAGAATAAATCAACAGAACCAGGGATAAACTTCTATACTATCGTAATTTAAGAAAATGACGAGACTACAATACACACTGTAAGAACGTCAGTGCATCAGAGAGCATCACCTTACCCAATGTTTAGACGTGTTTTCTTTACATCCACAATAAAAGGAAAAGGAACTTGTAAAATCTGCATAATCTAATTCCAATCACAAAATTCCCCCAGCTAACCAAAGCCTGAGCTTTCCTGATCCCCGCCAGCAAAGCACACCACAAACACCACGAAGAGAAGAAACCTCAGCAAACCTGTCCGCACCTTCGTCGTCTGCTTTTCCTTCATTATGATCCGCGAAAGAAGAACCACCCATATTGGCATCGTCGCTTTTACTGAGAACGGAAAGAAAATGTCGGTGGGGATGCGAAGCGTGGGTCAACTCCATTAACCACCATCAGCAAAGGGTGAGCACTGGGGATGGAGGAGGGGCTCAGGTCTGGTCCCACCAAAGCCACAACCTCAGCCCACGCTGGGTCATCCCTCCTTGTCACCGTGCGGGCCACTCGTACAAACATGGGCCAGTTCTTGGTGCTCCGGGAGACCGTGCCGGGCACCCACACAAGCACACGCTGGAGCACAGCACGCTGCATCGGGCACCCACACGAGCACACACCGGGCTTCAGGTCACTGCACCAGGCACCAATACAAGGTTGCACCGGGGACCAGGACACCGCACTGGGCACCTGTACGAGCGCACACACCGGGCTTCAGGTCACCCCACTGGGCACCAGTGCAAGCAAACACCAGGCACCAGTACGAGCAAAGGCTGGGCCCCGAGATGTCACACCGGGCCCCCATAAGCGCACACCGGGCTTCAGGTCGCGGCACCAGGCCCCCGTACGCGCGCAACCGGCGCCAGGACACCCCACCGGCCCCCCCCGAGCATGCCCCCCCCGCTCCCCAGGCACAGCGGGCCTCACCTGTGTGGGCGTAGGAGACCGGGACCCTCCAGAGGGAGACGTGCGCCGAGACGGAGGCGAAGTACTTGCCGAAGGCGAGCGGCAGGATGTAGCGGGGGTAGGCGCGGGGCGGCAGCTGGGCCGGGCCGGCGGGCGGCACCCGCCAGGCGCGGAGCAGCGGCGGCAGGAGCCCGCACAGCCCCAGGATGTGGAAGAGGGAGACGGTGACGGGCCGCGGGAAGCCGCCGAGCAGCAGCTGGTTCACCACGTGCCCGCCGGCGCTCAGCCCGTCCCAGGCCCGGCACAGCGCCGACACCCGCGCCCCCTCCCGCAGCGCCGGCCCGCGCCCCCCCCTCCCGGCCGCCGCGGCTGCCGCCGCCGCCGCTCCGGCCCTTGCCCCCCAGCTGCAGGTGCTTCCACAGACGGGCCTGGAAGGACACCGCCGGCTCGGGCTCGCCGGGCTTCTCCCCCGCGGCCGCCCGGGG
>JAVKLA010000090.1:40372570-40397020 GCA_034782735.1 Sagittarius serpentarius
GGGCCGGGCCCGCCCCCGCCGCCTCAGCGGCTACGGGTGCCGGCAGGAGCCACCACCGCAGCCGTTCCGTCCTCGGCGCTGAGGCGCCGCTGCCGCCCGCCCCGCCACTCACCGTTCCTCCGGGCTCCCTCCCCATACCCCCCCGCCCCGCTCGGGAGGCGCGGGAGCCGCGGCCCAGCTGCGCGCGGCCCACGGGCGTCTGTCGCCCCGGCACCGCCAGAGCCGGCGAAGCTAAGGCCCGGAGCCCGGTCTCCCCTCAGTTCAGGCCCGTTCCTTCGCTAGGCAGGAGCCCTCCACAGCACGGCTGCCGGAGGGCGCTTTAGCCCCGGGCCCAGAGGCAGCCCGAGGGGTCGAAATAACGCAGGAGGGAGCGCGGTGTACAAGAAATGCACAAACCCCGCCTGCCTTTCTGCTCCGGTTTGACAGCACGGGAGCGCTCCCGAGGGCAAGCCAGGCCCCAGCGGCAGCGCAGCGGCTGAAGAGTGCCTCAGGAAACCGAAAGGGCAGGCGGCACAGCGACCGAGCAAAGGTCGCGCACTCGAAGGCAATGAGACAATTCTTCCTGACCTTTAAAACTAACTCGAGGAATACGTAATGCTGGCTGTATTAAAAGATGGGTGAGTACCTGTCAAGCAGGAGGGGGTTCTAGAGCCTACTCCATCCATGCACTCTCTCCAAAGACATTTCTACGTCATTAATCTATCTAGAAAAACATGCACTTTAGGTAACGGCGATTCCCAAAAGATGTGCCGATCCGCCATTTCATGACATCCATTGACAAGAAAGAGGTGGCAGTGTATTAATTTAAGATTTTAAGGTTAGAAGAATTAATTTTGTAAGGCAGGTAGGAGAAACAAGTAGCAGATAAACTGAGTTCATGCAAAAATGAGAGTACACAGCAGATACGCACACGGTAAACTTCATTTGAACTTCTTTACAAAATTGACAAAATATCACCTTGTAAACTTATTCACATTTGTTGGAGCTCACAGAACTGGTTATACTAGCATGCTGAAATAAAGATTGTCAAGCCTCGTCTCACCCTGGACGACATCCAAGTGAGTTGACCCTTACAGCAGAAACAAACTCTGTATGGAACAAGATTTAAAGCTTGCATTGTAAGTGAATTTCTCTAGCGATTTAGTACCGCTAGGGAAAGGGCTGGCTCTAATACCTGACGCTCCCTCAAGCAAAGCGAGCATCAGCACGGTCAGTTTGCTACCAAGAGCTGGATGTAATTTGAAAGCAGCGATGAACTTCGGGCATCACCTCACTGAGTGTAGTCCACAAGGGCCATCGATTGCATCAGAAATGTAAGCAGTGGAGAAAAAGATGGGTTTTATAAAGTGTTAATGTAATACTTTGTCATTTCCTGAAATTTGCCCTAGATTCAAAGGCCTCAAAAGAGCATGGACCCTGTTCCTAAAAATAAGACCATTCAGGGAAAAAGGCAGAAGGGGCAGGGGGGAGATAAGATGCACAGTATTTTTTTTTTTTTTACTACACAAAACCCAAACATTTTCCAAAATGACCAGCTTTCTAGCCTGCTACCATCAAAACTGCCTTTCTGAACTGCAGGACAGTAGCTTTCCCCAACTCTAAAACACGCTGCTTGACCTCATCCACTGCAGAAGGACAAAACGGAAGTAAATTGAAAATACACTTGGAAACATTTTTTTGGTAAACCACTTTTTCTGGTTTCACTCTCAGACCCCAGATTTCAGAAATGGAAGCAAACAGACATCAGTTACGATTTCTGAGACACCCACACATTTCAATACCAGTCAGATCACAAAAGCAGTAGGTTTGAACAAGAATGACTTAAAAATAAACCAAACCTTATCAGCTGTATTCCAGGGAATGAACCAACTTAATGTATGCCTGGCGAGGAAAACCCTTTTAAAGTCACGTAAGAGCTTGACTCTGCTCTCAAAGGCAGGAGAACTCTTGTCAAGGCTCTTCTCCATAGAAGTGAGATCCAGCACAAACGGGTTAACAGAGTTAACATCACTAAACCTAGAAATATTTTTGGTATAGTGTCCCCTCCCCTTTTCCCCTGGACAGAAGCCCAGCACTGGGGACTGCAGAAAACAACTAGTCCCAAATGTTAAAGCAATTACAGTTAATAGAAATTCTTAGCCTTCTATACTGAACCAGGCTGCTTTAGAAAGCATTTGAACAAGTAGGAATAATATATTACAAAGTTACTGAGAAAAAAGATGAACTATGATCTTTTTAGACTTTGAGGTACATTTAACAGCAATTGGGTTATCAGTCTCCAGACCCTGGATGCAACCAGAGTTAAAAAAAAATATCCAACCTGTGCGACTGAATACCACCAACATGCTTGGAAGACATCTTGTATATCCCTAACAGCCAGCTGCTTTTGACAGCGTCGGATGGGATTCGACTTCACCACACTGCTCCGACAGATTCTCAGTGTCGATGATCACTTAGCTGGTCTGAATTGAGCAAACTTTAAAAAAATTAGTTAAGTATAAATAATTCACAAACTGTTTTGTGCAAATTTTTTTTATTTCCACATTTATATCACAATGTGTCCACTTAAAGGACCAAATAGCAAAGTTGCTCCCTTCTGCATCCCAAGAACACAGAAGTCTAGGTACTGTACATTCACTAAGGCTCTTTGTTTTTGCAAATTGCGTTTATGATGGATATCCATAAGGCAAACAATATCTAAAGGAATGGTAACAAGTATATTTCCAGCATACAAACAGGCTTCCTTTTTCCCTCTCACAGTACAGTTACAAACTTGTAGCACCCTCATTACATGTAGGTTCTAGAAAAGGTGATTTTTCTCTTTTTTTTTTTTTTCCTAGAAGTTTGCAGGAAGGGAAAAGGAGGAAAAGTATTTGGCTGGTGGTGGCGGGATCAAAAATATCATTAAACATCTAGTTTTTGCAGCATTTCTCAGAGACTGGATTTAAACTGAAACCAGACTAAAATATGTGGATGCCTATGGAATGCTGAGCTGAAGCTGGTCTCCCAGCCTGCAGTGCAACACCTGCTGTTTAAAACCCAATCTCCGTACCACATGACTTTAAAAAAAACGCAATCATGTTCAGAGATGTGATACAAATAAAACTACAGTTTTTGCACATTGTCTCTTGAATATCTCACTGCCAAATAAAAACCCAAATCAAGTCAAATAAATAGATGCATATTTTGTTAAGGTAACTTCCACAATTTTCTCTGTACCTGCCTGTAATAAGATTCCGGCATTCAGAAAGTGCTGGAAATCCTCTTCACTTCTTGGGGACTAACACTTTTTTATAGCTGGCTCGCTATAGAGTTTTGAACTCAATTTATCAACCTTCGTATGCCTTCCTTTGCAATTGTTAGTAAACTGGTAGCAGCATTTCACAAAAGGAGAATTTAAAGGAGAGAGCTGTAAGGAACCAGCTCCCTCACACCCTCTGCTCGTTGGGCCTGTTTGTCCAGGACAAGAGGCTTTCTCCATCTTTAAGTGGCATAGTGTCTGCCATTTTTGCTAACTGCAGATGTAAAAGCATTTTTAGCAAACCTGTACTCAGTCTAGGCAGACGTAAGGCAGGATGTTCAATCTACCATCATCCCCATGTGGATCTAAAGATATGCACTGTGTCCAATCATACCAGTTACCCTGTGTGTCGTAACAACCGTTCACGCCTGGCCAGTTATGTTCACGTATTCTGTTGAGGTCATCACTTGTGACCTCTCTTGTGACCCCAGGCAAGTCTGTAGGTTTGCTGTTAGGAGCTAGAACATGAGTCTTTCTAGCCTCTTTTCTAGTGCTTTCCTCCTGCTTTAAATATTCAGACATGAAGTAGTGAGCTCCTGGAGTCTGTACTCCTGATGAAGACAGCAAGCTACTCTGTCTGTTTAAATATGACTGAATTATTTCATTTCTGGATAATTCTTTCCAGTTCGTTTGTTCAAAAGGGCTTTGCAGGTTGGGTTTTTGATCCTGCTTTTCCGTTTCTGTCCTGTGCTGTTCAGTAAGTGCAGGGATTTCTACCTGCAAAGGATCTTTCTGTGTTAAAGGTTTTATCTGTCCTGTCATGGGATCAAAAGTGAGTTTTCTCTCTTTTAATCTCACAGGTTTCACACCCCCTTCTGTCACATGCCCATCCAAGTTGACTGTATAGTCTCTGGGTCGGTACCTTTTCTTCTTTTTACTATCAGAACCTGAAGCAGCATCATCACTGTCCATTTTTGAAGTGTCCTGTGAAAAGCCCATGTGTGGCGTGAGAGATTCCCCAGGGTGGGAGCTGGTTTTGCAGCTAGGAGATGTGTGCTGTTGAAGTGTCCCTGCTGTATGCCTGTGCTGGCTTTCAGAAGGTACCTGCTGCTCCTGCCAGTGCTGAGATACCTCAGTTACTGATTGCTGAGAGAACTCTAGTCTTTTTGCTGGCATTGGAGGTGTCAATGGTTGCATCAAGGATGGTGGTGGTGATGGCACCTGTGCAGTATCTAAGAACTGAGACCTTTGAGATGGACTAGGCATTGAATCCTTTGGTGAGTACGTAGTATGCTGCCGAGCAAAAGTATCATGCCTAACATTTCTAGGGCTAAACGAGGAACAACGAGGACTCTTAGGTTGGTGTGGTCCTGTGGCTTCTTCCGATTTATCATGCTGCTGAAGCACTGCAGTCTTTAATAACGTGGAAGTGCTTGAAGGTTTTACAAGTCCTGGAGAACTGGTGTGAGGTTTTACAGCATTTACTGGGATCTTATTGTGTTTATCATTTTCACTGAGTTCTGTCCTGCTGCTTTCAGGCCCTGCATGTAGATTTACGTCTACAGGACTAGGAAAATTTTCAGGACTACCTCCAATTCCATTTGTGGGAGGGGGTGAAGAGTTTTGTAATACTTCATGACTAGCTTTGGAGACTTTTGGGGGAGGAGGGCCCTGATGCCCGTCCCTGTGTTCACCTTTCTTTTTACGATTTCCCAATTTCTCTGTTTTGGGAGAATTTATTTTCTGTATATCATTCCTGCTTTTCAATTCGCTTATGGGCTTTGATCCAGCCACAGCGGGAAGTTGCGCTTCTGGTTTGCAGTTGTGAGCACCACCATTTGCTGATCCAGGTGGATTCGGCAACCCTCTCGGCACTGGTTCATTCTGGGTTACAGGTTCTATCAACTTTTGCCAATTCCGCAACAATTTCTTGGCACGTTTGGCAAGTTCCTCATTGGATGTCTTCTTCCTCACCTCATTGATAAGCCTCCCAAGTCTCGTTTCCTATAAAGAAAGGAAAGTTGTTTTACAAACAGGTTTCGTTCTAAACAGAATTCTTAAGGTACATTTCTGCTTTGTAATGCTTACCCTAAGAAACACTTAGTTAAAATCCACTAAAGATTTAAGTGTGGAATTAATCTTTTTGGAAAGGATTAGTCCAGCTGGTTCAGTGCTCTGCCACGCAACATGAAACCTACTGTAGGTTTCAAGTCGCCCTGTCTTTATTCCCTGGCTAAAGCACCAGAGCCCTTAGCTGTGAAAAACATCAGGAAGGTATTCTTTAATCAGCAAGAATCTTGAGAATAAAGGCGCAAGCTCAGATTTGTGGGGAAGTGCAGCACCCAAAGCAGAAAAGATGTGTTTATCACAATGAAATTTTAAGTTCTGCAGAAAGAGGCAAGAGAAAAAATTCCAGAATCTTCGCCTGTTATAGTAATATGTTGACAATAAAAATCTCCATTTCACAAACCTTACTAGCCAGGGTGCAAATTATGTCCTACCTTCTTCCTCCATCTCTCCTCTCCCTTCACTCCCTAGTATCTTGAAAGGGTATGAAAGACCGATCTAAACAAGCATTCCTAGGGTGTCCCAAAGTAGTTCCTTCATAAGCAGAAGGAAGTGAAGTGTTTGATTGTTCCCAAAGCACATTTGAAAACAAAGAACCGTTCCACAAGTCACATTACTTCAGAAGAGCACTTCAAAGGAAAATATAGACCAGACTGTGAGAGAAATATGCAGCATGTTGTGGTGATGGGTATGTTGAAACACATTATAATTAAGCAATAGTTAAAAGCAAGTAACATCAATAATTTCATATAAAGATGTAAAAATAATATAATTTAGCCATAAAAACTTCTTTGGGCTCTAACAGCAGCCAGTGAGACTGCAGCTATCCCACCTGATACTTCAGCTTTTAATACACCTGATCTCACCAACTAGATCAGGCATTGAAACCTGCTTAGCTGAATTTAAGATTAATTTTATAGACACAGAGTAACTATATTCGTATTTCAGATTCTTTGGTGCTTGGTCAGCAAACATCTGAAAAGGTGACCAGTACTTCAGCAAGCAGAGTGATGTTGCTGAATGCAACAGAATTGATCAGTACCAAGGAATGATTAATCTAGTGCCCTACACAAACAGGAACTGTGCTGCACAGAATACTGATCCGAATCCAGAAAGAATCGCTCTGTATGCATTGAGATGTCGGAAGCAGCACGAGAGGGACAAAATAATATCTTAATTGTGGATCCTGTGCAATCAATCTATTGTTTCAAGAAAAGCTCTTATGGAAATTAGATAGGCAGAGAAAGTCCTTTTTACACAGAAAAAGCAAGTCATGTTTAGAGGGTGACATACCTCAAGTGCCTCTTTGGTAATGGGATATTTCTCCAGGCTGGAGATCACTTCCAGCACTGCCACCATGTTATGGATCTGCAACAAGGAAGACAAAGTCACTTCATGTTTCATGTACAGGTCTTAGTTATCAAATGTAATTTAAGACCTTCCACTTTATAATTGCTGGAAGCATTAATCACAAAATTGCTATCACACTGTCTGGCTTCAGGGAGCTGATTGTTCAAAGAATAGGGACAAGGACACTTTACTGACCTAGTTGGAAACTGCAGGAGCTGTAACAAACACTCTTATGTAAAACTAAAGGAAACATCAGCAATAAAACCAGTGTGACTTACTGGCAAAGTTCTGAGCCTCCGAGCCAAGGTATCAGTTAGTTGTCCTACAGCCTAACCAGAAACCTAAGTGCCGAGTGGACCAAGAACAGCAACGAGTCGAATCGGAAATCTTGCATTTATTCCTTTAGGCACTGCTTCAGATTTACACAAGTCACCGTTCTATAATTTTGTTCAAAATGTTGATGTTTCCTGTAGCTGACACACCAAGAGTCTAAAAAACCCAGGCATAAACTCCTGCAAGGTGAGGAGCAGAGAGGAAGCAAACGAGGTGCCCAGTAGGTGTCCTCAGACCATCGCCCAGCACCGGGCACAGGATACAGCCACCCCAGCGGCTCCCCCAGCCCCCTACCAGCCTGGCTCCCGACAGGTAAGAAGGTGAGGAGTAACTGCAGAAATTCACGTTACATTAACAAAGCCCGCATCAGATCTTCTGACGGGCTTCACTGCAACGTTTCTGTAGGCATGAGTAAGCTCCACACAAAAGCAGTTGCCACAATCTGTAGATGTTAAGCACAAGCGTGGTTTTAGTAATTTCTATGAGAAACCCCAGACTACACAGAGATGTGTATTTGTATTACCTGACGTTTAAAGCACCAAAAACTGGAATTTCTAATTCACGTTTGTAGATAGATTTAAAAGATAAGCAGAGGCAAACTTGGATCACAGCCTCATTTATTGCTTAATTGCATTTGTGACTCAACTGGACATGAACTGCAGCTGAGCAAAATCTCTCAGCAAAAACCTCTGCAGGGATCCCACATTATCCTGAAGTCTTATCAGGAGCAGAATCAGGTCGCTCTACCCTCCCAGTCACACATTCTGCTGCAAGATTTTTCATTTTAAAAAGACTACAAGTTTGGAAGAATTGGCTTTTTCAAGTTAATTCTACCCTTCTATTAAGATACAACAGGAAAATTGGGAGCCGAAGTTTCTTCCTTTCAGAAAATCTTGTGCATAGACAATGTTTTTTCCACCACAGCAGGACTGCTTAATGTTGGAGACACTTGGATAAAGCTGTCAGCAATAAATCACTTTGCCTGATTTTTAGATTTAATTTTATCCAACTTACGTTTAAAGTCTACATAGGCTTTGAATGACTGTAACTCTTACAAGTTGTAAAACCAACTTCAGACCAAAAATGAATTAATTTGTCATGATCTTTTCTTCACTGAACTACAATGTCTCTGCAGATAGTTAAAGCCCTACCACCCAGTCAGGTCTGGTAAAAATCTGCTTAAGCTTTAAAGCAGCAAGAGCACGTATTTTGACGTATTTTAGTTCTTACTATTTCACTTCAGTGCACTGAATTCCTTCCATGTTTTGATCCTCACACTGCCCTCAGTGCCTAGGAAGGCTGATTTAGCACCACAGTTTAAGTAATACACAACACCAGGGTTTTGTTTGGGTGGGTTTTTTTTTTTTGTTCAGTTTCTAGAACCAGAGTACTTAGAATAGCTAATGCTCAATTCTGGGAGTTTCCAGACAAACATTTTTAGACTTGCAAAACATGATACTCTCCTTCCCAACACATATTTTAGACTATGAATTACCAGGGTGCAAAAAGGCTCCGTGTATTGCACACACCAGTAATTGGAACAATTATTTTTGCAGTTACTGGTAATCCCCAAATATTCATTATCTAAATGACAAACTGATGGCAAAAAAAGGATCCTTAGTCTATCAAAAGGTCAAGATGGGAAAAGTGATACGCTCATGTAACACACCTACAGAAAGATGAAATTGGTCAGGGAATTTCCAGTAACAGCTTTGCCTTTGTTCAATATACCCAAATACACATATATGGATGTCCCTGAATGCTAAATCACCTACCAGAGACCAGGTCAACACCAAGACTGATAGACTGTTACTTCATTCCCTCCTTTGAGGGACACATGGTGCCAATTAAGACAGTGAAAGCAGCCTTACACCACTGAGTCTGTGCTGATCACTCAACTTCTGGTAAAACACAAAACACCCATTTCAGATTCTTCACACATTTGTAACCAATTGAAAACATGCTGTCGCACTGAAGCAATTGCTGTGAGGAGCACGAAGGCTCACACTGGAGATCAACTGCAAGAAGCTCCTCTCGTTTCTTCTTTTTGACCTGCAGGGAAGCATGGTTCTTAAAAATAATAAAACGTTCAGGCAGGTTCAACAACTTCTCCACCCATCCCCAGTAGTTTTGTGTAGTCGTCTTGGAATGCTTCACCCAAACTGCCATAAGGAGAAGCTTATAATAAAAATCATATTCACCTGTTTTAAAATAATATAGACTATGAAATTTCTTGTGGTATAGTTAAACACTGTGATGAAAACAAGATGACCTCTCCAAAACGCCTCAGGTATCATCTATTCAATGTGAAGACATCTATTTTGGTAACAGCAGCATATCAGTATTGCACACCAGTATCTTTATCTTAAACCATCTGTTACTGGCTTAATAAAATTAATATATTGTCACATAACTGGCGTGAGACTGAAGTTACAAAACCTACCAGGACATCATCCTACTTTGAGCAGCACCAGAAAGGATAATTTATTAACACAAGCTGCTATTAAAAATGCTTATTGGCTACACAGCAGATAGGCAAAGTAACATAAAGCAGAGCGGGACAAGGGAGTTTGGCAACCTCTTCAGACGCTGGTTAAGAGTACAATTGCATAAGTTGGCATCTCAGGAACTTGCACATCATTTCAGTTTCTATTTGCCTTTGTCTACTTATGCTGCAACCCATTACTACCACCCCAAAACAAGAACTTTCATGAAGCAACCCCAGGACCTTGCATTTAGGAGCTTTGCAGAAAACAGCTAAGAATAATTTATATGGCATTTCAAATTATCCCATGCTATTCCCATGTTGTGAAGACTGACTGGCACACAGACTAATTCACTCGAAAGTTTACTGGAGAACATCTGCTTTGAATCATCTACGATAATCCTTTCCAGCCAACCCTAGTGACAGTCGCAGAAAACAAATCTTATTTATTCCATGCAAGTCTCCTTAAGTCATTCAGCCATACTCTCAAGCTTACTACTGGTATCTGAGATCTTTTGCAAGTAAGCACTAGATGTTTTTACTACAGCCTCAGACCAAAGCATGGGTTTCTGAACTCTCTGGAAAAGATCAAGCAGCTTAATTTCCCTTTTTTAACTGCCATCTTAATCCTATTTTAGTTTTTATAAATCAAGAACAATTCAGTAAGTAACTTCAGGGTAAGTGCTACACAGCAGTTTAGAACAATAAAAAGTGTGTTTGGGTTCGGGAAGTTTAATGTACAGCTGTTCCCGGCTACCTCCCATCCTACTGCCTCCTTCCCTGGTAGAGTTGAAAATAGCAGCAAACCCAGCATCCACACATGAGGCAGTATCACTGCTTCCATGTGCCAGGACATGTTTTTGGTTGGACTAGCACACTCAAATGTTATGCTTTGATTCTCTTCATCCACAGACCAATCCAGACACAAAACACAAAACGAGCACCAGTATAACACTTTTTTTTTCTTCCTTGGGACTGCCTCGACACACACGACAATCTGCATCTCACTCCACTGCTGCCCAAGAAACAAATGTTACAAGAATGTTCAATTGCAGTCATTTAAATAAAGCAATTTTTTTTTTAATGTTTCCGGGGATGTTTCTAAAGATCTTTGCATGCATGACTAGACCGTGATAGATGACAAACCAGATCTGACTTAGCAAGGATGATGTTGCTGAGACACTTAGTTATACAGGCCTCGAGTAGGAGAAGGAGTAGGTATTTCCTTGTAACATGAAAACCTGAGAGCTAGGTGCACAATTACAAGAAAAAAAAAAAAAAATTGCAGTGAATCTGCTAATACACATTCCTATCCTACTGGACTCTGGCTAGAAAGGCTTTTAATCACTTGCATGAAGTTCACGTAACAGCACTAAAAGGCATCTTTTGACACAGTATCATCATCCATATGGGTCGCATTAGTACCTTCAAAAGTTTCTAAAGGGTATTTAAACTTGGCTTAGTATGTCTAGAGTCCCTAATCACTGAAAGTTTTCTAAAACCAAAGTCTAACACTACTATCCTCCTGAAATCACAGGTTATAATAAATAATCTTGACTCCATTGTAGGCATTTTGAAACAGACTATACAGCTGTATCAGAAGACACTGGCTTTGAGAGAATGTATTTGTCATACTTCAACTTACTTCCTCAGAATATGCTATAAATACTCAATATTTTGCTAGTTTCAAAGAAAGGACTTTTGTAACATCTTCCCACTTGTAGCAATTTTACAAAAGCAAGCAGAGAAGTGGACCCCCCGTAGTAGACTAAACAGATCTTTCTATCCTTCCTACAGATACAAATCCAGATCTCTATTGCCAAGTTGGTGTTTTCTGTTGGCAATTAATGTAAGAAAAGCAGTAGGATCTATACAGAAATTCACAGGAGCATCTGTACAATTTTTTGTCTTCCCCCTGCTCCTAGGGACTGCAGCATTTTATTGCGTAGTTATAAAAACTGTCATATATCCATGGGCCATGTATATCTTAAGTAGCACAGGATGACATTCAAGAAAATCCCGGGTTCAAGGTCAACATTGCTGAAATGGCCAGGAAGGCAGAACTGATTCAAAGGGGAGGTACAGGAACAGCACCACGAGCAACTTCACCCGCTTGCGTTTCTTTTCTCCAAAGCAGTGTACTGATTACCTGCGTCTAAGCACCAATTCCTGCCCCGGCCTGGGGTCTCTGATCAGTCTCAGATCTTGACCCCAGCACTGCATTTGTATAAAAGCTACTTCACTGCGTAACAATCTGAAACATAGAATAAGAAGTAAGAAGAGAAAAGTTGCTATTCATAGTAGGCTTTATTTCAATGTGGCAATGGAAATACAGCAGCATAGTGTTTATTTAGCACTACATATAGGATGCATTAGATACCAGACACTAACAATACATATAATGAACAATAAACTATATGTCATTTTTTCAAAGATACAGACCAAACACACAAAGTTAGAATTCAGGTTACAACCTGCTGGTATTTAGTTCAGTTCCCTTGCAACTGATCTATTAACAGTTTCCCCTACCCCCAATGTGACATGATGTTGTCTAAAGATAGGGTACACGAGATACTATTCACAGAAATGACATACCAAAAAGATGACCATGCACTACTTTGTTCATAATTTTTGAAAATGTTTGAAAGTCAGTTTGCTAAGCGGAGTTCAAATATTCACCAGTACACAAAAGATATTCTTAAAAGGTGGAGGCGAGTTTTCAAATAGTATTTAGTAAAGCAGATCTTTAAACATGAAGGAATCAATGATTTAGGTTCAAAGTCATCCACTGAGAGCATCTTCTATGACAGAGAAATTCATTTGGAGTCCATGCTTTGAAAACTGATCAGAAATTTGTGCTGCAAAACAACAGGTAGAAGAAATGCTCCTTGACTACCAAGAACAGTCAAAAAAGTGGCTAGGCACAGCAAGCACTTATCCTTACCTCTGGATTTAAAACTTCCAGGTCTAATTTAAAGAGTCAAAACAATTTGCATGTATTTAATTTGTACTTAGGCTTTATTTAACGGTAAAGTAACATCATCCAGATACCTTCCCATATACACTTTACAAAGCCAGGATCATCAAACAAGAGTAAGGTCAGATTCCAACAAAATACTGCATTGCGAAGAAATCAGCAGACCTGAAATATTTCACTGATGCAAGATAACAGTTTAGCCCTCTGTTACCTTTTGGCAGTACGTACGCACATGAGTAAGGTGTAGAGAGACTACAGCAGCCAAGAGATGGAGAGAGTTTGCCAGCAGAAACACAGTTTGCCCCGGCAGTTACAAACAGCCTCGAGACACAAATCCACATCAGCTGGTAAGTGCCATCAACACTCTAGCTCTTCTCTACATGGTCCACTCCAAAGGAGACCCTGGCAGGGGACCTCGACATAGCAGGAAAGCACTCCACTTTGGCAAGGCAGGGGAAACCACCCAATGAAAGGAGTATCCATCGGTGGAGTCACTTAGAAGGTAGGATGTAAGAGGTAGTAAAATACAGATTATGGAAACAAGATGCACACCCAGAACACAACCATTCACAGGACAGCAGTGGCACATTGAGGGAAGTCTTCCTGCTCTACAGGAAGAGGTCTTTAAGGCAAACAGAAAACAATCAACAGTGTAACACTTTTCTTCATCCATATTTATTAGCCAATAATTGGAAAACATGCTTTTTACTACAGAGAGGAATAACTGTCTGTGAACTTCAACATTCACTAAACATTTTGTATAATATCGTAAGAATTGTACCTGTAGTGCCTACACCTCAGTTGTATATGAAACACAGAAGACTCACTGCAACGTGACCCCCACACACTTTTTCCACTCCCCACAAAAAACAAAACAAAACAAAAAACCACCACACAAAAAACAACAGACCACCAGACCATGAAGTTGGGCAAAACCTTTTTGGGGAACAAATTTATTTTAAAAGCCCAGCAGTTGAAGTGAAGGTTAGTTACATGAAATACTATTAAACTGGAAAGACACGTGGCACAAATTCAAGAGAAGGGAACAGAGTAAGAAGAGAAGTGGGTACTGCGGACCATAGAGCCAGGCAGTCATTGTCACAGCAGGGCAGAACACAGTCTCAATGGCATCTACCATGGCATACTGCAAGCAAGATAATTTTAGTCTTGTTTTTCACTCAACACCATACTCATAAGGAATGGCATAGGCATCAAATTCAGCTGGAATTACATGTTCATCTCCAGGCGACACAGTTCAAGGAGAACGTATATAAACAGGAGTTCAGAGCTGAGCAGTGGTAAGAGGTTTTGAAAACATGGTTAACAAGAAAAAGTTTAAGTACTCGGTTCACACAGCACTGAAAAAAATAGGGAGGAGACACACAAAGCTTGAAATAAGCCTTTCTGTGCATTATTAGTCATAATAAAGAAAACGGTGATCAATTGTTTTCATGCTCACTGGTCTAACTTGCAACAAGACAAATACTGACTACGTATTAGGAATAACCAGAGAGCTACCAATGCACTCAAACAAGCTCTCAAATAGTTGCCACAGCCACTACAGAGGTTTAAGAACAGATTAGGCAAGTCTGGAAGGAGTTGTTTTATATAGGTGATGCTACTCCAGTGAAGGTGATGGACCACGTAGCTTCATGAAGTCCCTTCCAGCCGTGCACCCCTACGATTCACACCTGGGGAACAGATACTGAACAGCAAGTAGCAGAAATGCATTGAAACACCCATTTCTATCCAGTCCAAACTAGACTCAAAATAGTAATTCTAAATTCTGTCCTCTCAAAGAGATACATACAGGTAATTATATGAAGAAGTTTGTATTATAAACGACTTACCAAAAAAATTCAATACTTCAAAATTCGCTGCCCCACCACACAGGGCAGGCTCACTATCCTGAGCAGAATGCCCCGAGCGAACGCGACCCCAGAAGAAATGCCCAAGACTGTCCCAGCCTTCCCAGGCACCTCATCACCACTCAGGCTCTGTAGTCACTTCCTACCATTTCAACCCCCTCATGCTTACCCCTCTACACCCCAACACCTTGAGCACATTTCCAAAACAGCATGGTTCTGCCAAAACAAAGCATAATAAAACAAGAATAACCACGGAAACTATTAGGTTTGACCCAGCCCTATGCATCCATTGCCTTCTGCTATAAATACTACAGATCGGACAGCCAGCTACAAATGTCTTTAACATTTAGTGGAACAACGCAGCATGTCTTACAGAACGACGTTTGTCAAGTGTTGAGCTGCACAACCAAAGCGTATGAAATAATACAACATGTCCCCACCCCCCCCGGTGCAGCAATCGCTACAGAATATTTCAGCACAATAAATAACACCTATAAAACACATCACTAACTCACAAGCCCTAAAAACCCAATCACTACACTGGTCCTAGGACAACCATAATGCAGTTTCATTACATACATGGTAACCATTTCTCCTCCTTTTCCACCTGTACAGAAACGTTAACCAGATGAATCTTGGTAGCTACTATTTATTATAAGCCATGAACTGAAGTCCAAAAGTATTGCTTAAAAATTTAGAGAGACATAAAATGAGGTTGCTGTGCAAGTCACAAGAACAACTGGTCCTACTTCAACAAGAGAGAAAGAGTTTGTTGATTATTCAGGCAGAATAATACAGAATATACAGAAAATTCAGCCTTAAAATGCGCCCCTTCTGATTTATCATGATCTTGCTGCTTTCTACGGTACAGAGAGATCCACTTGTTCAGCCAGAAGTCTGTACTTTGACTGCAGTTACTCAGGGAAGTGAAAAGCCAATGCTGAGAGTTAATGCACAACAGGCGGGTGCCAGCGGAGCCAGACGCTCCCAGCACCGCAGCTCTCCGCTTCACCTGAACTCGCTGCTATTATCTACCTGCGCTACAGTAAGAGCAAAGTCAGACACTGAACTAGATTATGAGAATGACCCTTGTAGGCATCCCTGGACGGAATCATTCTGCAATCACCTGCTTAATCTTAACGCGCTCCAGAGAACTAGTGGAGATTTAAAATTATGCAACAGACATTTAAGGACTTGATGAGAATGGCTTGAAAGGGTCAAGAGCTTTCTGAAGTTCTTAAACATTATGTTACCCATCACATAGAATATCTACCCAGAGCTGTTAACACGGAGCTGGTTATATCTGAATGTAATACAGAGAAGCCCTACTAATGTCACCACAACATAGACTTTTCAGTCTTTTCTTAAAAAATAAAACCGTCTATCACTGTCTTGGTGTACTTTTAAATGCAGCAGCCAACTTTTTTCAATATGCCAGGGAAGCTTCTCAGCTGATTCCTTAAATGATAAAGGAGGCTAAGGTAAGAGCCTGTTAAATACATTGCATCGTGGAATTAATTCATCACATTGAAGCACAGTATGCTTGCATGACTGCTCATGAGAATTTAAGCATGGTGTATTTGTTCACAAAACCTGAGAAAAATAGTCTTAAAAATTGGGAAAGTTTTAAATACCAAGTTTGGAGAGAAGTCACTGTATCCTTTCAACAGCATTTACTAATACAGAATTTCCGTTAGCACATGCCATAGAGAATTTTTATGCATGTGCCAAAAAAAGTTGAAATCAATTTACCCATCTCCTATAATTATTGCTCACCAAATTCTAGACAAAATGCTGCTGCCAGTCACTGTGCAGGTCCTGCACAGAGAACACAACCTGTCTGGGAAAGCAGATGACCTCCCTGATAGTCAGTCGGGAATGCTCAGCCATCCCATTCAGTGGCAGAATCATTAGCAGCTACTTGGAAACAAAATGTGTTTTCTACCTTTGGCTGGAAAAAAAAAAAATGTTCCCCCAGAGGACGGTAAGCACACCACCTTTCATCTCAGGGCTTACAAGCTGGAGAACTACTTCACTTTAAGACCAGCTCCACTCCAGAGCCGATTGCCCAGTGTGATCATGACAGGACAAAAGAATCCAGTACCCCATCAGCATTTTATTTATATTTAAACACAGAACACTTAGGAAACTGCAACCTGACACTAGTTATTTCTAATCTAGCAGCAAAAAACTTAATGATTTCCACTTAAGAAAGCCCCACTGATGCTTAAGCCCCTTGGCAGCCTGTCTGAAACTGTTCAGTGAAGAAAAGAAAATACTAAGTCAAAACCCTATAGCTCATATTTGATAGATAAACTCTTACACACATGACGAGTGAGACCGAGTTGTCATGAAAAGCACTCAAGCTGCACGCACCCCACCTTTGCAAACATATTAGAAACATCACCTCTTGGCATCGTCTTCTCTTCCATCTCACTATGCTCAACTCTATTAAAGAATCAACTATAGTTTCTCCAAGGATAAACTCTAATATTGAGGTATAAATTTTTCTGGAACTTTCAAGATGGTAACTTACATACAGACATAAAAATTCCGTGTTCCTTCCCATGCAATTAATTTACACATCACAAGTAGTGTTACATACTGACCATGCTACCCAGCTCAAAGAGCTCTCTGCTTAAGTGATGGCTCGAGTTACAGAAACTCAGAGCTGGTTGTAGATGCGCTGGAAGTTTGTTCACTGAAGACAAGTTACGAATGTGCATCACTACCCTGGGAACAAACCATGCTCCTCTACCTTCAGAAGTTCTACGCTTCTTAAAAAAATAAATCAATTTAGACCTGTAGTATAATCATGATACTCTGCAAGCTGATTCTGCATGAAAACAGTGTGTGAGAAAGCAGCTCCACAAAAGTGCTGGCTGTCACTCTTAGACAAGACTTCCACCTCTGCACAGTCTTTACAGCACAAAGTTTCAAAATACACCCAGTTGAGTATGTTGCTGAATACTACAGACTTGGACGTAGGATTCCTCTCCTCCCCAACTGCTATGTTGGAAAACCACTTTGTTCAGTAAAACGGAACTAATTACATTTTACTTCCAGTGATTCCTCAATACAAATTTCTACCACCGACCATTTGGACATGCTGAAAATTGTATACTTCGACATTAACAATCACACTTAAGCATGCACCACTGCCCCATGAAAGCCATGCCCCAGAAAACACTGACACACTGTTAAGTTTAGCAGATTGCACCTCAAATTAAAGCAATTTGCTAGCACTTAAATATTGTTCCAAACACTGAAAGCATGAATTACCTGCAGAAAGAATAATTCAGCTGTTAGCATACTGAATAAACAAACCTACATTTACATCAAACTAAATGTGATGTAATTACTTTTACCTTAAATATTTCTTTAAAGACCAACTGTGTATGCAGGGCCACATCATACCGTATGTTATTCAGACCGAAGAAAGTTTATTTGAAGTTATCACCAAGCACAAAATGGGTGAGATGAGGTAGCAGTAAAGTGTTATCAGCCAAAACAGACAGCAGGGTTTTTTTCATTTATAAAACTATACTGACATTAATGTGAACTCAAATCTAATATACTGGAGTAGCTATGCCATAAAAGAAGTGCTGCTTAATTAACATCAAATTTCCACAGCAGGCAGAATCAATTCCTTCTTTCCCTACCCTGAAATTTTTGTGGTTCCTGAAAAAAGAAAACTGCTTGTCAACTGCAGCAGCTCCTTGAAGAAAATGGAAAAGGATCTCCCCTCCCTCTCCCTGGGAGAAAAAGCTTCAGCTGCTCTGAAACTACTTTGATCAGCAGCCAAAGGTGCCAGAATGACAGTGTTGTTCTGTCATACGGACATACCAAAAACCCTGAAGAGAGGCAACAACCCACAACTTACACCTTACGCTCCTAAACTGGGCTCACCCTCAACTTATTATACAAAACCCTAAAAAATGACAAATTGGAGTTTCTATCCTAGGTCCAGACTTCTGAAACATGGGCTAAGCCAAAGGTCTTTGTATTTTCTGATGCAGATTGGGTCTCTCCCTACTTGGGAGCTTTTGACAGCAAATATTCTCCCTCCCACCCATGCCAGTGTCAGGCTGCAGTGTCTCAGCAGCAGGAGCCGATCCACCTGCACCCCATGCCCACCCCACACCAGCTCCAGCCCTCCCAGGACCCCATGCTCAGCTGCCTCAGCTTCCCACTTTCCTGGGTTAATGGTGTGCCAACATGCACCAAAATGGCTTAACACGGGGTCCCAGGTGCACCAGCGGCCACAGGAACGCAGCTGCCCTAAGTCACAGCAATTTGGGAAACTGCAGCCTCGGGTTCTTTGCTGGCTGGGTAGTTTGTTTTAGCACATCTCTCCTGGAAGGATGTGCATCTTACACATCAGCTCTCTTTTCTGTGCTGTGGTTCGTGGTGACTGTCAGATTATTTCTGATGTTTATTCTACCTACAAAAAGTCGGTTCTTCCATTCAGTAAAACTGCTTCATGGTTACATCAAGAAAAATGTGTTAGATTGGTTATTTCCCTCCCAGCAATTCCTCCCTCCAGCCTCTGAGCAATCAAAGCGTTCATTTCTCACCAAGGGTCCTGCTACAGTGAGTGCAGACAGGTACTTGCTGCCAAGTTTTATCATTTCGATTTGAAAGGCCTGATCCCCTTTAAAGAAACAACCTGACAAACTGAGGGGTGTCTGGCTGGAGGGTGCTGCTCTCCAACAGCTTGAGCTTGTACCGCTTGGGGCTGCCACTATCCCACCGTCACCTCTCCTCGCCACACACGCTCCCCCAACTACTGCTTTCTGCCAAAACTACCACCTCCATGAGCCCAGGATGAGCCAGGGCAGGGAAAGAGGCCCCAGACGAGCCCCCGTTCAGGTAGCGTTTGGCCAGGTGAGTTCCTCGGCTGGCCCAGGGCAGGGTCAGCACAAGGGATGGAACAGGAACATGCAGCTGGAGGTGGGGAAGTGGACAGGGATCAGAGCAGCTCTCCCACCAGCTGCAGCTCCATTGGCAGTTTCAGCTGGTGTAAGCATGCAAGTTTAAGCTAAGTCAACTCAGTTTTTGATTATTTGGAGCATTAGCAGCTAGACCTTTAGTGTGAGGTGGTTTACTTTTGAGTTGCAAAGCTCGCTCATCAGTTACTACTCAGGAGCATCCTCCTGGCTATCCATAAAGAAGTTTCCCAGCATTTATCCCAGGAACAAATGCCGAGCCCTTGCATTACTGCATCACAACGAACACAGGGGATGATTCCAGACTGTGAACCACAGTGGACAACCGACAGCGACAATAAAGCCTCTGCAAGTGAAACTTGACCATAAGGCACCCACTCTTATCTCAAAAAAAAAACCCCAAACCCCACAGACAGGTGTGGTTAACTTTTACAGGTAACACATACCTCTTTCCTATGAGGTCCCAAGCCAGCCTGCTAAGGCAGCAGGGAAGCACAAGGAAGCAAACAGCACTCAATTTTTCAGTTTCCATACTTATTTAAACACTTTAATACCCAATTCTGCTGGCACACCTGTGCCAGTACTATTTGTGATGCACCAGAAGTTTTATCAGGTAATTGAGCTACATTAAAAACTACCTGGGAAAAAAATACATAAGTCTTTTCTTTTTAAAACTCTGATCAATTCCCCAGTTCAGTTCACCACATGATCCTGCAAATAGTTGCACGGGCGTGTGTGGCAGGAATAAGAAGTGAGTGTTATTTAAATTGTCACTGCTGCTGAAACAAACACTCAAATTACAGCTTAAAAGCAAATGACTACTGCCATCATCACTGCAACCTGTGGAGTTTCAAGGAATTAACAACAGAAAGGCAGTTTGGCATTCCCCTTGCTTTGACCCCTCAACCCAGACTCCCAGCTACTTTTGTTTGCTCAGATTTTGTCCTAGGAGCCTCAAACTTTATAGTGGTCTCACTACAAGGGTACTGTGAAAGTGAAAAGTTTTTAACCTCTCCCACATAAAAATTCTCAAAAAGTAGTAGGCTGTATTACCACCAAAACCAAATTGTCCAGGACTATCCAGGCAACTAACCAGAGAAGTGCTAACTTGGACTAGTTAAACTCAGTATGTAAGTAAGCATCACAGGCACTGTTGGAACATACTTCCACCAAGCAAAAAAAGGTATTTTGGAAAGAGGCGGACAGGAAAGCTGCAAAGCAAGGCCAAGAAGCTAACTATACCACCATCCTCGAACAGGTGAATTCAAGTGTATCCAGCTGTTTACAATACAGAGCATCAAAAAAAAATCAGTCATCCTTATTTAAGGTTATTTAGAATTATGAAGAAACTGAATACAGTGGGACTTACTGCAACAGGCCCAAATCTTTACCTGGAAGCCAGGACTGACACAATAACACTTCAGACCCTACACATTAGGAAATGCCACAACCACCTGCACGTTTCACCACACACCTGAAATACTGAATCCGCTGCCTTGATGCGCAAAATGCAATACTTAAGCTACAATAAGGACATAAACAAAAACGGTAAGAGGTACAACAGGTTCCAGCCTCTGCGCACTGCAACTTCCTCCAAACTGATAAGCTTATTAAGGCCTCACAGAAAAGGATAAAGCTAAAGCAAAAGCCATGCCTAGTCTACTTTCGCCCACACGGAACACTTCCCTGCATCCAAAGAAATCACCAAGACCCTCCCAAAGTGAACCACCGCCTTCCTCCACACTCTACATTTACATTATCACAGCAGTGTCTTGCACCTTCTTCCCCCCTTTTAAAACTCAATTCTAGAAAGCATACTTATCACTGATGACAGAGGCTTTTGTTTCTCAGACTTTGGTAAAGCAATCAATATTGAAAACAGCCATGGAAGCATCTTGAACTATGCAACTCATGCGTTAACTGGAAGATCACCCCAGGCCAATGCACTACTTAACATATTACAACACGCAGACCAATTTATTATTAATAACTCGGATCATGGACCTCTCCTGAAGCAGCAAGGCCAACTGAGATACTGCATGAATGGCAGCCTGATTTACAATCAACTCCAACCATACAGTGAGCATATAAGAGGTTGTTACTCAAACCAAAGCTGGGTTTGCATCACAGAGAGGTATTAATGGCAAATACTTAAATTCTTGTCTAATATTTAAAATCAGATAAAGATTGCTACATATTCAGGATGAGGAACCATTTAATTGCAAGCACAATTCTAACAGCCAGTTGGAAACTACAGGCTTTCCCACAGAGCAAAAACTAACATCTCATTATTCCCAACATCAGGTAATAAATTCCCTGAAGAGTAAAGAGTGTGATTTAACAAGGCAAAGGTGTTCTGCTTGGTGGAAGAGGTTTCTCAGTACACTGAGCCCAAAGGGAAAAGCTTTGCTTCTAGCAGAACCAAGGAATATCTTCCCTGTAAGACCTCACACAACTGCTACAATAAGGTTTCGGACACTCTTCTCCAGTTACTGTTTCTACACGGTTCTTCCAGGAAAACGATTTTCCTGCAAGAAGAAAATCGTACCACCCATCATTGTGGGTAATACCACCAAACTCATGCTTTCCTCCAACATGAGTCGTGGTACGTTCTCGCTAACGCACAGGCTTTGGAAGGAAACTGATGTTGATACTTAGTGTTTAAGTCATGTAGCAGAAGTAGTTTGCCCATATGTTTTTTTGAGGGGAAAAGGCTGAATAAATGAAGACATAATATCAGACATCCCGAGTGGCTTCCAGGATGATGTAATTTTTTTAAAATAGCTTATTTCTTATAGGTCTCCTTTGAAATAGAGGTTACCCATGTAAATTCTGAACTGTGTGAAACTAAGTTATATTCTGCAGCAATTACTAGAAGAGGTCTCAAGTGCTAAATGCATGTGTACAATTAAAACATTGCTCCTGAGTCAGCAAGGCTTTATGCAGCAGTCCAAACAAAGATGAACAATCGGCACAGAAGATGATTTTTTAAAGCAAGCGGGTTCTGAAAGCTTGCGGAAAAGATTATTTTGACCAGCTCAACTCAACACAGGTAGGGAAACTTATCTCTCTCTCTCTTTTTTTTCTTTCTTTTAAATTCTAGGCAGGACCTCAGCGTTAACCAAGATCTGTATGCACCACAAAGACCTTTACAGCTACACTGGAATGAATATCCACAGTGGAGAAATAGCTTGTATTAAGAGAACGTACCAGTGAAGCTTAAATTTACAGCACCCCACAGTAAAGCACTATAAAGAACCATATCCTCCTCCTCAACCGCACAAAACTGGACTTTTTCTTGCACACCTGACAATATTAGGGCAGTTTTTACCCTCTCCCCTCTCCAGAAACATGCACATACACACACCAACAGTTATATCGAAAAGGCTGAATGAAATCCAGGCCTCAAAGCTTGACTTTCTTGGTAAACAAGGAAGTCAATCACAATAATGAATACCGTAAGTTTGAATGCAACCACTTCTCTTAGGAGAAGATTCTAAAAGCCAGAAGAAAGTAGCCAGAGTTTTCTGTGAGCACAGGCAAGTGCAGCAGCTTGTAGCTGCACTGACTTCTTCCTGTGGGAAAACATCAGAACAATTTCTTATACTTTCACGCTGGTGCCCAAGTGCGATTAAATTCAGAATCTGCTTTTAAGCATGTTCAAAATTTAAGTTTTTCTTCCTTTGGTGAAAGTGGCATGACAGGTAGTTTTATTGATTGTTTACTACACATTCTATTTGGAGAAAAAAGTCCCAGATCTAAGCCTGCACAATGACTCTCAACTACACCACCTCTGCTCTACTTTGAATAAAAGGTTAAAATGGAAGACAGCCCTCTGCCTACAGGCATTTCTAAACAATGGGCTGATTTTTCTGCCACCAATTATTGCCCTGGATAAGTATCAAGTATGTAGAATTATAATCTAACATACATTACTCCTAAGCTTATGGGGCTACTGACCTGTTGGAAGCTCAGCAGAGCTATTGGCTGATGCTCTAACTTCCCCCTGCGGACAGTTGCCTGGTTATTTCTGGTCCCCCTCCTCACAACCAAACTGCAAGCGTGTTCACAGCATAATGTAACATTAACACATGGAGAAAGGGAAAAGTATCCGTCACAAAATATATTTCCTGGCTGCTTAATTCCGCACAGCCACAGTGTTTTAGAAAGTAACACCAGAATTAGGGTAACCATTGCTGCTGACAGTTTTGAAGTTAAAAGAAACCATAGATCTGTTAGAGTCTTATTGAACTAGGTTGACACTTGGTCTAACGTAAAGTGAAAAATTTGCAGCCACAGAAAGAGAACTCAGAGCAAACAAAATTCATGAAGCGTACTAACCAACATTTCAGCAAGATCCACGTTAAAGTAGTGCAAACTCAAATTTTGACATTTAAAAGCCCACAATTACCATTATAATTCATTACTGTTACTCGAACACGTAACATTGCAGCTCGTGACAAATGCACCTCACAGGGGATTACTAAAGAAGCTACAAGGTCAGGGTGATTTTTCTTCAGTTTTCATGTCACATGCAGGCCACTCCAGAACTTCGCCACAGGGCAACAACTTCATTAGCTACTTTAAGACTTCAATACAGGTCTGTTACCAAAAAAAACCAAAACCCCATACCCCACTCATTCAGACACAAGCAGGTATGACTTTAATAGAACCAAAATACCATTTCACACACCCAGCCTCCTGGAATAATACACACACGTGTGCGTTCAGCCTGACGCACCCGTAGCTGCCCCCACAAACTGTGGATGGCCAAGACAAACCCACCTTTGCATCCTGCTGTGGTGACTGCTGATCTAAGACTCAAAAATCTGACAGATCGCAGGCTCTGCAGTCCTCTCACAGTAAGAAACACCTAAGCGGAGAACTGCTTTAATGTGTCCCAAAAATAACCGTAAAAGGAGTAAATGATACTTTGGACAACCACCACTTAAACGTTAAGGCCACTTACAGGTAAAACATACGCCGACTTCTGTGCCTACACCACATCCCAGAAGGCGCAGATAAGCTCATTAGCGCGCTGCAGGAAAGGATAACAGCGAAGACCGAGGCTGCTCGCTGCTGAAGCGGCTCCAGAGCCCCGAAGCCACCGTCGAAGCCCTCCCGGCGCACCCGGAGCCCGGGCTACCCCACGGCCACGGCCGGAGGCGGCGGCAGGGGTC
>JAVKLA010000090.1:40397685-40418056 GCA_034782735.1 Sagittarius serpentarius
CGGGGGGCCGTACTCACGTTGCTCTGCGGGTCGATGGCCTGCAGCAGCCGGTCCCTGATCTGCTGCGGGGAGGGGGCCGGAGCCGCTGTCATTGCCTGGGCGAAGCGGGGCGGTTGCGGCCGGGGCGGGCGGGCGGCGGGGCCAGGCCGGGCCGGGGCGGCGGTTCCTCACTCGCCGGCGGCGGCCTCCTCGGGGAGCCGGAGTCGCATGTTCGCTCCCCGCGAGGCGGGGGCAGCGGCGCTCGGAGCGGGACGGGAAACGGCGACGGCGCGACCGGGCCGGACGCGGCTGTTCCGCTCGGGGCCAAACTCAACTGTGGGCAGGAGCCAGCCCCGCGCAGGGCACCCTGGGACACGCCCGACGCCGTAGCAAACGGCGCGCCCCTGACGCCCCGCCGCACGCACCGGCGGGCACGAAATGCGCCTGCGCAGTGGGGGCGTTGAGGACCGAGGGGAGGGGGGACGCGCCTGCGCATTAGGTGGGAGCCGTGCGCGCCTGCGCGGAGCGGGGGCGGCGGAGCATGGCGGCCGGCGGAGGTGGGAGCTGGAGGCCGGGCCTGGGGCCCGGTCCGGTCCGGCGGGGAGAGGAGCCACCTCTGCGTCCCCGCCGATGCGCCAGCTCCCGAGCGCGCAATCCGGAGGCGCTCCCCGGCCGTCAGCGGTTCCGCCCGCCAGTCGGGGCGAGCGGCGGCCCCGGCCGGCTGGCGGGACCAGGGTTGCTGGGGAGAGAGGGGCGAAGTGAATCACTGCCCGAAATAAAGCACCGCCACGGGGATATCACAGACCTAACGCAAGGGTACGTGCCTTATTTCAGGCTCGCTGGCAGGCGACGTGGTCCTGTCAGGTGTGAAAAGCCCAACATGTTCTGGAAGAAATTACTACGATGGAGTTTCTTTGCCCAGCGGCAGAACTTCCATTTTCATTATTTTCAAAATAGCGGGTGAGGTAACAATTACAAACTTCCAGAGTTAACCTTACAAAAACTGAACAAATAGTTCTTTATACAGACGCGTTTATCTTCTCGCTTGTCTCCTCGATTCAGAAGAAAGCACACATAAAAAGCAAGTCAGCTTTTCAGAAACTTACAATACAAAAACTGAACTTGGTACAAAAGCAGCTGTGCCACAAAAAACAAAATAAACCAAAAACAACTTACAGCAAAAGGCATCCTGCACCACACTGGGTAAGCAATCAGCCTGGCATTTAAACTTTCTGAAGCATTTAAGAGCAGCTCCAAACTAGTAATTTTTAAAGCATCTGCTTAGGAGCTGAATGACAACTTTTATTCTTTTGAACAACTGAAATCTGGAGCGGTAAAATCATCTGTATTCCTTTACTAGTAGAGCTTGATCAACCTCTATTTCCTGTATTCACTGTATTCAAAGCGTTGCTCAGACAGCAGACTGTCGGTTCTGCACAGATCAACCATTTTTCCGAGGAAGAAAAAAAAAAAACAACCCACTCACCCCCCCATCCCGAGTCTGAAACCAACTGCAGTGCTGAGTCCAGGGGCCTCTGGCTTGCTACGCACAGACGGTGGCAGCAGCTTCCACCCCTCCCCTTTAAATTGCAGGGGAAGACTCGGTTTAATGAAGATTAGGGAGAAAATGTTTTGCAAGAACTATATAAAGCACTGGATTTTGTTTGGATGCCGTGACAAGGCAGCATGCTACTTTTTTTCTTTTGCTCATTCAAAAGAATTAGGAAAAGGTTAAAATATAAAATACAGAAATTACAGACAAGAAAAGGAATAAGTTTAAATTCAACCTAGAATTTTCAGTATTTCCAGACAGTTCAAACCACGCCTGAAGGATCCTTTCCTCCATTCATTTTTCTACATTCACTACAGCAAGGCATCTTCCCTCAAACTATCCTTCCCCAAAAGAATGGAACTACCCTTCCCCTTTCACGTTTTGTTAACACAAAAACTTCAGTTAATGCAAGAGGGTGACTTGAGTGAGTTGCTGTGAGCTCCCAACACTTGTGTCTGACTGCCTGACTGCGTCCAGACAAAATTCAAGGTATTCACTAAAACCTGAGCCCCAGAATCATAAATGAGGCCTCTCTTCCTCAACAGTCAGACAGCTAAAGAAACTGAGGCTGAGGAAGCTCCCACTAATAGTTTAGTGTGATATAGAAGATACCCAGCACTGCACTCTCCTTTAAATTATCTCAGTGATGCTGGGGAAAAGTTGCTGGTCAAAGAGGCTAACTTAACATAAATAAAAATAATACAAGAATCCAGACACAATTACAAGACTAGTTACAATTTCACAAAACACACCAATACTGAGTTGATTTCTTCTGTAACAGAATGAACATGGCATCAAATACATATTTCACCCTTAAATAGAACAACTTTATTCAACCAAATCCAAGATTATTCCAAAATCATTCCTTAGCATTGGCTTACAGAATTATTTTTGCTATTTTTTCTATTCAAGTTCCCTTACATATTGCTTAGGAAAAAAAAAATCTTAACTTTGAAATTTTAATTTAAAAAGTATTTTGTTGGAAAAACAGTGAGAAGGTGAGAATCCCATTTTCTTAATCTTCCTTTTCTATTTCTCCAACAAAATTAAATGCAATAGTGAGAAGTTACAGCAATACTTTGCTCAACTTTGTAAAAATGAGGATCAAGAAGTACGACTTCCAAGTACCCTACACATTAGCAGACACATCCAGCGCTGGGAGTGACTTAACAATGCAAAGTTTTAAGACTGTGGTCTTCAGTCACACTCCAATTCTACCTTGCATACTGGGCACCGCACTTTAAGCCTAGCAAAACAATTTTAAGTTCTCTTTTTATTTCAGTAAAGTTGAAATAATTTTCATTTGAAGATTTTTGGCTCAGGGGCCTAAAGGCTCAATCCCCCCGACAGCAAGCGAACCAGCACGCACCATATTATTACATGACTGACTGAAGGAGATGAACGTGTCCTGTCCCTTGAGCGTGTTAGGAGTTTGTACCGAAGAACAGGCCACAATCCCACAATCCTGAATTTTGAAAGCATTATAATCTTTTACTTTATAGAAAAGTTATGTTTCCAGCCAAAAGTCTCTTCCAGGTTAACAGACATATTTGTGGATGACTTTCAAGATCCAAATAACCTAGTGGATGCAAAAGAAAAAAGTAGATGAGAACCAGGTGCAACTATGAACAGTCATGCCAATACCCTTCCAACTCACACCACCAGTGCACATCTGGCCATCGGTTTTGCTCCCCCCTACATCAGACCATATAGTTATGTAAGTGAAAAGAAAGCAGCCTGCTAGCTTGCCTATCAGAACTAAACCCTGTTGTTTCCAGAGGCTATTCTCAAGGCCGATTCCATTCTATTACTTGGTGGGGTTTTGCCCCCCTAAAATGAAAAACATCCCAAAAGTTAAACTGAAATGCTTACCCAAATGATGTTTTATCTAAGCAACCCACAACAAGGAACACTATATCTAAGGCTAAATAACTCGCAGGCTGGCAGAGAAGGTTTTCATGCACTACAGGTGTCCACATTAGCAAAAAAACTGTGAGGTCAACCAACGTCTCTTTGAAATAAGTGAAATGAAAAGGAATTGTGGAACAATAGCGTGGGAGAAAAAGAGATCCAAAGAGAAATACATGTGCAAGAAAAATCCCAACATATATGACTTCCTATACACAAATGACAAGATGCTGCACGGCATTACTTACACAATCATGCAGAACATCATGAAGACATTCCACAAGGCAATGAAGATTCGAAAATACCTGAGACTCAGCAAGAACTCTCTGATATTGTCACCTAAAAATCAAGAGAAGAAGCCCTTGATGTGAAAAATACCTAATACGCTGACAAGTCACGTTTTCAACACTGCCTGAAAAACATGAGCAACTCTTAACAGGAGAAAAAAAAAAACCAACAAACCAAACCAAAAAGGTCAGGCAACAAAAAACTGAAAGTCAAAGTTTTAGGTGAACGATCCATGCTACGATCCATGCTCCCTATAAAGGCATGTGGCAAAATAAACAATAAATCATAAAAAGGGGTCACACTATTACAAGGGGAAGGACAGCCCCCTGTTGTAGTTTACAGCCTTCCTGCCACTTCTAACCAGCAAGCAGAGATACAAAGGAGCAACACACGTGCATACACGCCAAAACGGAAATCAGGCTGTAAGCATAGCGTTACATCTGTAGCACAAGCACCTACATTCAAAAATGCAGAAAGAAACGTGCATTTTTGTATTTCTTCTGAAATCACCAATTTGGGATCAACAGTTAGGTTTGGCATGCCTGTATGTAAACATCACGGAGGAAAATTTTAGGTTGCAATTTAGTAAACCAGATATTCCAGCCACACAGTAATTCACATCCAAACGAAATGGGATTAAACTTGTACTTTGGCGCCTTGAAAATGCTTTAACCAAGAATTTCCTTCAGAAAACGCCTATTCCTGTATATATTTCGACAACCCTGAGCAGAGAGGCAGTCCAGGGGTAAGGGTGGAGGCTGGCTGTGCCCAGACCCCGCTCCGCTGCTCCCGGGTCCCCTCCGTTACCGGTCGTGGGTTCCCTCGACTCCTCGCCGAAGCCCTCCGTGTCTCTCTTCCTCCTGCGGGACAGCGAGGGGGGGTCCGTATCAGGTAGGGTGAAGGCCCCCCCCAAACCGGCGTTTCCCTCCCTCCCTCCCCGCCCGCTCACAGCCTGAAGTTGAGGACGGCGCCGGCGTTCATCAGCAGCGTCCTAAGGGAGAGACGGAGAGAGCGCGTCAGGCACGGCCGGGAAGGGCCGAACCGGGCCGCCCCCGGCAACCCCGGGCCCCCTCCCCGCTACCCGCAGAGCAGCAGGTCCCCGATCATGGCGGCGGCTCCGGCGACGGAAGCGGAAAGGGCGGGCGCTGCTCGCACCGGCGCGGCGCCTGCGCTCCCTGAGGGCCACCGGGGCTGGCACCGGGACCGGGCTGGGGCTGGGGGAGAGCTCCGCGTCCGGACACCGTCCCGCGGCGGTGACGGGTAGAGCGAACCGCCCCGCCAGCCTGGGCTGCGCCGGTCACGCCTCCCGCCGCCGCCTCCTCAGCCCCGTTAGACGCCAGGCCGCGCCCCGGGACGTCCCTCTGGAGGCGGGCCCGGGGGCGGAGGCGGGCGGGGGCGAGCGGCGGAGGGAGCGGGGCCGGCCGGCGCTGCGCGTTGCCGCGGCGCCATGGAGCTGGCGGAGGCCCTGCAGCTCGAGGAGCTGGCGGCCGCCTTCGCCGCCCTGCCCGTCTTCCCGCTCTTCGACGCGGCCTACTTCATCGTCTCCGTCCTCTACCTCAAGTACGAGCCAGGTGAGCGCGGCCCCGCGCCCTCGGCCGCTCGGCCCGGCCCCGGGTGAGGCGGGGGAACCGGCGGCCGCCGCGCAACAACCCCCGTCAGTCCGGGCGGGGGGAGGGCCGGGCCGGGCGGGGTGGCGTCGGGTGGGGTGGGGGGAACCGCTTTTTAAGGGCGGTGAATGGGATGGGGCTGTGCGTGCCTGTTGGGGAAGAGCAGTAACGCCCGGGTCGTGTTTTTTGAGGCATAAACCTGACGGGTTTTGTGCACGAACAGGTGATCCTGCCTGCCTGTTCCGTACTTCGCAGTTTTCGCTGCCATCAGCTGCAGTGCCGTGTGTGTGTGTGTGTGAGTGTGAGACAGGATTCAGGGCTCAGAGCCTTGCTGCACTGCCTTTTCAGAGTTTCTGACACGTGTCTAAATATAAAGCAGAAAAAAACTAAGAACTAGTCACTGATTTTGAAAATTAATCTTGCATTTTATCTAAGAGTGGATTCCAACCACATTGAAGTATTTAAGTCCAATCACTTCTTTGCTGCTCTCCCAGGACTTAGCGTTACATTTCTGTCCAGTTGCTTGGCTTTTCTATTTCTGTGGCAATACTCTCCTCCTAGTTATATACAAAAAAGCTGTAAGTAAAACCTTGTTTCTTTCCCACCTTCCAGACCATACTGTAATCTGTTCTCAGGCACCCTAACTGACCTTGCTTTGTTTGTTCACTTGGGCTTATCTTGTAAAGATCAATAGATCTGCATCTTGGCTTTCACTTTCTGCACTGTTGGCAGTCTGACGGTGCTTCTGTCTTTTCCAAATGCTACTTTTATGTATTTTTGATAGTGTGCACACTCTTCATGCTCTGTTTTGAACAGTTTCAGTGTAACTGCCCAATGACTCAGGGGAGAACAAAAATCCACTGTGGTATGATTTTGAAATCCTCCAGTTGTCAGATCTCTGTGCTGTACAACCTACAGACTGTTCTATTTAAACTCCTTGTAAACATGGAGTGCTGGCTTTTCGAGGCCCGATCACTTACAGCTGTCTTCCAGCATTAAGTCCTGAACGGAACAGTTAACAGGCAACCCTTATGAAAATAGCTTTTAAAAATATGTAAGCCCAGTAATCCACTTGGACTGGATAAGGCTGGGGTGGACTTTTCACTAGATTCCTGCACTGCTTCATCCCACAGCTCCTATGCTGAAGATCAGTGTCAGGATAGTAATGTCCTGTTTTCTCCTTGGAGACAGCGTGGCCTCATGGAGCCAAAGAAAAACAAGTGTTGCTAAATTTAAGCCTCAAGCTAAACTTCAGGTTCCTATAGAACCAGCTTCATATCACGGCTGTTGCAGCTGTCTCGGTTCCGCTGTGTTTTCAGCTGGTTCAAATGTCTTTGAGGATGGAGAAGTCTGAGCAGTCATAGTTTTAGCATATGCTGATTCACTTACTGCTATTTAAGATAGGCCACTGTTAGTAATGTTGACACGACATTTTAGTATTCTCTCTTTTGACTGCCTGTTACTGGCTTACTGAACAGAGTCTGGTATCTTGAAACGCTGCACAAAGGACTCTGGAGCCGTTTAAGGTGATGAAGCAATCTTACAGAATTGATGTTCTTGAGAGACTTCCTTGAAGAAGTACAGAGGTGGATGAAAATGGCTAGAGGAATAAAAAACATAAAAGGCAATAGAAGACTGTGGTAGGAGACTATAATGTACTACCAAATAGTAGCACTGTTTTAATACCTAGTTGTATTTTCAGAGGGCATTTCCAAACTAGTACAGAAGCAGGGAAGAATCCTCAAATCCTCTTATTTCAAATTAAGATTAAAAATTACTGTTCTATTTTTACAGGTTATCTTATGAATGAAAGAGCTGAACAGATTGTTCATGAATTCTAGAGGGCACCTAGGTTGAAGCAATGGAGAGAATGGTACTAGTATGCATTTTATTTTTAGACTGTAAAAAGCCATTGATTTCAAGAGAAAAATTGTTCTTTCTGATTGCAGTAAGTGGCAGCAGATACAGGAGATAAACTCTTAACCAATTCATAAAATTCTAATGACCTTACGGGGGGGCCTGCAAGCTATGATCACACACATAATTTCTTGACAATATCTGGTACTTGCTCAGGCTTCACAGAATACACATTTTTGCATTTTCTTTTACAAGCACTTGTCTTTCACTTATTTTGTTGGAGAACATGTACCGCAAGCCTCTTTCTTAGAGGGTCTTGAAGTTTCTGCTTATTTGCTGAATCCGTCTTCTCATTCAGAATTTGCTTCACAGGAGCTGTGGAGATGTCTCGTAAAAGCCCTTTTGCCTCCTGGCTTTGTGCTATGCTCCACTGCTTTGGAAGCTACATACTTGCTGATCTGTTACTTGGAGAATCACCTATTGATTACTTCAGTAATAACTCCAGTGTCATCCTGGCCTCAGCAGTCTGGTGAGTCTTTTGCACTTCACCCAATTTATTCAGCACGAGACACCGCTGGCTGTGTAAAAAACCATCCGGAGGGAAGGGAGGTATTCTGTTTGTGTGACACACGTGTATTATCTTGCTTGGATTAACTGGGGAAAAAAGAGGTGGGGTGAGGTAGTCTTTGAGTCTTTTGTATTCCTAGATCTAGTTTCCAGCTTCTCTGACCAGTTGTCTAATGCTTTGATTACATGGGTTGGGTCCAGGCCAATCGCCGGTCGTTTCTATTCATAGTTGCCACAGCTGAACTGTGGCCAAACCGCAAAAGCAGCATGCACTGCACCAAAACCACATATAGTAGAGGAGTGGCACACACTGAAGGTTTTGGGGCATTTTATTCATCGTGTTAGTGAAATGTGCACAAATTAACCACAGTTACTCCAAGTTTAATTTCCTTTGTGCGTATGGGTTGTATGTGCTTTTGCATGACAGAACCAGCGTTTCCTTCTCCTTGACATAATTCAGGCTAACGCCACAGTACTCTTAATGAATCCTCTCTATATGTCCCAGATCAGGACAAACAAATGCATCTTTAACTCTTTGTGGTTTTGTTCCAGGTATTTGATATTCTTCTGTCCCATGAACCTTTTCTACAAGTGTGTTAGCTTTCTGCCTATGAAACTCATCTTTGTGGCAATGAAGGAAGTCGTCAGGGTTCGCAAAATTGCAGCTGGGGTCCACCATGCTCATCACCGTTACCACCATGGGTGGTTCATTATGATGGCTACTGGATGGGTCAAAGGTGAAACACGAGATACTCTTAATGCAGCAGGGAGGCACCCAGCCCTGTGGGGAGGGACGGGAGAATCTGTGAGCGAAGCTTAAGGTGACCACATCACTCAGTGCTGCCCAGCAGGCTGGTTAGTGGATGTGGTCAGCTGGCTTCAGTCAATGGAGTTCCCTAGAACCCAGGTATTTATTCATACTTGCAGAATGGTTGTCAGTTGAGTCATCATCTAACTTTAGTGGAGGCATGAAGAACTGGAGTCACTATGAAATATGGGTGTAGAATTCAGGAATTCTTTGTTCTTTCTCCTGTGTTCTTCTGTCTCTGGCCTCATCTGAATCGTTTCAGGAGGGGTTCTATCAGTGTTGAAACAGCCCTGTCAGTTTTCCTTTAGCTTTTGTTTGGAGCAAGCATTTGAGCGTCAGTAAATGGAACAGAGGCAAATGCCCTTTCCCTGCATCAGGAAACACTTTATAGAAAGTCTACAAAGCGTTTGCCCTGCTCTGTTGTTTTAGGCTAACTTCCTTTAAATTTGCGAAGAATGTCATGAACCTTTTGTTCCCCTTAGGTTATCCTTATCCCTTGGGGATCTGGAAAAGACAGCAGAGCTCTCTTTTGGTCTGGCAGTTCTAGCTGTTCACTTTTACTCTTTCACAGGTTCTGGTGTTGCCTTGATGTCTAAGTTTGAACAACTGCTGCGTGGGGTCTGGAAGCCAGAAACAAATGAAATTCTTCATATGTCCTTGTAAGTAGGTAGCCTGTAAATTCTCTGTCAGACCAAAAATGGAATTTAAAGAACCATTCAGGACTGGATGCAAATGATGCAAACCTCCTAGAAAACTTCTTTATTTCTCTCCTAGCCCTACAAAGGCTAGTCTGTATGGCACAATCCTCTTCACTCTGCAACAAACTCGCTGGCTCCCTGTCTCTGAAGCCAACCTCATCTTCTTTTTCACCATGTTCATGATAGTTTGCAAGGTAAGTTTACAGAAGGTTTGCTGCTAACAAATCTACAGAACCAAAGAAAGGGTACAGACTTAAACTGGGGGTGTTCACCTTCCTAAGCCACTGTCGAAGGCATTGGCTGTACATACCAGGAAGGATCTGCTCAGGAAATTATAGGCTAAATTCTCCATCACATAGGCAGCATGGTAGAAGATCCTTGTGATATAGCCTTGAGTCATGTAGCAGTAGGGACTTTTATCTGGGGTAAGTGGAATGCTACTTACTAGTTAGTATTTCATAGCTGATGTACATGATCTCTAAGTATTCACTGTTGCATGGCAGGTTTTCATGACGGCAACTCACTCTCACGCCTCACCTTTTGCTCCAGTGGAAAGCTTCCTCTGCCCAGTTTTCTTTGGCTCTGTTTCTAGTGGACACACTAGTCATCATCATGATCAGCATGGGGCCTCCCATGAGGTTTCCCATCCTCCGCCTCCTCCTGCAAAGTCAAAAGAGGAGCTAAATGAAGGCACAAGGAAACGGAAAGCAAAAAAAGCTGAATAAAAAATCAACCACACAGTAAATAGGCCAAGAAAATTCTTCCAGAGCTGAGTCTCAAAGCCACCTGTGACCTCCTTTATCCTCCAGTCCTTCTCTCGCAGACTGCAGAGGAGAGGTGGAAGCCAGGACACTGCCAGGCAGGTCCCTGAATTTCATTTGTGCTCTCTGTGCTGCTGCTTGCTTCTTGGTCTCTGTCTCTCTATTCTGATCATATTTTCAGGGATTTGTAGATTTGTGCCAGGATGATAAGTGGGTGCCAGTTCCCAAGCTGTCAGCAATTATGATGCAGCATTTTCAATTGATGTAAAATCTTTCACTGTGTTTCTTTATGAATGGAGGTAATGGTTTGTGCTCCTGCAATTCGCAAGTTCCTGTGAGTTTTCATTGACTTTTTTGATGTCTACCAAAACAACAAACTGTTTAGACGCAATCAATGTGGAAATTGGATTTTATACTCAAGGAAATTAAATGGTCTGATATGAGCCTGATCTAATTTTTCCTAGCTCCCACATCTGCCATATCTCCAATTAACGTGACATTTTATATGCAATAAGGACATTGACTCTGGTGTCCTAGGCAAACTCTGCTTCTCTCACCTAAGTTCCCTCTGATTGTTAATGGATAGAACATTGTCACTTTCTTAACTAAGTCTGTGTTTGCAAGAGCTTTGAAGCTGTGAAATGCTCCGAGCGCTATGTATTGGTACTGTTATTATTCTAAACTGTTGTGTAGCGTTGCTGCACGTTGTTAACAGTAGTGTGTCCCACCTCAAACCTTACCATATTTAACTAGGGAAGAAGCATGGTTCTGGTTTGTTTGTAATCCAGTGGGATACAAGAAGGTTGTGTGAGTGTAAATAAGTATTTATTACTATTTATTTATAATTGCCAGGGCACCTAATTCATGGACCTGAAACTGGCTTTTTTAAAACACTGCATCTTTATATAGAGAATTGGATACTTCTAAGTATGGTCCTAAGCCCACAGCTACACGCTGGGTTGTGCTTGAAGCAGTGACTTTGGTGTGCTAACGGACAGCCTGAACACTCTCACTGGATGCAGGAAGGAACATTTCCTATATTCTTAAATTCAGATATAAAGGCTGAAGAAGCGGATTTCACACCAGCTGATTAAAATGACTTTAAAGGACTGATAAAAGCACACCAGCTGAAGATACCGATTATCCTGTGTAGGTCCCTTTCAGCCAAACTACTGGTCTGTGAAAGCAGCTTGTGCCCAATGAGTGAAGAAGAATATGAAATGCCTTGCATGGCTGAGGGAGGAGTCTGTCAGTTCGTTCATGTTCTGCTTAGTGAATACTGGCTTTTAGATGAGTTTTAAGCTGTTCTTATAACTGATCTTATTCTTAAAAGTGTCATCATCCAAGGACTGGGATCGCTGTGGTGAAAACGGCATGCATGGGGATGTAGCCCTGGGCTTTCAGTTAAGCAGCATATTGCCATCCCTATCAATAAGGTTTGCTGCTGTCACCTTGCAACTGGGAATATAAACAGGAGGATTTAAGAAAAGCATTTTCGGTTTTGGTTTTTTTTTTTCTGCCCCTGTTCAAAATTGAAATTGATAGTTAATTAAAAAAAAATATCTTGTATACAACCAGATTAAAGCCAGTATAAAAGGTCCTATGATTTGTGGGCTTGGGTTTTGACAGTGCCTTAATTTTGTGAGTTTCCCTCCCCTTCAGTAGAAAATAGGAATTCTGCCTGACAATTCAACTGTCTGGTTTTGCAGATACTGGTCTACTGAAGCCTCATGTATCACAAGCATGCACAAGACTATAAATGTTTTATGAGATGTCTGATTCAAGGGGAATTTTGTTTTATAAAAGCTGTTAACAAATAAAAATTGTGAAGTGACTCTGATTGTCTACTGACACTTGAGGAAATATGTGTCTCTTTTACTCTCACCAGTCTCAGAAGCCACACACTCCTTGATCTACTTAAACTCTCCTTGACCCAAGGATAAAACGATTCTAACTGAAGAGAGAGAGAAAATTTTGGTATGATGTCCTACAAGTACGCCTGAGCATATTATAAATGGAAATAACATGGTAGAAGGTCCATTGCTTTTGCTGTATTTATAGTGGTGTCATCCAAGCAGACTTTCGGAGATTCCAGGGAGGGAAATAAGGAAACTAACTTCCTTTGGTGTTTATACCAGTTAACTGTTTTTCCTTTTGTCACTGTAAAAGGAAGGAGGACATTCACCTGGGACAGGTAAATATACACACGCACATACAACCACACACACACAATTCTAGCATATTTATATGGAGTTTCAGTATTTCTGTTTAAAACTGAAAAAAATCAAAATGCTTTGAAGGAGTGTGAATATATTCATTTAGCATGGTGCTCTTAGCTGCTGCTTTACTTTCTAAGTGCCAGAGTCCTTGCTCTTCAGAGTCTTTTGGACTGACTCGCATCACAGCTGCTCACCAAGAACAGACAGGAGAAATATTCCAAGATACGTTAAAATTAAAGCTCTATACACCTTCAATGTACCTTATCTGGAATGGGATTAGTATTGAGAAGACAACTGTCAAAAAGAAGATTCGCAAGTTCCATTTAGTGAAGCCTTTCATAGTGAGAGAGATGGAACCTCTCTTGAATTTCCATGGCTCAGCGCTGGTAGTCCTTGGTACAATTCCAGACAGGCGTCCTTCGTCCCAAAAAGCAAAGATGGATCTTTCAAAAAGCAACATATTTTAACCATTGCTGCAGGGACACGGGGTTCTACAGGGCTGCTTCTACACTTCGGGGAAGCCCTGCTTTACCTGTATGTATGCTTCTTGCTTAAGACTCTGCTCCAACCAGAATGAAAATGGTAGCTGGGCATTTCCGAGAGGGATGCAGTAACTTGCTGCCATGACACAGAGATGGGAGTGATGAGGAAACCAAGACACAGTCAATGTTCCTGGCTCACTAAATGAGGACCTGCAAAGGGCTATTTATTTTCTGAAGGGTTTTACTCGTCTCCCACCAGATCTCTTTTAAAATGTTCAGTAATACTCCTTAATTTATCAGAGCATTTGAGAATATAAGTTGCATTGGAGTGTGGGATTTAAAGTCTCTGCATGACCCAACCGATGGAAAAGAGGGTCAGTGCAAGCCTTATGCATATCTAAAAAAACTCCAGAAAAAAGCATTAGAATGTTTCATGTGGTTTAAACATTCTCCTCTCCTGTGACATCCATTTCAGTGTTATCAACAAATCTTGCTCAGGACCTGGATGGAATAATAAATGAGCAGGCTAATGAGAGTAGGTATTTCACGTGCTTTGAAAAAATCCTACGATGTCTTGTCAAGAGTCTCAGACTGTGATGGCTGTGCGGAATGTTCCCAGCTTCAAACTCCACTGTAGCACAGGGCAGGAGAGAAGCATGCCAGGGCTTAGACTTCCATGGGACAGACGTCATTCCCTCCAAAGATGTTCTGATCTGATAACTCCTGATACTAACTCTAGTGAGATGTAGCTAAATTTAGCAATAGGTTTAATCCTCAAAGACGCCCTGGTTGACTGATGGAAAATGCAAAGTGTTTCAGATGCTGCTGTCAGCATTTCTTGTTGATTGACAGGTTTCCCTTTTCTGTTACATAGAGTGAGCCAAACCCAGTGTCTACAGCTTTTTCATCATTGCAGATCAGCTTCGCAGAAAGGGAAAGCTCTACAGTCCTTACTGTGTTTGTAGAAAAAAAACAAACCCATAGAATAATTTTACAGAAAACATTAATAATTCTTCACAGTAAATGAACTGACGTAAAAAACCATGGGAAGCCAAAGGAAAGAATTTCTATACTGAAGAGCTTATGTGCGAAAAGGCAAAGCCAATATAATAGAGTGCCAAGGTAGAGCAACCCGTGTTCTTGTTTGGCTCTTTTCCTTTTATTATTAATTACAGTACATACATTCTTCCACATTTTGTCCAAAGAGTAACCAAATTACATAACCCAGCTAAGCGAAAAGACCCAGAAAATAAAGATGGATGTTACCTTGGCCATCTCCTGAGCAACAGAAAAGTTGTTCCTTTTAACACTTGCCAGGTGATTAGCTGCCAAATGCCTGCTTCCTTTTCCTGCAGCCTATTCCATGGCTGTATGGTGCTTTAAAGGTGTAAAGCGCTACAGCGTCAGTCCAAACAGCACACAGGACACATAGAAGCATTAAAAATTATAGCTTTATGCATTTGACAGTAGCACATCTTTATTTGGGCCCTTGGCTGTAATTGTCTACAGTTCTTGTGCTATTTAAAGGACCTAACTGGCTACTCTAAGACACAAGATGGAGGGTTATATGGAAGATAAGGCATGGCATTTCCTACAACCTTGGATACCCAGCTTTTTGCTGCAGCAAAGATTTTTCTCTTAAGATATTTTAGTTCTTTGCCAAAATAATGACAAATCAGAATATACATGTACAAAAGATTTTCTAGAAAGCTCACAAAGATAGTTTGGATTTAGTATGAGCTTCTTCCATCTCTGCTAGGAAGACAGGACACTGACAAGGCAAACCACTAGCAGTGGAGAAAATACGCTCTTGATAGCCAAGCTGAGACAGTCACTCTGCACACAGAGGGCTGGTGTTTCCCTCCCTTTAGGATGCTCTTCCTATCAGCCCCACGGAGGTCTGGCTCGTCCTGTGTGCCCATCCACTGTAAGGAAAGGCCAATTAAAGGGGTTTGGATTTCATCAAACACAAACAGTGTGGTTCTTACTTTGGTAAACATCCACAAAATTACCTCCCAGCTAAGAATTTAATCCTGCTGTCATGTGGTCTGTGAGCAAGCTGTTGGGGGATGATGGCTCATGGAAAAGACAGACGGCGAGAAAACAAGTTCCCTATCATGCCCGAGCCCACGCTGGCTGTCATCGTGACTCACAGTTGCTACTCACTTCACCTCTGTGATGACATTTCTGACAAAAAGGAGATGTTGATAGTGCTAAGATCAACATTCAGGAATATCTTTGAGTCTGGTCTCTCTTTTACACTTGTGCGTTTGCATCTTTCACACATTATCCCTAGAAAAAGTACCATTTATAGTATTTTCTGTCATGACCCTTATCTGTTTCCTTCATGTTCCAAATGAGAATTTGGGGAGAGCATTTTTTAGAGAGCTTGCAAATGTAACCTTTTAGGAAGAATCAGTGTGAGATAGTGATTTCATCTTAGCTTTAGGGTACAGGTAGGCTATAGGCGTGGAATGCAGGAAAACAGGTCCGATATGTTTAGAGGCTTGAACATTTTTATAGCCTGAAGAAATCCAGAATGTCTCTGGAAAAGATTTGGTTGGTTGATTTTGTTTGGCTTTGATTTGCAAATTACAGAAAGCTCATCAGAAACCGTAACACACACTCTGCATTCCTGCAGAAAGCAAGCTGCTGCTTTTCCAATTATCCCAGCTCCTGATGCTTCTCAATTGAGCTGGCAGATCTTGACTTTCCAAAAAAAGATCTGCTAGTTGGGGACTTGTGGTCCCACTGCAACCCACTGCTTGACTCAGTGAGTGAGCTCAGTTTCTTTGGTTTGTTAGTGACAAGAATTGGTGTAATCAGTAACAGTGACAGGTATATGCAGTGTGAGATGCATATAGCATGTCACAGATTGCAGTGCCTTAAAGAACAGTCTAAAAAGCCATGACTTTAGAGTCCTAATGTTGGCTTAAATTAGATTTAGAATAATGTAGGCTAAACCCTAATGTAGGCTCTCTGTAAATGTTTGTCTCTTAAGGTAAGATGTTTTGTCTCCCTGCCTGTTTGATTTATGATAGATTAGGATGTTGGTTAATCTCTTCTTATTTGGCTAGATGACTGTGGAGATTAATCAAGTATTGTCGGCAAAAGGAGCCCATAAATACAGATTACTAATTTTTCTTTAATTACTCCTCTGTATGCCAGAGGGATACAGAGGGAGTACAGACAAGGACAGACACCAACCTCTTAAACCTCATTTCATGAGAGAAACAGAAAAAACACAGCAGCTGCTCTGGCTGATACTGGTTTTCTCTGATATGCTCAGTTCAGTTTCCTGGAAAAGGCAAAAAGTCACAGAAATAATGGATTATGGTCTCCTGTGAGAAAATGGGGAAGCCAAAAAGTGGTTCTGAGTGAGTGAATCTGCTTGGCTGGTATAGTACCATCTTTTTTCCCACAGGACATGGAGAAAGCAGCATTTCTTATGGGAAAAACTATACTGAACAAATACAGAAACACATATTGAAACAAACTGAAATAGCAACATACTGTGACTATTGGAAAACACACCAGCATGGAAGAAAGACATTGAAAAGCATGCTCAGTGAACATGAGATGGAGACACCTATTCTGTTAGGGCCTGTGTTGAGATGTTTGCACCAGTTACCTTCTCTCCTTGTGCATTCCAAAGGCATTTGGACAAAGATGTTATTTTTCTACTTGTTCTCTGTCGACAGCTGCAGTTTCCTGCCTTTGAGCTCAACGATTGACAGTAGGGGTGAGCACTGCAGCAGCACACACTGATCCCCTTGGGGCGCAGGCGGGGATTAGCAGGTGGGTCATGGATGTTGTCCTGCACTATATAACTCAAAACTAGGAGCAACAGCCAAACAGCTTCTGTCGCTGGAGTTCTACTGTTAGCTGTAGTATCCCTTGGGAAGTCTTTTTTCTTTTCTCTTTCTGATTTCTACCTACTCGCTGTCGGGTTTTTTTAATTATTAAATTTTTCTTTCTATCTTTTCCCATGTGCTGCTCTTTTGGGGACGGTACCCCAGTCCAAACACAGCCATAAAGTAGGAAGTATTTATTGCGCACAGTTTAAATGCCTTTTAGTAAATTTACTCTTGGACAGCTTGACAAAAGGCAAACAGTGACAGGGCATAGGCATACTCCCTGGGTATTAAACCTGCTTTACATGGCTGAGACTGCCTGAACCATAAATGATACTAGTACCAGCAGGCTTACATGAAGCTAAAATACAGAGCCAATTATTTCTAAAATAGTCAAGGGTAGTGAGCAAAGGGACCTCAGGTGTACAGCACCTGATAGGGAGCACACTTAGTGCCTTAGAAAGAGACCCTGGGGATTCTGCCCAAGTGACAAACACTGGTTGCTATAGAGATATCAGTCCTCTTCAACTACAGATGGATCGCTCCAGGATGCAGTGAAGTTTCACTGCATCTCAGTGCAGACTGTCAACCATTTCCTACTGTTCCTGTCAAAGTAGCTGAAATTTTCGCAGGCTTTTCCTAAAAAAATGGGCAAGCCAGCTTTCTGGAGAGAGGCACCATGGAATGGTGTTCATTGCCATTAGTTATCTCCCCTCTAACGAGCAGTCTCTGCTGGATTGCTCAGGGAGTCAAGATAGCAACATGAGCTTCACTCCAGGTACACGCCGGGATCTTCTCTGTGGGAAGATGGTTCCTCCTTTACAGCCCTCCAGCCTTGTCTGAATCTTCATCAGCTCAGTTTTTTCAGGTAAATAAGCTAAAAAGTCCTGAAGCTGCTGAATGCATCAGGTTCTCTCTCTGCTAGAGTTTGCGAAGTGTTAGAACGTGGTGAGACTACCGTGCTTAGCAGAGAAGCTGTAAGCTTGCAGCTTCATTTGAAAGTGAAGAGGCCTGTGATCCGCTGCATTTTATATACAGCTTTGTTGTGTCACACCCAATTTGCACTTAGAACATATCAGAGATGGCAGAATTCTGCATTAGTTCAGGAACTAATGGCATTTGCAGTGAAGCCAAATTCAGCCTAGGCACTACTGTGCAATAACGGCTTGGTGCAGTGCAGTGCCTGTCTGCACACAAGACAGCAAAGTTTGCAGGCTTTCTTGAAACCCTGAGCAACACGCATTTGATTTCCATCCACCACTGTAACAGCAAGAAATATTTGTGAAGAACTTCTCTTCTTGGACAATATCCAAATATTTCCCACTTCCTCTGCCTACTGGGACACAGTTGCCAGACTGAGCTCCTGAAGTGGTAACTGGCAGTGGGTAGCAATGACTCAGATTTTCAGGAATTACAAAACTCTGTTTCCCCTTCTTCTGAAAATCATTCACTCTGTCTCCATTTTTAAATACGAAAACACAGGCTTAGATAGGCTCTCAATTCCACAAGAAGTGCCTTCCAAAGAAAGAAAATACTGCAGCATCTCCTCCAGTAGGATGTAACGGGATGAATATGCTCTTTGGAAAGTGAGGTGTGTCCAGCCTAAGCAGATAGGTCAGTATTTACAGAAACAGTTAGAGCTGCAGTTTCTGGAAGGAATGCAAGAACTGCAGACAATCTGAAATTAGGGAGCGTGTAAGGACACAGCTAGCGTTATTTTACCTACAACACCTGTCCAAGTTGTGGTAGACCTCACGCATTTTCAGGAACAGTTTTGGGATGGAGGATGTGACGTGATTGGATTTTCACCAGAAGACAGGGTTACAAGTTAAACCCACTCTCTCTCTGTAAGGTTTGGAATTCATGTGGGCTGGAGTGTAAAGCGATACAAGGATTTCCCGTAACTACTGCAGCCTTAGTGAGAGCTAATGAATTATTCCAGGGGTATTACGCTGAGTGTGCTTGCTCCCTGCTGGACAGCAGTGCAGACGTGGTAATTCCTAACCCAGGTTTGCTCTTTCCTCATCTGATGCTGGCACAGACTTCATTAGTGATCACTTTTCACTTAGAACAGTCCCAGATACAGCCATTCCCCATCCTAATTTTAGCATTCCCTCTTGTACTACTTTCTCACATGATTATGTGGTGCCATGAATGTTTACATAATTTTGGGGAGAAAATATTCCAGTTCTGAAGAAATCATAATCTCGTATGATAAAACATATGTAAGGAGAAAAATGTCCTTTATGTTCTCCACGTCTTTCAATTTTGCAGGTGTGAAAAGTATCCATGAATATAAGACTTGTGTATCAGTGAACAGGAGAGGGTACATGCCTGTTGGTGCTGGGAGTGAGCACTCATGCTTGTGTTTGTATGCATACATGCACTTACTTTTCTTCCTATTTGCTTTGTCTTCTTAATTTATCTTAAATTTACCTAGCTTGTTGTTTGATTTAATTCATGAATATGTCACTTAAAAGGTGTCACAAAGATTTTTCTAGAAAGTGGTAATGTCTATTGTAAAAAGCACAGCAGGGGAAGCGGCCATAAAAATTTCACAGACCTGACTCTATGAAAAGATTCCCTGTGGGTAGAGTTGCCCTTTATTGTGGCTATTTATCACTGCTGAGATAGCTAACAGTGTGGCCAAGTGGTCTTAAAATAGGATGGAGGATTTGCCGCAGTAAGATGAAGAAATATATTTTTCTGGATCAATGCTGCTGTATTGTGTTCTATAATTATGCAATCCAAAATTTCCAGATCCAGAGTTTTCATGTTAGCAAATAAAAACACAGTGTGACAAGCCAGTACAGAACCTTGAAAATGCACTCGTGTTGGTAATGTAGTAACATGCATGCACATGCAGACATCCTGGAAACCACAGTTTTACAAGACTTAACCACAATGTCATCTATATGAAACTCAACATAGATTAGTTGATAGCAACACGAACTGCATTTTCAGTGCAAGGTCTACAATGACAAGTACACAACCTGGCTCCAAATTCCTAACTTCGGTTGTGCTGCACAAATCTTTCCATGCAGATATGGCTACAGAAAGAGAGACCCTCCTGGAGAAAGCACACCCAGAAGTCCAGGCCTTCTGTCAGAAGCTTGGCCTAATGTTTGAGGTAAATCACTTCTGTCCTGTCTATCCTGTCCAAAGGCCATCAAAATATGTGTGATGGAGGGAAAAAAAAAACCAAAATGCTCATAGGTTTTCCATCTCCTTAGTAGCCTCCTACGAGTCAAATACTGCTGTACCAGTTTCCTAGAACTTCTGTATTAAGTTCATTTGGATGCTTGAGTTGTATGGATTTCAATGAAGAGTTAGGTGGCTAACCATCTTCAAGCACCTGGACAGGAGGGTTTACATCATCCTTTTGCTTCTATAGTCAACTGGAAAAAAAGTTCCATGTATAAATTCCACTGGATATACTTCAGGTGTAGTTGAACTAGTCCTAACTATACTAATTTGCGTAGAACTTCTAGCATAAAGGGAGCTATCGAAATGTTTGGGATCCTTATTTTCTATGATAAAAGATAGGCTTGAAATGTTGCAACAAATAACCTAGTCTTGAGGTTCCTTGAACTGAAAAAACAAGTTACTTACTTGGTCATTGTGGTGGGCTGACCCTGGCTGGACGCCAGGTGCCCACCAGAGCCGCTCTATCACTCCCCCTCCTCAACTGGACAGGAGAGAGAGAATATAACAAAAGGCTTGTGGGTCGAGATAAGGACAGGGAGAGATCACTTAATCAATTACCGTCACGGGCAAAACAGACTCGATTT
>JAVKLA010000090.1:40432522-40483070 GCA_034782735.1 Sagittarius serpentarius
TTATTATTGTTATTGTTATTATTGTTATTATTGTTATTATTGTCATTTTTATTTTCTTCCTTTCTGTTCTGTTAAACTGTTATTATATCAACCCACGAGTTTTACCTTTTTTTTTTTTTTTTCCAATTTTCTCCCCCATCCCACTGTGGGGGCAGGAAGTGAGTGACCAGCTGCGTGGTGCTTAGTTGCTGGCTGGGGTTAAACCATGACACACAAGTAACAAACTTCTCAATTTTAGCATTGACACACCTGGAGTAATCCGACGTGTTTCACAGCTTTTCCATGAGCATCCCGACCTCATTGTAGGATTCAATGCTTTCCTCCCTCTGGGCTACAGGATAGAAATTCCAAAGAATGGGAAGTTAAGTATACAGTCACCTTTGAATAGTCAGGTAGGTTATAGACCTCGTATTCTCTAAATAAATTCTGTTACATGTGTTGCTATACACATCTCTTGCACAGTTTAGGCTATGTAGATTTACGTGTATTGCATGTTACTGAAGTTTTTACATGGTTTTCAAAGTCTATGATAATGGGCATAATATAAATTTAAATATTTAATCTCAAACTGGTTGTTAGTTTAGCTTACACAAGAATGATATTCCTGCGTGAAGTGCCACTTCAACTCCAAATACTTCAGTCAGATTTGAAAACTGAAATTGTAATTGGCATGACATATTTATATAGATTCTCAATACGTGGTGTGTGTAGTGACAAATTTCAAAAAGAGATCCTGGAAGAATCGCATTTCCAGTCTTCCACCGAGAAACTGGGAAATGTGTTTAGGCAGTAGGCAAAAAATGTCAGATACTGCCATGCAATTGCGAACATCCTGCAATGAAAGACATCTGCTGTAATACAGATGGGTACATTGGCCTCTGCTTCTTTTTTGTTGTTGTTGTGTGGTTGTGGAGGCTGAAACAGAGCTATTACCTGAATTCTACTTACCAACTTGTGGTTTAACTCTAATTAGTAGCAGTAACTATCTTGTAGATCTCGGTTCTCTTAGATATCTCTGTTGCTTAGAAATTTAGCATCTTTAAGAGCCTTATGTTTTAATATGTTTCTTAAAACTGACAGATTCTCTGAAATAAAACAGTGGTAACAGAAACTGCAGTGCATGTTGTAGTGAATAATGCAGTGACAGTCAAAAGCGGTAATGAGTCAGATGGTTCATAAGCCAGATATGACTTAATGGGATTTTTTTAACTGGTGGTGTTACTAAACTAGGTAGGGAAATTTATTGGCTAATTAAATCTATTTTCTTTCTTCTTCACATCATGTGGTAATCTTTTTTAGCTAGACAGCTTGAAAACCCTGATGCTAGATTGTTGTTGAACTTGCACCTATGTTTCTGTACAAGTCACTGTCTTGTGTGTCTTATGCCACTAGGTGCCCTCAGAGCCTGTTCCCAGCGCTCTCCCTGGCAGCGGGCTGTTGTTGCATTACTCCCAGGAGAATTCACACAATCACAGTGACTGTTCCGAGGAGTTTAGGCAACAGCTTCCATACAAAGAAGATAAATCCCAAATTCCTTTGGAGTCTGATTCTGTAGAGTTCAATAATGCTATCAGTTACGTGAATAAGATCAAAACACGTTTTCTTGACCATCCAGAAATTTACAGATCCTTTTTAGAAATTCTTCATACTTACCAGGTAAAAAGTCTTCCATATAAGCGATTGTGGGTTTGCACTGTAGCTGTTTGAGGAGTAGCTATCGAACAGGCTTGTACAGTTCCCAAGCACTAGCCATTGTCCAACAATTGCCTCATAGATATTCACGTGAAATGACAAAAGTGTGAAAACTGTAAAACTTTCCAGGGTCTGAGGTGCAAAGGGGTCGTATCTAGATCTGTCTGTACTAACCTTCGGTTGATTTAGTGATATTCTGTGTGAAAGGATTGGGCTATCTGATAGTTATTTCAGGTTTGTGTAGTGTAAGGTTTTGGGCTGAGTTGATGAGTTTTCTTGCATAGTGAGGTATGTTTCTGACTCTTTTTAACATCTGTGCCTATCTTTTCAGAAAGAACAGCTGAACACTAAAGGCCGACCCTTTCGAGGCATGTCAGAGGAAGAAGTGTTTACTGAAGTAGCAAATCTGTTCAGGGGACAGGAGGATCTGCTTTCTGAGTTTGGACAGTTCCTCCCGGAGGCTAAAAGGTCTTTGGTATGTGTATGCTTAGAACAAGGCAGAATATTGAATACTCTCTGTTTGTATGTAGAATACATAAAGAAGCTTTAGGAATGCAAAACATTGCGGAAAGACATACAGCCAGTAGATGAACTTTGGTCCTCTGCATTGCTTGGAATTTTGCAGAACAGGTGACTTAACTACATGCTCTGTGTCCTGTTCAGATATATAGGATTCTTTATTTGCACCAATGGAGAAGAGAACATTGAAATCATTATTTATTTACTTTAGTTCACAGGAAATGGACCATGTGAAGTGAACAGTGTCCAGAAAACTGAGCATGAGAAGAATCTGGAACACAGCAAAAAGCGATCTAGACCACTGCTGTTGCGTCCTGTTTCTGGCCCAGCAAAGGTATCTTTTCGCAAGTGAAAATGTAGAATAACCTGATATTACTCACTGTGTTTAGATAATTGCTTAGATAGAATTGTAATGAGTAGCATCTTTAAGGTATGTAGGTATTAGGTACAAGAAACAAAATTCCAAAGTTATTTTAAAAATAATAATTACTGTAGAAAAAGGGAATTTTTAAAGTACGCTTATGTGTGTGCAGTAACATGTTGAATACTAAATATCAAGATGTTCTGTACTAAGCATTCGCCCTGGAAAGGGACAATTTATCGCTTCTACAAAGAAATCTTTCTTTGGAATTCTTTCTCAAGTGATCCTTTTTTCTGTTGTTTCTTTTTCTTAGTTGGGAGTCATTTGATAGAGATTGCTGTGGAGGACTTGACACAGCAATGCTAGATCACTATTTGGAAAATACAGAGTTTCAGCCTTTGCAGAGAGCTGTTCTATGTCAGCGAAGTGGAATTTGATAGCATTTGAGTCACAGCATTTTAACTGTAACTGCTTGTTCTTTTAACAGAAGAAAATGAAACTGCGAGGTACCAAAGATCTGTCAGTAGCAACAGTGGGAAAATATGGAACACTGCAAGAGTTTTCATTCTTTGACAAGGTCAGTATTTGGTCTGTTCTCACATTCTGTGGACTTATTTTCAACTATTTATGTAGTTATAATTGGTTGGTTTTCTATACAGTCTGTGTGTCAGCCCTTAACAATTGCATGACTTTTCAAGTGGTAGAGAAAGACAGACCAGGAAAAGACAAAATGGGTGGGTTTGGAAGATGAACAGAAACTGATAATTAACCTTTTCCTGGATGCATGTTTCTTACAGACATGTTTTTCTCTGTTTTTCAGTGATGTTTTCTCATGGTACTATCTGTAGTTACCGGATTATTGTTTGGGCATTTTTGTGCATATTTTCTTTTTATGTTGCAACGTAGACAGAGGTTTGTCACTGTACCTATGGTTCAGACTACTTAGAATATGAACTAAATAAAAGTGGTGTTCAAGTGATCTAATAATTTCTCTCCAAACTGTGCTTTAGGTGCGTAGGGTGCTAAAGAGTCAGGAAGTCTATGAAAATTTTCTCCGTTGCATTGCTCTCTTCAACCAGGAGTTGGTTTCTGGCTCTGAGTTGCTCCAGCTAGTTACACCATTTTTAGGGTAAGTTACCAACTGTCTTTTCTGCTGTGTTGTACTTTTTAGGTCTTACTCTGTAGACGTTGTGAACTTTGTTACTGAAGTTTTGGATTTAACTTCAGAAATATCTCCTAGGTAGCATGCAAGAAATTGAAGGCTAATCCAAAAAGAGGAGTAATAAAAGCTGAATATTTTAACATATCTACACAGCTCTTAAAAGAGCATTTTGGGGAGGATATTTTCCTCTGTGCATCCAGTTGAAAGCCTCACAAGCAGCAGACTACCTGATGGTATACTAAATCATTGGGGGCAGATAATCTCATGAATTCTGCAGTGTGGTCTCTGTGCACGCTCCCTCTTCTGATCTCTCAAAATATAATACAGGTATAAACATGTAATCTCAGAACAGAGCTGTGAAAAGGATAAATAGTTCAAGCTCTGATGTGAGCCTCTTCTGCTGTTTGGCTTCCAACAGAAGAGGAAGAGTCACGTGGCAAGGATCAGTGACTCTTCAGTCAGTTAAGGGGAGAGTATTCATGAAGTTGTGAAGGAAAATTCTTTTTCTGCCTTAAGTCAAAAAACCCCTAAAGTAATTCAGAGAGAACGATGACAGGTAAAACGGTGAAAGATTTCTCACTGCAACGCAAAGTTTGTTTCGATTTTCTCCCTCACTTTTATGACAGACGTTAGCCACCCTAAAACCGTCAGAGTGAAATAACAAAATACGCTTACTTGTCTTTTTGAAGGAAATTCCCAGAACTCTTTGCACAGTTCAAGTCCTTTCTTGGTGTGAAAGAGCTTTCATTTGCTTCTCCACTGAGTGACCGATCTGGGGATGGAATGAGTCGGGAAATTGATTATGCTTCCTGCAAGCGCATAGGATCAAGTTACCGGGCTCTCCCAAAAACCTATCAGCAGCCAAAGTGCAGTGGAAGAACAGCCATTTGCAAGGAGGTACTTTGGGATCAACCTGTTCAATCCCTGAACACGCATTGCACTGACATAACTTGAAGTGGGGTAGTTAGTGCTACAGCTTCTGCAGGTGGATTCCCCTCTTTTAATGCCAATTAGCCAGCTTTAATCTCACATCCGTTATTCATCCAATTTATTGAAATAAGAGTATCCACATGCATTTTACTAACTTTATCTAAATCCATCTCAAATCGCGTCTTTAAGGTCTTTTGAGTCTGTGTGCATACACAAATTTATTCCTACAGACAGAAAAGAATATTGAATAGCCTGAAATTAATTTTCTAGCAGTGGACTAATACAGCCTTTAGAAACAGTTTTTCTCCTGAAAGAGTACTGTGAGCCAGTGTCTTAGGCACTGTTCTCACTGAGAACAGACATCTGCAGCATAGGTGTTCCTTCCTGCCTTTTGCTGTTGTTGGCAACTCTGTCTCCTTTACTTAGAGTTGCTGATTACTGCAGAGCAATCGCTGTGGTTTGTGAGATGATAGTGAAGGTGCATTTGAACTTTCTGAGCAGGGCCCTGGCACAGTTCCACACAGACCTCTTAATCTTCTGAGGAGCAGTCATGACAGTGACTTCTGAACTAGGTCTGAAACTTCCGACAGAAATTCAGTGAAGAACTGTGCAAAAATAAAAGAGAGAAGTATCAGACCCCGTGGAACAGCTCTGAGCTCATAAGGTTCTGTTCAATGTCATGTCTTTGCACTGTTGCAGGTGTTAAATGATACCTGGGTTTCATTTCCGTCCTGGTCTGAAGACTCCACTTTTGTCAGCTCCAAGAAGACTCCTTATGAGGAGCAGTTGCACCGCTGTGAAGATGAGCGGTTTGAGGTACCTCTGCTACTGAGCTTCCTTTTTGCCTGTCTGCCTCCTCAGAAAGCAAAACTTCTAGCTATGAGGATTTTGACTGAATTAATTGGTGACCAAATAACGAAAGTTCTATTACTCTTTGTTGGTTTGAGCTAAAGTTTGGTGTTTTCACTTACCTGGAGTCTAATAGCTCCTTCTAGGCATGAGTCCAGTTCTAAAAAGCCTGTTACCTTCGGGAGAACTGGCGGAGGTATATTTTCCAGTAAGAAACCTTGCTGATGCTTCTTAGCTCCACCCAGTGGGGCTGGAATGCATGCCACAAACCTGAGTGCCAGTGGTCTCCATTTTCCTGCTATGCCTGTTCTTACACTGTCTTTTGTGAACTCTTAACAGCTGGATGTTGTCTTGGAGACCAATTTAGCCACAATACGTGTGCTGGAGAGTGTGCAGAAAAAACTGTCTCGACTGACTCAAGAGGATCAGGAGAAATTTCGACTGGATGATTGCTTGGGTGGAACATCAGAAGTGATCCAGCGCAGGGCCATCTATCGCATCTATGGTGATAAAGCACCAGAGATCATTGAAAGTCTTAAGAAAAACCCAGTTACTGCAGTTCCTGTTGTTCTTAAGAGGTGATTCCCATTCTCCTGTGTTCACCTGGATTCTTTAAGAAACTGATAAAGGATTTTTAAAGCATTTTTAAACAACTGTTTCCTGTAGATGTTGTTTCAAAGGGTAATTCATCTTCAGTGGTGGTGCTTTATCTATCTATCTATCTATTTATTTATTTATTTCTTCCAGGAATATTGAAAAGTTTTTGGTGCATCACAGCTGGCTACATTAAAAATGCTTTGTGTGTATTTCTGTGGTTGTCTTTTGGAACTGAAGCAAATTATACATTTATGCAGATTGAAAGCAAAAGAGGAGGAATGGCGGGAGGCCCAGCAGGGCTTCAACAAAATTTGGCGGGAGCAGTATGAGAAAGCCTACTTGAAGTCCCTTGACCACCAGGCCGTCAACTTCAAACAAAATGACACCAAAGCTTTGCGCTCCAAGAGCTTGCTGAATGAAATTGAGAGTGTCTATGATGAGGTGCGTATGCTAGTAAATAATCCATCCTGTATGTCCTTCGTTTATGGTATTATCTACATGTTTACATAGCACCTGGGACCCTGTTGAAGTGGTGGTGCTCTGAAGAGTTCTCAGTCAAAAATGGCTGTCCCAAGCATAGCGTTAACACTGGCTTATTTCTTCTGGCAGGAATGGCTCTTGAGCATGGATTGGAAGGATCTTTATCTATTTGTCTCTTGATTACAGCATCAGGAGCAGCATTCAGAGGGAAGAAGTTCGTCCACAAATGAGCCTCATCTTATCTTTATCTATGAGGATAAGCAGATTTTGGAAGATGCAGCGTCACTTATCAGCTATTATGTAAAAAGACAGCCTACTATCCAAAAGGAGGATCAAGCAACCATCCGGCAGATAGTGCATCACTTCATACCTGAGCTGTTTTTCTCTCAGCCCCCTGAGCATGGTATTTCTGAAGAATCAACAGACGAGGACAGAGAAAACCATCAGGGGCAGAACCTGGATACTCCTGAGCTACGGAAAAAACATGTGCCTGGGCCTCCAAGCAGTCCTTTGGAGGCAAAAGCAACCTTCTGTGATGTTACAGCTGCTGAGCCCCACAACACTCTGGATGATGTTTACAGTCTATTTTTTGTCAATAATAATTGGTATTTCTTCCTCCGCCTTCACCAGACTCTGTGCTCAAGGCTCCTAAAGATTTACCGTCAAGCTCAGAAGCAGCTTCTAGAATATCGGACTGAAAAAGAGAGAGAGAAACTCCTTTGTGAGGGAAGAAAAGAAAAAACCAATGATCCAGCCATGGAACTAAGACTGAAGCAACCAAGTAAGAATAATCCAGGACACAGTCCATTCTTAATGCTCTGGTTGCTAGCGCTCAGTTGTGTATATCTGAGTAACTGAGACCAGCAGGCAAGTCTGTAAGGAACATAGAGGTGCAAACCTCCACTATATTTGTGATTTGTGGATACAGCTAATTTAACAGCATAGCTAGTTTGTAATTTATCTTCTGAGGGCTCTCATGCATAGTTCAGAGACTTCATGCAAGCCCACTGTTGTCGGATGTTCTCAGGTGTCTCATTGTATTAATCTGTTACTTTGATTTAAAATTTAAATGGCTCCACAACGAAATAGTTAACTACATAAGGCAATCATGGAAGTGCATGAGATAAAACTGTTAGAGTCCGTCAGCACTCCTTACAGAGAACTGTCTGGAAGCATGTTCTCAGTACTGAATGTCAGGATTCTTGAGCAGTGCTGTCCCTTGTATCTGTTGACTTTACTCTGCCTCTTACGTGCATTAAGTGACTGCACTTTTCCCCTGCCCAGGTGAGGTGGAACTGGAGGAGTACTACCCTGCGTTCCTGGATATGGTGAGGAGTCTGCTGGATGGGAATATTGACCCAACGCAGTATGAGGACACTCTGAGGGAGATGTTCACTATCCATGCCTATATTGGCTTTACTATGGACAAACTGGTGCAGAATATTGTCCGCCAGGTAACTAATTTGATGGCTGTGCTGTGTGTTTGGGGGGCTGCTTATTTCCCTTCTATAGACAGATGGGTTTCTCACAGTACTCTGTAATGCAAGGACTCACTAAACTTAAAGCAAATTCATAGAAAACTTATATATGTAGGGGAAACACTCTAACAGAAGTTCAGTGAGGTAGTTCAGCTTCAGTACAGGGACCACCTTAGGGGATTTACTCTTCCTGGTCTTTTCCAATATTTTTTAAGTTCCAGTCTTTTCAAAATTCTGCCATTCCCAAAATACATCCAAGAGAAAAAAAAAAGGTCCTTTTTAGTCAAGTCTGTCTTTTAATTGTAGTTTTGTTACAGTTAAGGCACATCAGCCCCTCACTCTTCTCTGTTCCTTTTATTGCAAAGTAATGAAAAAGAGTGAAATGTGTGACATCTCTGGAGTTAAAGCTTTGGTACTTCATCTGAGGTGTGACGCTGTGCTGAGTTTTGTGCTCCTTTCATAACATGCTAGAGTTAACTCTTGGCTCAGGCTTGCTGACTGAATTCCCCCTTTTTTAATGGAAGCTTCACCATCTAGTGAGCGATGACATCTGCTTGAAGGTTGTTGAGCTCTACTTGAACGAAAGGAAGCGAGGTGCTGCTGGAGGTAACTTATCCTCTAGGTGTGTCCGGGCAGCAAAGGAGACCAGCTATCAGTGGAAGGCTGAACGTTGCATGGCGGATGAGAACTGTTTCAAGGTAAGAACTTGCTGCCAGGGAAATCCATAAAGTGACTGTGGCACTTTACCTGGGAGAAGTGGGTTTGGAATCTCCGAGGCCACAGTGGTGATAGAGAGCAATATGGGGAGAAGGTATCAAAACCAGAGCATAGACAGTAAAGTGGCATGCTGGCTCACTGAAAAGCCCTGCTGTTTACTCCTCTCCTAGCTCCTATTTGTCCAAATGACTTGTGAATATACAACATTTTATTGTGAGCCCATGTTGCCAATATCTTGTGCCTGTAACTATTACAGGTAATGTTTCTTCAGCGGAAAGGGCAGGTGATCATGACCATTGAGCTTCTGGATACGGAAGAAACCCAGACAGAAGATCCTGTGGAGGTTCAGGTAATATCACAGTGACCGCGGAATCTGCTGTACCACAGACAAGCAGATGTGTAAGAATGCTTTCTTGCTTTCTTGTTCCAAAATGTGAGACTTTGCCAGGAGGGTAAGTTTACCTGGGAGGTGGGAAGATTACATGTGAGGCTGTGGTCATGGACAAAAATGGGTATGTTAGCAAAAGAGTTTCAACATAAATCAGCTCCATAAAAAGCAGCTTGGAAATAAACTAGTTTTTTCCAGTGATGTTTGTCTTGATGAGAGCGAAATCTGACTTGAAATTGGTCTCTCTTGTATAGCACTTGGCTAACTACATGGAGCAGTACGTTGGGGTAGAAGGAGCTCCGAACAACCAGAATGATGGCTTCTTGCTGAAACCGGTCTTTCTGCAAAGGTGAGCACCTCTGCAGCAGCTGGTACTGCTTCCTCTCTGCGTATGTGGCAGTGATTTTAGGTGATGTGCCGTACAAGCAACTCTAGGGAAGTGCACTCATCTTTGAGGTCCAAAGGGGCTGCTGTAGTCTAGTGCACTGCATAAGAATGCTGAAGAAAAAATTCATGACGACTGCACTGAGGTTTGTTCATGAAACCGTGTTTAGAATGGAGTGGGACTGTCTAAGCAGTCCCTTCTGGGAGTGTCTAATTTTTTCCCATTTCACTAAATATTTGTCAGAGGAAGGTCCTGGACAAAGTCCGAAAACTAAATGTGGAAATACAGGTTTCACACTTGTGCTGTCAGCTCTGCTGGCTTAAGAGAATGGATAACCAAGTGTGACATATGCTTTGTCGTCCTTGTTTTGTTCTAGAAACCTAAAAAAGTTTCGCAAGTGGCAATGTAAGCAAGTGAGAGCTCTGCGTAGTGAAGTGAAGAGCTCCTGGAAGAGGCTGATTGGGGTGGAAAGTGCCTGCAACGTGGACTGCCGGTTCAAGCTCAACACCCACAAAATGATGTTCATCATGAACTCTGAGGATTACATGTACAGGCGGGGAGCTCTCTGCCGAGCCAAGCAGGTGCATCTCCTATTATTCTCTCTGCAGCTCAGGCAGTAGCAGAGGTTGAGGATGTGAGCCAAAAGACAGGTACCGATCAGAAGTCTTGTGGCTGAATTCCTGCAAACTACACCCAGAAGTTACTACTTTGTGTTGGATGAAACATGGAGAAGAGCTGGTAAATGCTCTGTGCTTTGGTTTAGTTTAGAAGACTTTTCTTTACCATGCAAATTTTAAGGGGGAGTGGCAAACATTAAGAAATAGAGATCTTTAAATGCAGGTATGCGGTTTCCCATTTTACTGTTTGTGTTGTGTTGTAAAGCATGCGCATCTCAAGACATACAAAGAGGTGAGGGTTTTGGCTTCTCCCCAGAAACCTCTCGGTGATTTTACTGTCCTGCTTTCAGGTACAGCCAATGGTGCTGCTAAAGCATCACCAGCAGTTTGAAGAGTGGCACAATAGGTGGCTAGAAGAGAACGTGACCATGGAGGCAGTTGATGTAGTTCAAGACTGGCTAATGGGAGACGAAGACGAGGAGATGGTGCCCTGTAAAACAACTTGTGAGACGGTGAATGTCCATGGGGTCCCAGTGAACAGATACAGAGTTCAGTACAGTCGCCGTCCAGCTTCACCGTGAGCAGAGACTTGTTCCTGGGACCAAGACAAGTAGGAGCCTTGCTGGTGAAACACATTTACTCTGAGAATAGTGGTGGGAATGCAATGTATGTATTAACGATATTTATCCAAACAGCATTTTACTTTGGATTATGATGTATTTTCCATATGGCATAGACTTGTCTCCTTGCAGTGTAATCCTCCAGCCATCATGAAGAGACTTTTAAAAGCTTTATGGGAAGAGGGCTCTTGGCATTGCCACACACTTTTTAGTAGTTTCCTAGCTTTAGGCCACTGCTGACCAGCCAATACTGGAAGGCTGAGTGAGGGGGTCAGGCTCTGGGCGAACTACCACTAGTGGCTTTGTTGGACAGATGGAGCTGGGCTGGCATTTGAGCAGGTGCTGGCAACTGCTTCCACTTTGAAGGTTTTAATGTTCCCTATCTTCCTGAATTTATGCCATCTTGGAGCCTGCAGAACTCTTCAATGTAACCTCCGAGTGCCAGTGGGGCTGAGAGCACCTGACACAGCTTGCTAGCCCCGCTGTGGGCTGCTTCATGACCTATGTGTACTAATAGGGCAATGAACGCAGTATTTGTTACTGGTGCTCTGGTGAGAAAAATGCCAAAACTGAGACAAGGGTGACCAGCGTACTAAACGCTCTAACTCTCATCAGCTAAGTATTTTGAAGCATGAACTAAGGGGAAGAAACTCTCTGAGCTGCAGTGCTAGGCAAGAGAGCAATTTGCAGCGCAAGACAGCCTAGGCCCATCAGCTACCCCTCTGCAGACGTGCACCGGATCCCATGTTGTTGCTTTGTGAACTTACGACCTGCTGCAGACTCTGCCTTCTCAGATCTGGAGCTGCTTGGAGCGTGTGCGTGGGGAGGAATATCCATTGCGAGGTCTGGCCTATTTTTTTTTGTTTTTTTTTTATTTTGCATGTTGATTGGCAGCCTCCAGAGACGCGTTCTCAGGCGCTTCGCTTTCCTTGTGCATGCCCGGACTCCGTGGTTCTGCTGGGTTGTGCCACTTAAATAACATCAGTAGATGGAGCTCTTGCAGCACAGCGTTTGCACGGGATCTGAGGTTTGTCCCAGATACTTGCTGTTTCTGCTGGGTCAGCACAGATGCTGTATTTGCAGCGACACATGGAAATCTGTAATGAGGCAGTATTAGAACCAGCCACAACCATCGTAGACAAGCTTTTCCAGTGAACTGTCTATACTTCTATCTAAGCTTTTTTGCAGTGAAACCTAACAAAAAAACCTACCCTGAACCATGCAGAACACTACGTCAACCGACTGACTTAATCTATTGAAAAATCAAGAAAATCTAGTTGTGTCTGTCCTGCAACCCCACTGTGACTTTGCTCTTGTTTTTCAGGGGCCAAGGACAAACACACTGTCCATGGAGTGTATTACAAACATAATGTCTTGAGGCAGGTCCAGCCTCCTTTCAGCTCTGCTTCCAAGTTTTTCCTGGCTTTTGGGGAAATAGCTCCCCCCACCCCGATATTTTTTGTGGCTTTGATTTTTAGGTTATTATTTCTGCCAGACCTAAGTAGCAGCCTGTAGGATTTGTCCTGGGTTATTTCCACTGTACAACATTTGGTTTTGCAATTGTCTCACTTGACAGTAGAAAAATTGGCCTTTGGGGTACATTTAATAGAAAATTTTACTGACTCTTTGTCTTTTTTGCAAAATAATCTGTAGGAGGGAAGGAGGGAGGCCAGTCTCTGGCATTCGTGGCCACTTGCACAACCACTGCCAGCGGAGGACTTTTCATCAAGAACTCATGTTCTCGTTGTCTGGGTCTCTGTTAAATTTTGGTTACTGAAATGATCTGAAGGTTCTTCCCCTGCTTTTGTTGCAGTAAGTGATAACAGACACTGGCGACGTAGCTACATGAGGGCTGGGTGGAAGAGCGGGGGGACAAGCCCAGTATATCCCCCTTTTGCTTCCAGACAGCTCTACAAAATACACCTCAGTCCTCTTCACCTCTCCGCTGTCTTCCAGTGGAGATGACAACAGTGCCAAATTTTATGGTTGTATGATACAGAAAAATGTTTACTAGAAAATAGGTTGCAACTTGTGGCTTGAAACGCATTTGTTTCCAAGTGTACCATGGTGTAGGAGGGTAATGCACCTGGGCGCCATACTTTTCCATCTCTCCATTTTTAAGTGTACTTCAGGTATTTTTAAGCATCCTTATTTTGTAAACCTTAATTTATAATCTGAACAGACAAAGTAAGATTTTTGCCCTTTGCAGTGCTATTGTCTCAAAAATGATAGTAGCAAATGATGCGAATGGAATAAGCAGGCAGTGCAGGTTTGAGAGTGGCTTGCTAATGTCTGGGAGTCTAAGCTTGACCGCTGTGTATCTGCTAGCACGACCTTGATTCAAGACTTTGTTCTTCCATTTTTTTGAAGGATCTTTGCTTTTGGGCTTGTAATTGCTTTGCCAGCTCTTTGAATGTAGTTTTTTTTATATTTATTTGCACATTCAAGTAAAATAAAATATTGATTTTAAAAGTCTGCAGCTCTCCCTGGTTTAAATTTTATTTTAAATTAATTTAAACTTTCTGACAATCCCCAGAATTGATTGTCTTGCACCTGAAACTGAATTTTAAACAGTAGAAAAATGCAATCAAAAAGTTGGATGAACTTCCCTTCAAGCAGTTGCTGGACAGGCAGCAGGATGTAATGATTTAGGTCTGTACCAGCTCACTTCCAGTGGGCCAGCAGGCAGCAAATCTTTAACCTTACCCGCACTGAGAAGCTAATGCACTGGCGAACATGAAAAGGAAGTAAGTTTCCTGCAAGTAGCGTGCAACAGGAGATCCCATGCAGGAAGATAGTGCCTGTGGCTCTGTACTTACAGGGGTGCTGCCAAGACAAGACCTCTCTTGCAGCAAAGGCCCATGGCCAGAGGAAAGCACAGGAGTCCATGGGGTGGCACAGTTGCTCCACGCAGAGGGAGGTTTCAAAAGGAAAGGCTGTGTAGTGCCGGCAACGCATATCTTCTTGCAGATTGGTTTATTTCTAGCAGCACCTTTGCCATGAGAGGTGTGGTGCAAAAATACGTTCCAGGCCTGGCCCCCAAGTACTCGCACGCTAAATACAACAGACATTCAAGAAAAGTGACTGATTCCAGTTCCGAAATCTATAAGCACATCTGCTACAGGTTAAGACAATACAAGTGCAACCATGAAAATAACCCTCCACCCACCTTTCCCTCAACCTCCCCAAATTCCTGGGTAATAACATGTTTAACTGTGTTCCCTGTGAGCTCCGCACAACAAACGAATGTGTAGATTTTGCAAATTAAGCTGTAGTGATGTGACCCAGATCTGATAGGAGTTTCCTTTACATCATTCTCAACACTTCCGTTGCCATAACAAAAGACAACTCTGCTTTCTGTGCAGCATATTATTTGCTCACAGGGAAACAAACTTTTTCTCCTAATAACAATCCTCTGATGCATAAATTGCATGGAATAATTTGATTAAAATTATGGTAGTGGTGTCTCAGAGGACACAGTCCACTTTACACAAGTCTTCTTGCAGAGATCTTGGGCTTCTCACAAAGAGGACATTCCCTGTGCTCAAGGGGAGGGACAGCCAGAACTGACATCAGCCAAGAGCAGTTGGAGATCTCAGCAAGTGGACGGCTTTGGCAACGACAAAGACAGCCAGCTTAAAAATATCCTTCAGGTTTTCAGGATGAAATAAGAATTAATGGTTTTCTAAATTAAATTAAGAACTGCGAAAGGGAGTACCTGAATTCAGTATTTAGTATTTCAGGACTTTTTTTCACGTTTCTGTATCGCGGTGATGCACAGAGGGAAAGACGGGACTGCGAACCAGTGAGAGCCAGTCTTACAAGTATGTATGTGTGTAAACATGAGTTTTTCTTCATGCTTTAGCCATTCCTCTGGATTAGAAGTGAGTAACTCAACCTTAATGAAACTAGAGGTATGCTCTACCTTCCACTCATAAAAATTAAACTTAGACTAAAGTCCAGCAATTCTAAACCATACCTGTGCTAAAGGATGAATCCAAAAAGAATCATCTGAGACCCAGTGCTGAAAAGGGATGATGTTGTCTGTATCGGGCAAGGTAGCCCCTACTCTAGTGTCATTATCTTGCTGAGAAAGAACCAAAGAAGCTATTCCAGAACGTCTAGTGAGTTGTAGTGATGCTAATAAACTTCAAATATTCCTGAAAAATGGCTTCATGTGGACTTCCTACACTCTGAAGTGAAAACTGCAAGCTAACAGAAAAGTAGTTCTTAAAGAAACCTGTCTCCCCAAAAGTATTACACCAACGTAAGGCTTATAAGTGGTGAGGAGAATGTGGGTGCAAAAGGCGTGGCATAACCAAGGGAAAAGATTGTGTGGGATCCCAGTGGAACAGGAGAACTGTGGAACAGGCAGAAGAGAAGAGAGGCACGGAGATTCCCTGGAGCTGTGGAGAGTCTCAGGGAGATGGTAGGAGACCTGACAAAGTGAGAGGAAGGGGAGCCGGTGCAATGGCAAAGTCAGGAAGAGTGCCTAAGGCACAAAGTCATTCTGTACGTGCCAGAGCCTGCCAAGACAAATCTGGGGTGGGGGGAACCTGGTTCAAAGGACCATAATTTCTATTTCAATAGTCAGTGCAAGATTTTGCCTTGTGGTTCTGAGCAAGCTCAGATGCTTGCACACCCGGCGGCTGGGAAAGGCAGGGCGAGCATCACATTCATGGAAAATATGAGGCTGTGCTGACATTGGTGGAAATGCTTCATGCTGCCAGCGCTAAGGCAGAGCTGCTGCCTCCATGGTCAGCTGCCTGTTGTGTCTGCATCACAAATGCAAGCTCAGCCTGGGGCAGGTATTAGCTGCGCTAAGATTTGTGTCTTCACACCTGCTGGCTTGCAGCTGAAGAACTCTCTGGAGCTGCTGGAACAGAGCAGAAATAGCAAGCCCCATTATTTGCCTACCACAGTTTGTTCTTCCAAGCCTTAAAGATCTATGGGACAGGCCAGGTGGTGTTTGTACCCTCCCTCTGAGCTTTAAAATCCCTAGCCTGTTTTCCAGCATTACATCTTTTGGATTCAGAGCCATGGAATAAGAGCGCCTTCTCCCAGGAGATGATCTATTGCACAATGAATTACTTTAAAACCAAATTGTTACCCCACAGGGCAGGGATCACACTACTTAAAGAGATGTTAACAAGCCGTGACAAACCTCTGGCATTTGAATTTTCAAGCAAGCTGTTCTGCATCTAAAGCAGTCACTAAAGATCACACAGCATCGGAAAAATGAAGGATACAGCAACGAGTAACCTCTCTCTGCTCCACTCCAGAGACCTGGCCATAGGAAGCAGAGCTGCGATTTGCACACTATCTGAACCTGATTATGTTTAATTTTTTGCATACAGAGCATGGAAAGGATCCTGGCTGAGGCATGGAAAATATGTGGCCACATGAGTCATTCTGTAATGGTTCATAAATCCTGAGAGAATCACAAAAGCAAAACATCTAACATTGCATCTTCCCTGTCCCTGCCAGTGGAACTCCACCTCTCGACACGCTCGGCACAAGGATGTGTGAATACGGTGAAAGCAAAGGAAATGGGATCATTTTCTCCTTGGAACAGAAGAATCTCATCAAACAGCAGCCAGGCTCAGATTTGCAACCTTCACAGAAGAGGCCATTCATAAGCTGAGGAGAAAGAAATGAACTACTCCTCAGGTTGCCAAACCAAATTTACAGTTCCTACTGCCCAGACTCCAGCTTCTGTCTTTACTCCCTTGCAGAGCCAGGCAGGGGACTGAAGAGCAAAAGCCTAAAAACCAGCAGCCTCTCAAACTGTGACCTCCTGCCCCACTGGCCTACCCATTTGATGACCACTGGGAAGTGGTCAAGCTGGGGCTCTTACACAGGTGATGGGAGAGGATTTGGGACTTTCCCAGCAATGCTGTGCAAGGCAGAGCACAGAAGGGACTTAACACTCTCAAGGAGTTAGAGAAGGGGGGACCAAGCAGCAAAGGGTCTTAAAGATTGAGGTAACATCTGCCAATCCCTCTTACAACATTATGTGAGTCGTCTTCTCCATACAACCAGCAGGTACGTGGCAGCAGCGCGCCGCTGCTCCAAGCTATTAGCTAACACAGTGCTCAACCCTCTTGGGGGTTTACTGGGTGGAGACAGCACATCTCTGGAAAAACACAGCTCTTCTTGGGCAAGAGTGACTGAAACTCACCATTATCTACCCAACAGCAGAGACTTCCTGTGCACCCTTGTCAGGCCCCTTTCCTGCTGGATGGAGCTGCTCTCCCTGTTCCTGGTAGTTTATCAGTGAAAGCACGGTGTCTCCGTCAAGCCCGTGAGACCCTCGCACTTATAATTTGTATGTTATGGCACCCCAGGCTGGTGCTAGTGCTGATTCTTTCAAATGCAAATAGCTCTGACCCACAGGACTTTTCATCAACCTCTGCAGTGAGACCAAGAAGGAAAGTGCAGGAGCTTTGTCCCCTGTTTAGCCAGGTAGCAGGAGCAGAAATAAAAAACCAGGAGAATTCTGAAAGGCCCAGTCTGATCTTGGGGCTGCAAGGCAGACGCTAAAAACCTTTAGGTGCCACTACATGAGGCTGCAAGAGCCTTGTGTAATCCCTGGGAGCTGGGGAGGTTTGTCTGGATCTGCAGCTCGCCTGTACTTCATTTGTTTCTGTGAGGGGATGGTATCTTCTCAATTTGCACTACCAGAAAGCATTTTGAATCAGGGTGTGGGGAAAGACCTCAAATCTCACACTGAACTACTTGGGTCTCTCTTGGGTGGAAGGATGCTTGATGTAGGAGGTCAGAAGTTCAATTTACACTCTAAACCAAATTCAAACTGCATCAAATCTGACCACATTTGTGATTTCCAGGAATATTCTGGAGCTTGAAGGAGGCCCAAATGAGTCACTCGAGCCATGGTCGAGCTCTGACGATGAAGTACAGCCCCAATATACTGTGGATTTGGATACGTACGCCCCTCCCACTCCTGTGTCTGACACTGGAGCTAAGTCTCTGGTTGGGCAATGCGCACTCGTGCATGTCGTGACAGCCTCCCCATATGCCTCATCCTTCATGGGATAAGCCTGGTGCTTCCGTGAGTTAAGGACTAACAGAAGGAAATGCGTCAGCAGGGTCACTAATACTGCCTTTCCCACACAGCTCTGAGCATAGCAGTGCACTGTTGGATCCTGCATCAGAATGGAGACCCTCAGGAGCGGACGGCTGTCACACAGGCTTATGCTGTGCTGTGCCTTTTGGGGACTCTGCCTGGCCTCTCCAGACTACGATGGTGAGTATGTACCTTTGGGCGAAAAATTGCTGCTTCTTAAGGTACTGGATACCCAGTACCTTTATAAGACCCCTGAAAATTCTTTTTAAAGCTATCACATAGGAGCATACTCTAATTGAGATTCATGCATACTGTAGTTGAAGCAGGAGGTGATAGGAGGTGATAGAGAAGAGAAAAAACCTGGGGTGGAAGAAAGTAGAAAGAGAAAGAAAAATTAGAGGAGAAATAAAACAGAGAGCGCTTGAAACCCAAATCTTTAACTACAAGTTAGACTTCCACAGCCATGACTTTACCCTGGAGTGGCCCCAGATCTTAGGATTCTTTCAAAAGCTGGGCAGAGGAATTGCTCTCTGGTTCCCCAGGCCTGCTGATAGTTGTACAACATAGCAATCATTTGTGAGCTGTGGGAAACCACACAACAGAGGAATTGTGTAAATTTTCAGTAAGATGGCTGATGGTTACTCCTGTACACCTAATTCTGTTAGCCAACATTTTCTGCCCATCACACAACAGCATTTTACAGAATACTCCCACTTTTAGGGACCCCAATGTAAAATGCAGAACAGTAGCCTTTAGGGTAAGCATTATGTATGCAGCCTGCTCTGCAAAGTACAAGGGTAACTGCACAAACAGCGAGTAACAGACTGCGTTTATCTGACAGATTACTCTCAGAACAGCACCAACGAGCAGATGACAACACCAGAGATCACACCGTGTCCCCGAGCCATCCCTGGGGAAAAGGCAACCATAAACAACATCACGTACCTGTTGATACACGAGGCCACACACTCTCAGCTGGGCAGCATGGTCACAGTTCGGCTCATCCCTTGCCTCTACACGCTCGTCTTCCTGGTGGGGCTGCCTTCAAACGGGCTGGCCCTGTGGGTCCTGGCCACCAGGGCTGAGAAGCTGACCTCCACTGTCTTTCTGATGAACTTGGCTGCAGCAGACCTGCTGCTCGTATTGGTGCTGCCCTTCAAGATTTTCTACTATTTCCTGGGCAACAACTGGCCCTTTGGGGAAGGCCTGTGCCGGCTCACCACAGCTTTCTTCTATGGGAACATGTACTGCTCAGTACTGCTGCTCACATGCATCAGCGTCGACCGGTATCTGGCTGTGGTACATCCTTTCTTTTCACGTTCTTTCCGCACCCCTGCCTTTGCTGCCTCCACCTGCACGGCCATCTGGCTCTGTGCTGCCGTCCTCACCCTGCCCCTGACTCTGCAGCAGCAGTCATATCCCCTCTACGGAGCAGATGTCACTCTCTGTCACGATGTTCTCCCCAGGCACGAGGATGATGGCTATTACTTCTACTACTTCATCTGCCTGATCGCCTGTGCTTTCCTCACTCCTCTGGTGGTGATGCTGTTCAGCTACTGCTCAGTATTGCGAGCTCTCCTGGACAGCGGGAAGCGGTACTCCTACTCTATGAAGCTCACAGCTCTCGTGCTGTTCACACTAGTGGCCTTCTACACACCCAGCAATGTTCTCCTCCTTATTCATTACTCCAGCTATAACTCCAAGCTGTATGGCAACCTATATATCAGCTACATGGTGAGCCTGGCCATCAGTACTTTTAACAGCTGTGCTGATCCCTTTGTCTACTACTACGTTTCTGAAGACTTCCGGGATAAGGTGAGAAGAAGATTCTTCGGTCACAGAAAACAAAACACCACATCCCTAAAAACCTCCAAGGAAACACTCCCTCAAAAAAGTTCCAAAGATTCACTGGTGTAAGCCTCCATTTCTGCTCCCAAGGCACTCCCAACATACACTGGGGATGAGATGAAGACAACACTGGGATCCCACAAGTCTCATCCAGACCGGTGAGCAGTATTTCTCAGGAGACAAATCCTTTCTCCTGTCTGCATAGCTAAAACTGAATAAACCTGGGCCACTGGCTTCCAAGAGGTGTGGAGTCCAGACCAGATGTGGAGTGCTGAACACATATACATCTGTTACTGGGACACTGCATGCAACTTCTCATCTGGTCACGTATTGCCAGGGATGCGCGTGCCAATATACCCAGGTCTGGTTTTCCTAATACATATTGCAAGCTGATTGCTATCTGTGTTCTATTTCTTTATCTGCTACTGACTTGCTTGCTGTGCTTGAACGCATATTTCTTTCACCTAAACCTGTAAAAGAACAGGCAAAACCAAATTTCTAAACATTTCAAAAGTACTAAGAGGTACCTATCTGAAAGGTACTCTCCTGAACTAAAATATTCTGTCAAGAGAATGTAGAGCACTTTTCTAGCAAATACATTCTTGGCTTGATTAGTAAGCAACACCATAGTAATGTCAGCCCATTGTTGGTAATAAGTGTAAAAATCCCATTCACTAATCCCTGGTTTTGCAAATGACCCTTGGCGTCCCTAACTTCTTTGGGGTAAAGATTGTATTAATGGATTTTTTTTAAAAAAAATGTCTCTTGAAGGGAAATATTAAAGAAGGAATTGAGAAAACCCTTGCTCTAGAACTCCACACTTCTTTTGTGCAATGTCACACACAATCAAGAGCTGTCTCTTATGAAACAAGAGCTGTCTCTTATGAAACAGGTGACCAAGCTTGTTGCTTATTGGAACCTGTTGCAAATTGGACAAAATGCAGCCAGCTCATCTCAGACACAACTGGGGCATATCCCAGTAAGCAGCAAGGTAGAAAAAGAAAGATAAACCTCCCTGGAGTTCCTCAAGTCTTTAGTTTTACTGGTATAGACATGACTTCTGTCCTTACCATAACCTATGATCAAACAAACTTACAGCCTATAATGTGAATAAGAAGAGGCAGACAAGATTGTCTTAAAATCAGTTTTTAATAAAATATTTCTCAGAATCTAAAACAAACCCTTTTCTGGACTCAGACTTGCTAAGATTTGTGTGAACAAAACAAAAATGGTCACAGAACTGTGTGCATGTACATGTATGTGCAGGGGTGAAATGCAGGTGAAAAACTAGAGCCTGTCTCCTGTGGGTGCAGTACTGCACGTGCAGAGGGTGTGCCAGCTACTGAACACAGGAGACTTGGTGTAGCCAGGGCTATTGCCACTCAGTCAGAAATAGCGAGTACTAAAAAAAAAAAAAACAACCCACACCAAAACCCAAACTGAGCTGAGGTTTTCTAAATAGACGATCTATTCACAATAATGAAAACCAGGTTATTGTGCATTAAATGTCAATAGTCAACATCAGCAAAGCAAGTGCTGTTGTTTCAATGATGTTCTTCAAGCAAGCTGAACATTCTTCTGGTATTTGTTTTCTACTGAGGCTGATTAAGAAGGAGAGAAAGAGGCAAGACCAAAACACTTGGACAAGAAAGAACAAGGGAACTATTGCTTTAAAATAAATACCATGGTAATGATTACTCTGCATAATGTACAGTTACAAATATATAAATATTAATTTCACTGAAAGGATTGCAAGCAAAAATCACTGATAACTAGCACTGCTGCAGCTATTCAGTAACATAACTTGATGTAAGTAGGAATCTGTCTTACAAACCCACTGGCATTTTCTCGTTTTGCAGTGAGGGACCCTCAGAAAAAGGAAAGGAGAAGCATCTCTCTGACAGAAGGACACAAACATCTCTAAGCCAAAACAATTTAAAGCCCAAAGCAGCAGCAGGTCTGCTGTGCTTGCTGGCTTTCCACCACCAAGTTGGCCTCTTCCTTGGTGAAAAAAAAAATCAATCCCTTCTCTCCAGACTATGACTGGCTGGTCTTCACAAAGTTGGAGCCTGAGTTTTCAGTGCTGAGATGTCCTTGTGTTCTCAGGGATGGGAGCGTGACTGATAAGCTTCAGAGTCAGAACTGGGCCAAAGCCTATGAATAACATTGAGTCTGATAAGGCTATGCTGTGTCCAGTGGTTCTCATGGACCTAGTTCTAAAGAGTTTCTGTATTCCAAATAAGATTTTGAAGAATGGAGGAAAAATAATCTAGGAAAATTTTTTCCTAGATAAGAATTAATGATGATTACAAGAAACATGAACAACAAATCAGGGCCCAGGAAAAGTTATGGACAGAGGGACCATCAGCTGGCGTGAAGAAGAGGGCAGAGACCTGCTCCTTTACTCCTGTGATAGGGGAGAAAAGCAACCAGAACTGTGTAATTGCAGGTTCCTTTATTCAATTCCTTAAATAAAATGACTTTTTTGAACTACAGAAAGGAGCTAGTTTTGTGCGGCAAGACTGGGAGGAGGTGAAGGCTGCCAAGAGCAGATGGGCTAATGATTTCCCTGAAAGTCCCAAAGCTGTGAAGAAACACTCAAGGTGAATTCAGGCTCCAGGATCCAGAAACCCTAGCACATTACCTCATACGCACTGTCCTGTTCTGTCTCTGTTCAAGGATGCTAAGGCTGCTCTGCCTTTGCTTTCTGAGGGCCCAGGTGTCTCTGGCTTTTCTTCTAGTTGTAAAACAGAAGCAAGACTCCTCTGCTCAAACAGGTGAGTGCACTGGCACACAGAGACCCCAAAGAACAAGGCCACGATTGATGGGCTGGCACCACCAGGAGGAATTATTTAGCTGGCAGCAATGGGGGGATGTCTGCATCTTGAATTAGTACATTACATGTACCAGAGCCTGAGGAAAGTGAAGAAAGTCAGGTTTAATACTTGGCTGAAACTCCCTACCTTCATCTCCTTGTCCCCAGTGGTGATGCTGTCTGACTGCCCAAGGATCTATGAGAGGACCAAGCAATATAAAATTACTTCAAATATCTATCCAGAAGCACACAACGGAAAAGACAAGGAAACTAAAGCCAGAAAGGGACAGAGGACAGGAAAATGAAGAGTCCAAAACATAGGTCCCATCTTCTGTGGGAAGCTAGTCACACAGACATTATCAGGGTGACTAAATGTCTCATTCTCGGAGACTCAAAGCATTAAACAGCTGAGGCTTGAACCAGCAAACAGCAGGGTTTGTGTTGTGCTGCTTTGATATTTAGAAAAGAAAAAAAACCAACCAAAAAACTCTTGTTGCAGCTCACACTAGGTCTGTTATTTACCCAGGGGATAAATATTGACTCAGTCCTGTGTGTGTACACAATAGCCAGTGTCTGCCAGGCCAGTTGCTTACAGGAGATGGAATTTAGTTTAAAGGCATTTATTTACCTGCCAGACAGGAATGCAGCCGCCAGTGCTTCTGCTGTGCTGTGCGGACACAGTGAGGACATGGTCTGTTCATGCACACTGAAGACACGTGGCAAAACCTCTGCTGAGAAGCAGTGGGTACACATAGACAGAAGCCACGTCAAGATCCTGTGAGGAGAGCTCAGAGCAGCCATGAAGGCAGGCTTGGAAACTTGCCAAAGCAGTTCTGAAATTTCTGGGAACTTCAAGATCCAGAACTTCATCATGTCAACTACATTCTGCAAATATCTGGCCCCAGCCAAAAAGGACTGGAAACTACATATGCCCAGCTTCTGGGATACCTCCTGTTTTGTCCTCATGTGGACATTTTTCTGGAATAAAACTGCCTTTATTCTGGAATGGAATGTCTATACTGGGATATATTCTTGTCATGGTTCCTGTGTAAACAAGCCCTAAAAATGAATGGAGCTGGGCCTTTTCCTGTTTCCATTCACCAATAAACACCCTCAAAAGGAGTTTCCACCCCACTCTGGGTCCTGGTAACAATAGATGTGGGAAGATAAAATATTAACACTATTTTGCAACAGGCAATTGCATGTAACTCCTCCAAAGAGAACAATGCTGCTCCAGGCAGGAAGGGAAACCAAAAAATCTTGGCTCTTGCACTTTTGGAAACACAAAGCTTTTGTTTTTTAGTTTTACCACATTGCTTGGGGCAGGTCAGTCTAAGGGAGTTCAGCCTCTGTGACACCAGTGATTTGTACTGGCCAGCAGACCCAGGGCCTATGCATAGATTACCTCATCCAGAACAACCATTGTATGGGGATCCTAGTGGGAGCAGAATAAAAGTGATTGGTGAAGTCAGGCAAGCATTTAAAAGGACTGCACCTTGGGTCAGCTTTATTTTCATGCCAGGTTTACAAGGAGGAAAGGGGCTGAGAAGGCTGCAAGCAGCCCTTATCAGCACATAGTGCAACATGAGGAGGGCTCACCCGCCTAATCCTTGTCACTGCTATGGCTGGCCAACTCCCCACCTGAAGCCAGCAGCCACATGGTGGACAGTCAAGCCTTTCAGCCCTGACAGTGGATTTCAGTTTTCTCTTGTAAAATGTACCTCCCAACAACTTCCCTGAACATGGGGCCACTAGGGAAGTTCTTCCTCTTGTGGGACTTTGTTGTGGGTGCAGTAGACTTCTGGGCTGGGGAAGATGATTAGGCTCTTGCTATGTCATAATTAGCAAAACACACTGATTTTTATTATTATAATTTGAGAGAAAACTTCTCAGCCATCTTTCCTCAAACAGCAGTTGAGCTAAGCACAAGGCCTGGACTTAGCTTCTAAATGTAGCTAGGAAATGGCATTTGCAGTACCCTGATAGTAGAGAAAACACTTTGAAATAAATGGTCTATAGGTTTGAATTCCAGCGCCTATTTTTCTCACCTAGAGGGCACAGCATATTGGTCTCCCATCCTTGGAAGTACTCCAAAGAAGATGCACAAAAGGCAGGAAAATTGACAGAAAAATAATGCTGAGTGTCCCCCTTAGCGCTCCAGATCCCCCCCATGGGGCAACAAAGCCTACAGTTCTGAGTGCATCAGGAAGTAGTCATCGTTTGGTTTCTGTTCTGCAGCAGGTCGTCTGTAGGAACAAACTCATACAGGAGTTGATTCTGAGCCTCTTCTTTTTATTTAAATTATATATTTCTGTCAAAAAGAGAAGATAATGAAGAAAAGTTACTTTCCCATTACATATCTTTGTGAAACATCACTGGGGCTGGGCAGAGAAAATCTTAAAAGGTCACTTTTTATTCTGCTAGGGATGGAGACATTCAGGTCATGAAGACTTTTATATGCTGCCCTAGCAAGATCTTGTTCCTCGCTAAAGAGGTTAGCAAGTCAGTTGTAAGAATGCCCCTTTTGAATTGAATACATTTGACCCAAAACATGAGTTAGTACACTATATGTTGATTCTCAAACCAGATTTATGATCCCCTGCTCTCTGGCTCACCATTCTACTGTGGTCACTACTTCCTCAATCTTGTCCACTTCTTTTAATGTGCTTGCTGTTGTCAGTTCTGCCACAGTCTCAAAAACGTCACCTTCTGACACATAGGGGTCTGGGTCATATTCATAGGAGTAGTATGACAGATCTGTCTGTAGCGGAGGGCCTTCCTCTGCTGGAAAGGAAACCATAGAGTCTCAGGTTGTGCTTTAGCCAAAGAAACTGCACTTCAGCATCACATATTGCATCACAAAGAAGGGGAATGACATAAAAGGAAAGGAATTTTAATCAGGGAGGCAAATCAGGGGCCAAGTAAGTGCCTTACATGAGTAAAGGAGGCTACACATGTCAATGGACCTGCACATGCATGCTTAGATTTGAGGAGAAAAGCTGCTGTAAATCAGAATTTTCAATTTCCCAGTCTGAGACCTGGGCACTGGAAAAAAAAGGAAGGAATTGGGGGGGTAGAAAAAAGAAAAAAGGGCCATGTAATCTGAAAAAAACCACAAAGTCTAATTTTAAAGTATCTACTTAACTGAGGTGCTTGTTAGGAACCAGTTCACCCTGAGATCTGTATACAGTAAGACAAAAGTAAGTGGTATCTTTGACAACACCAGATGTCACAGATGAGTTACTCTGCACCCTGAAAATACATCTCTCTCCTATGACTAAGTCCAAGCCAAGTACCTCAGTTAAGGAGACACCAATCCATATGAAGACGTGTAATGTGTGCGCTCTTTTAAGCACTGTTTTATAAAAATAAGTTACAAAGCTAGAGGGCAGACTGTGATGGAGTAGTTTATTTGGTACATGTCATAAAACAGATCAGTGTAAGCAGCTAGATTTCTTTTCAGCCCAACAAGAATGAATTTTTGGCACAATAGGCCACAAGCCTACATTAAAGCCATTCGCTTCTCCCTCAGCCTGAGCTGGCAGTAGCTGAGATACATATGTTTCAGCAGAGTTACACACCACTGAGAAACTTCCATCATTTAGCATAGGAACAGACATCAGAGGCACAAACAGGTATTTATCCTCCTTGCATTCACTCCAGTCTACACTAAGATTGGCAGGTCACTCACACAGTACATATCCCACTCAAAGCAGGCTGTGCCTCTCTATGCTGGGTGATTGCTCACTGTCCAGAGGGTAAGACCGCAAGATACAACTTTTAGGAATATCAATAGGTCCCTGTTTTCTAAACTGTTCCTTGAGCCAGCTCAGCTGTCCATCTTTCCTGTTTGCTTTCTGTATATACTGCTCCAATCCAAACCAAAGCAATCACTGAAACACAGTTGTTGTAGGGAGAAAATCCCCCTTCTCCCCCCCTGCCTTCCCCCCCAGCAAAGTTGGCTTTATTTAAGGAGAATGCTCATCAAGGCCTTTGAAAATGTTTGTTCTCTAGAAATAAAATATCTGAAGGCTCTTCCCTGTTGCCTCCCACATCCTTCCAGCAACAGGCTTAGCCCTAGGCAAGGGAATGCTTGCCTGAAAGCAGAGTCAGTCTCTGTGTTCACTTCTTCTTGGCCTTCTCCATGTGAGAACCTGCCAGATCATGAGCTCGTTCTATGAATGGATGACTGCTGTCCACCAGGGACAGAATTAACATCACAGACCTCACTCTTCCCAGGAATGCAGCACTGGAGTCAGAGCAAAGACAAAAGGCCGAAATTTCCTGTTGCATACAAACCACTCCCCCATCTCCAAATGTTTGTGCCTAAGCCAATGTTTGCTGAACACCGATGGGGTGAAAGGAAAAACGGCCCATTGCCAGTTCAATCAATCCTAAAAGAACAGCGGTCCTGTGAATAATGTGGCTGCCAGGGAGTGTTGTGAGATGACTCCACCTGAAAGCAGAGTTCACTCTGATGTTCCTGTTAGGAGCTAGTGACGGGTGATGGCATTTAATTTTTTAAAAAATAGTTACAAGACTACCAAATAAAAGTATCATAATTCCACCTAGAATTCTCATCCAGCTACTGGCCCTTCTAACTGCTAGAGCAGAACTGCACAAATAACGTGGCTCGAGCTGTGGGGAAGAGGCTGGAGGGTCAGACAGCATGAAGCTGGGTGGGCTGCCTGCTCAGAGCAGCACAGTGCAACACCACAGCAGCACTGATACCACCGAGTACTGCTGCAACACACTTTGATATTGCTTTTCTATCAAGTACATGTAGATTCACAACATTACAGTGATATCAACATACTGTCTTCCAGCATCAGTGGCTATACGTTTAGCACTTTTGGCAGAGAAGATTCAGGCAATTTCAGACTAGCGTTACTGATCTTGGAAGCAATCAAAGCATCACTTCATCAAAGAGATGTTATCAGAGCTACCGAGGATCACTGAGGCTCCGAAATCCACCCATATTTTTGTAGCCTAGTGTGACAATGATCTTAGGAAAGCAAGTGACAGAGATGCACTCGCGATACTGATACTCCAGTTAGCAACTAAAATCCGGCTCCAGGAGCTTTCAGTCCAAACAAATATGACTGGAACAGGCTGGGAAAGCACACTAGCAGACCTTCAGTGCTCAGAGGCAGAGGTGGGTCCATGCTACTCATCAAAAACCTGTTGAATCCCTCTGAGTCTCAGTAATTAACCTGTGAGAAAGAACAGCTGAGGAAGGGGATTCAGACATGAGTTGTTTTAGTTGAGTCCTGTCACCCTGCACACTTCCTTCTCAATCAAGAGACTATTTCTAAAGATGTGAAGAGCATCTACCCATCGGTACAAAAAAAAAAAGGCTACAGTTTTAAGTTCAAACCTCAGCCACTGTGCCTCACTTGCTGCAACAACTCCTGCAGACTTTTGAAAGGGATTTTAAAATGCTTTGAAAATAACTAGGTGCTGCAAGAAGCACTGCATCCTGATTTTTCAGGACCATCTATATACAATTGCTTACCTTGAATAGCATATCTCAAAAGCTGTTGTTTTTTCTATCAAACTCACTGGCATATATGGAACTACACTGCAAGTATGCGTTTGCTAGAGTGAGCCCGAACACATTATGAAGTTCCCCACTGTTTGCTGGAAGGAAGCTGGCTCTCATTGTTTCCATTGCTGGGGTAACATAGACAAGAGCTAACAATGAAAGCATCAATCAAACCAAGCTGAGCCTGCACAAGTCATATGGCAAATACAGAAGCATTTTAGACAATATAAACACCACGCAGTTCTCCAAGAAAATGGTATTTCCTGAAGATTAACACACTGAGGCAGTTTCACCAACCTGCCCTAAGCTTGATTTGGCTCCTGGAGTTTTGCATCCTTTTAGGAAATCACAGATTTAGACATGGCTCATCAGAACTTTCACTAGAAACCAGAGCACCTGAGCCGACTTAAACCAATCACATGCTTCAATGCTAACAAACCAGTGAGTCCAAATGAGACCTGTGTATAAGGAGGGATTCATTCATTTGTTAAACTTTGATTCATGTACCGTGTGGCTGACCTGAGAGGAGCCCAGAGGATTAATGAAAATCACATGCTGGGCGCTTTTCCTGATGCAGGATTTAGTCAGTTTTATTTCTGAATGCTCACTCTGCCATGGCTGCTCAGACAGCTCAGTTCAGAAGAGTATCTGCCTTCCATGAGACACTTAACTTGAACACTCACAGATCCTAGAACAAAGACAGCTCTAAGTGCTTGTGCTTTGACAAACATATCCTTATGGCATACAGGTTTGTTAGTCTAACATCAGTGTAAAAATGCCACACACACACACAAAAAAAATCAAAATTTCCACTTTTGCTCTTATTGATAGCCTACTGAGCCAAAATTGCTTTTGTCTGTTTATAACTGAAACCAGAGGGTTATTTTTCTTGGACAGATACTTTAATGCAGATTATTTCAGAAACACTGTTCTCAAAATTTTTGGATTGTGGACTACCATCAAGTTCCACTTTTTTTTCCCAGGTACCACATTTTTACTATCAAATTTTTATTTGAAAATAATGTAATTGCAGTCCCATTTTGTAGACCAGCAGCAAAACACTTTGTATGGCCTTGCATACCAGCAGTGCCCTACAGAGCAGTGTGGGAATGCTGCTTTAAAGGGTTCAGATTGCTGTCTGTTGGAATAACTGGGATGAATGCTTATTGTCTTTTATTCTGTGCAAGTGCTGTGTACTCAGCATGGAAACTTTGTTTGCAATCTGATACATATACATATATATACACACACACACACATACACACAAAGTCCAGAAAAAAAAGGGAGGGAAAACAGGAGATACTAAACACTGTAAGATTGAATGACCTATACAAATAGTCATAATGGAATATTCACCATACTTTTACAACTTAATAAGAAAACTGTCCATCAAATTCTGTACAGCAGAGGAAGAGCAAAGAACAGGATAGTGTCTCATGTTGGACACGTGCTAGTCTGAACTCTGGTGCACAAGAAGGACATGAGAAGGCATAGAGTCTTCTCTTGAAGAATTAACTTGTTTTACTGATTTGTTAGGAGAGTTAGAGGGCAGGGGAAAATTAATGAGTGGAAAGCGGCCAGGAAAAATCTAGTCCAGTTTATTTACTAGAAACAGCATGAAACAAACTATTCTGTTGACCCTCTACTGCTTCTTGGTGAGATTTATTGTGAGCCATGAGCAAGTTCGACATGAGTCTTGGAAAAAAGTGTATGAATATAAGCACCAAATAAAATGAGCAGCCAAATTCCTGGCTACTCCATCTACTGACCTTAACATTTTTGCTCACTAAGGCCCTTTATTCCAAGCAGCAGCTCTGAGAGAATCAAGACTGCCAGCTCAATTCTTGCACAGAACTGCTAGATACAAAGTTAATCCACCTGGATCCTAGTTCTTGCAACGGTTTGGTCTGTTGTCATGTCCTGTTCAGTCGTCTCTTGAAATACATTACATCAGCCTGGCTTTAAATGTGATCCTTCCAGCTTAAAATTGAAGAAAAGATCACAGAGTGTGTGTTGTTCAAACATACCAAGGCTGAGAAAATAGGATGGTCACTTGCCCACTCCTATGAACAATTACCTAAACCTTGTATGTGCATTGAATAGAACAGGTATTGTTCAAGATTTCCTGAAAGGAAAAGGACTAGAAGAGCTGGTCTGTTGTTGAACAGTTACCATCCTAAGTTTCCTTGACCTATTCATTTTTTCTGATTTCTGAACGTTCTGTCTTTTCTAAAAGATGAAGAAATTCAGCGTCTTTACTTAAATGTGGTTAAGAGCCATATATACTTTTATGCAGTGATAGGATAAGCTTTAACCTTGCTAAAGAAGGCGGCCTTGGATAAATGCAAAGGTATGATATTACCTGCTGGTGTTTGTTGAACACTGGGTTGCTCAGCTGTGTGGGAGTGTGTGTCCCTTTCTTCTGGCAAATTCTTGGCTGTAAATAAAAAGAAAAATAAATGCATTGGTCATAAAACTTGTTAATGAATCTCTAGAAAACGTTTGCATTTCAAGGGGTGGCATTCTCAGTTCACTGAGCTACTACACTGCACATCTTGAAAGCCCATGCGGAATCTCAAAGAATTCTACATTTCACGGATGTAATTTTTATCTAGGATTATTCACTTCAGATAAAACACTATCACTAATTTTCTCTGAAGTTCATTCTGTTTGGTAAAACATGTATTCACGAGAACAGAAAACCAGTTTTTCTGAGCTAAGCAGGAATGCAGCTGCTCTTATAACTTAATCTCCTGTAGTATGAGTAGCAAAATAATACATAGGAGGTTTTGAGTTCTCCTCTTTTCCCTACCACACATATGTAATTATCATTTGCTTAGATGAGGATTTGTAGTGTTCTGCAAACACATCATAAGAGAAAAGGGAATTGAATGAAACCTACAGGCAGAACATTGAGACATGGGCATCTGTTCTATCCTTGTATTATTCCTGCACGATGCTACTTCCATCTGGCAATGGTTTGGGTAAATCTGTCCATCTGATCCACATACAGGCTCCCCATCATAGCCACAGTCTCGCGAACACATGCACTGCTCGAAATACTCATCCTCCAAGCAGCCAAAAATGTTATTGCATGGTCCAGAATGAACAAAGCCTAAAAAATAAACAAAAACATGCAAAGCAATATTTTTGCATAGCATAGGGAAGGGGAAGATGGAGTGGCAATTTTCTTCTATTTCTCTGATGTACGGTTTCATATTGAACTCCCTAAGACTTCTCACAGGAATTTACAAACTTGGTAGAATAAAAAGCTCTGGGGTTAAAGCTGTCTTTCTGAAAGAATCTCATTGCAGCAAATTCCAGACAGAGGATAAAGCAACTATTTTGTATGACAGAGGACAGAAAGGAACTTACAGTTTCTGGGGAAAGTTATTTCTTTCACTGATGCATGAAATTGTTCAATCTTCTTTATGTTTATTAACACATCTCACCTTGTGCACGTTCCTTCAGAACTGTACATTATGTCTTGACTCTGAAGCAAATAATAGTTACTTTGGTGACTGAAGAGCAGACTACACTGGTCTGTTTGGCTGTCTTAAGTTTAATACCGCTATCCCACAAACCTTTGTAAAACTTCCACTAACAGATAGCGAAATAGAGCATTTTTCTAAGTATCATTTTGAGTTCTGAACTCCTGGAAAGGATGCCTGTGGGCTCCATTTTCCAAAAAAACTGCTTGGCTTTGGTGCACTTACCAACCCATTGGCTAGCTGAGCTTTCCACCTCATTGCATGTTGGCCCATCACAGAGCTCCCGAGCCAAGGGACTGTTTTCACTCACGTTGTAGAAACGAGTTGCTTCAAAAGCTGTAGGCCAGCAAGAATGAGAAATCACAACTGAGCCTTACGCCTAGAGCTCTAACGCTGGCAAAAATCAAAGGAAAACAGGCACCTACCTGGCTCATAGTAATCATACACTTTGATAGGAACAGGAGCTGTTTTCCCAACTATATGCTCTCTGAAAGCTTGAAACTTTACACAGGTCATGCACTGGCTAGGAATCTGTATGAAATTATGTGAAAGACTCATTGTAACAAAAACTGCACTTTAAGTGAAGAGAGAGAGACAAATAAACTTAGCATGTGCCCCTAACGTAACTTGCTATGGTGGACACTTGAGGAGAGCGAAGACACCTCCAATACTAGGTATAGAGACAAAGATAATGAATAAAAGCCAAACAGGATGAATTAAAATACGTGATATTTTGCTGGCCTTTAAAGCACATACTTGCCATACAACAACGTCAGAAAGTCAAACCTTAAAACTCAGGCTGTATTCTCTGGTTTACCTAACACCGCACCTGTCATCAGACAGTTGCTAATGCAACTAGCTAACAATTTACTGGTGATGACCAAGCCAGGAGAGATCTCATCTTCCACTCTCAGGTATGTGCTGTGAGATTTGAAATAGACTGCATTTTTACTCCGTCCTTTTAGCAATGCTAGTTGTATCTGAAGGTGAGGTTATTTTGAAGCAAAACCTCAGTAATATCTGCCCAGAAATTCTATAAAGGCTGAAGTTAAAAGCCACAACACCTACCTGCCTCAAAAGAGGCCCAAGCAACTGGCCAGTTAAAGCTGCATGGTAATGCTCATCTGTGAGGGACCATCAACATATATCTATGTCTGATCCACTTGAAGAGCAAAATAATTATAAGGAACAAAATCATTACCTCATCAAAATAAAAAAGGACTTTTCTTCCATCCACTTCATATCTTTTTAATCCAATTTGCTTGTTCATCAATAACTGCAGAAAAAAATCAATAGGTTTAGTTTCATCTCATTTTATAGAAAACAGGTTGAAATTAGAGAATAAGAAAGATTTTTAGGCTGCTTAGAAAACTGATCAGACACTAAAATGCAAGGATTTCTTCTGCTGGAAAAGGATGTTTCAATGAGAGGGGAAATGCAAAGAGGATTGCAGTTGCTGTCATACAACTGAGGAAAAAGCCATCTATGTTCTTTTCTGCGACCTGATGAGGAGTGCTTGCAAGGTGCAGTGTTCGTCCTGGTCCCTGGTGCATTTATCTCCCTCAGACTATGCCTGATGTATCATCTATAATCCAACTGAATAGCTCCCAGGTTGTTTTCAGTACCAAGGCTCAAGCAAGACCTCAGAGACCCCAAAACACTTGATAAAATCTCTTATTTACACTCCTTCAGACTGCCAGGGAATTAGGCTGCTGGATCGCACTGTGTATTAAAGGTCCCCTTCTCCCACCAGCTGAAAAATCCAAAACATTCTTCTGCCAGGAGAATTAATCCTTACATTTGAAAAGAGCAGCCATTTGAAAGAGCCCTAGGCATCCTCCCTTTTGACAAATGGGGTCAGGCCAGGCCTCTGCTACTCATCTTCTCTCCCTCTGAGGCCCAGGGATTTGTCCTTTGCATTGTACCAGTCAGGCCCACAGACTACCTCTTCTTATGCTTTTTATTTATTGGGACAATCTGCATATCTAAGGAGTATAAGAACACAGTCCAGGAGTACTTCCCACATCTGGGCTGCTACAACCCCTAATCTACGCCAGCCGTTTGTACAAATGCTCTAGCTCATCTCCTCGTGCTGACTGCAGATCTGTATGTATATCATGATCACAGTCTTCAGAGGAAAGTAGAAGAGCCCTCATTTATGAATTACTGCACCACCTCAAAGAATCCAGTAACTATCTCCCTAGAATGCTAATGAATCACCACCAAAATAGAAATGCTATGATCTGATATAATTCTACAATGGTTTTTTTTTTAAATTTCCAAAAGAGTTTCTCCTATGATTTTCCATATTTGGAACACTAACATCTCAGTAGTATAATGACTGTCATACTGTATGTACTCTATCAGTTGATCAATCTTTACTGCTTTGATAAATAGCATTCAGAACACATCTAGCATGTGAAAAACATTTAATCCAGAAGCTAGGGAGGATGATGGTCTGCGGAAAAGGACTCTTGTGATTTAATCCCAGTTTAGGGAGCCGACTAAGGGCCAGAGCAGATAACTTTAATTCTATCCTCCAAACTGTCCTATTACTTTAACTTCTCTGTCAGACAATCCCATTTGTGACACAGGGGTAATATTTCCTTGGCTGCTTTTTTTTTTTTTTTTTTTTCTTTAAATGTTCCTAAGTTATTTTGAGATCGTAGAATGAAAACTCTGTGGAAAGGAGAAGAAAGCATTATTATTGTTATGTATTAGAAAGAATGACATGAAGCAAAAAGCATTTCTACGAAAATTTGCCCAAATCTGCTACCAACAGCTTTAACTGTGAATTTCTTCAGCATAGTGCTTCTAGTTGTAAAACCCTGCACACAGCTTCCTGCTATTACTGTAACAAGCAAAGGAACATGTGTTTAAGTCCCACACAATATGGAAAGGGCCAATTTAATTTGTCCTTATAATTTTAGGGGCCTAATGGTGGCTGTTATTACTCAGCAGTAGATGGCTGCAGACAGTCCTTTTATGAGGGCTTGGAGAGGCTGGCGCCACCGGGAAATGCTCAGCTCAGCTAAAGTTGCATTTTTCTGGTGAAGCTTGATATATACCAGCCTGTGGTGACCTCCTGACCTTGTCGACACCCAGCATTATTAGAAGGATTTGTGGCTGCACAGCTGGGGGGGTGCCCTCAGCGTGCAACAGAGCATTCATTAACCATCACTGCCCCGGAGCTGCACGTGGGTCCGCTCTGCGCACAGTGCTCCCTTGTGAGGGCAAGCAACAAACAAGGAACGCTGATTTACAGCCCTGCCCCTCCTCACCAGGAGGAGAGGGAAATAGCTAAGGTAACAAGAAAATGCAGCAATGGGAATGATGGGACTTGTCTCTGCTGAAGGTAGTGTCCAAAATACGTAACAAAACTAGTACTCGGTCCTGAAGAATTTCATTTTTGTCAGGATGAATTGGATACACATTTGATAGCCATGAATAAATGATAGGGGTTGTATCTGCATCTTCACTGCATACCTATATATATGCTTGAACTTTGTCCCTACATTTAATTTTTACAGATGCAAAGGGTTTCTGCAATAAGAAAGATGGAATTCAGCTCTTCAAGGGGAAAATTCCCCCTTGAAGATGCAATATCCTTCCCAATTTAGCAAAATCTACTGCCCAAAGGAAGTAATTCTGTTCTGATTATGGAAATAGATTGCCTAGTACTGAATCCCAAGCACAGAATCCTCTCTCTAAATCGAGGCACCAACTACATAGACTTTTGCCCAAAGAACTTTCAAAACAGCAGGTTTTGAACCAGCTCTTTTGTATCTCGCAAGCACTGAAGAAGTATGCACTGCATGAAGCACCTGACATCTGAGATTTGCAAGGACTTAAACTTGGATCAGGTCTGTGCTGCAGGAGCTCAGCCTTACCAGTTAAGAAAAAGAATCAGCTCTTTTTCCCATTAAGACAGGGGGAGAAAGGAAAAGAAACCACCTGTTGTTCGAGGCCCAGAGACTACGCTGGAACTCTTTTGCTTCTCTACCCGTACAGGCAGGAACATGAGATTCAGACAGGCAAGAAAATGCCACAAGGGAAAACACAACCAACAGATCTGCTTAGTGCTAGAGAGCTCATTCAGGTTTGACAAAATAATTTTCATGCAGTAGCAGGGAGCTTGCTTTTACCCTCTGACTGCTTCCATCCAGGCCAGGCTTGGGGATATGACACAACGGAGGAAGGGTATGAAGCTGACACATGAAGTTTCCCAAACACTGATGCATCTTTCTGACACACAAGCAGTGTGGGTATGTCTCCCTCTTTCTTTGCTCCAGTTTCAATATGCCCAGTGTTTGTTTCTGATTTAGCAGTGCTGACCAGCGCCCGGTCAAGGAACTAGCAGTGCTGAGGAACCAGCAAGATGGCACTGGAGGTGACACAAGAATCTCTGAAGCCATGAGAAACCAAACATTGGAGGCAAGCTGGTGTTGCAGAGCACAGGGATTACGGCAACACGCTAGTAGACGGGAGAGAATAAGAGGTACTGCCAACAAAAGTGTTTTGAAACATTATGTAGCTAGTTCACTGGGGAACAAGAATCAGTTTCCTTGCAGAGAGTATATCCTAATGTTAATCATATAGTCACAATTATCTTCAGTGTTTCTGCTACTTAGAATGTGTACAACTTGCCCTGAACACAGGTTAGCATAAACCATCAGACACAGCACAGGAGCAGATTGCTGCATGTAGCACCCTTTAGTAGTAACTAAACACAAAATAAGCATGTTTGGTTTACAAGTCTTTATCTGGGACACCTGTGTGGCCCAGCCATGTAAACAAGCCTCATACGAGAGCACAGCTGCCTTGGCAAAATGGAAAAAATGTTCAGGGACTGAAATGACACAACCTATGGAGTCTCTTGTAAAACATGAGCATATGGGACCTTCTCAGGACTCAGCCTAGAAACTCTTAACTGTCCCCTGCTGAAACCAGTAAAGGAGATATTCACTCAATACAGCCTGGACAATGGGAGCTCGTATTTCCGTAATTTCTTTTTAGCCCGTTTCAGGAAAAATAAGGCATACAAGGATTTGTTACTTAACCTAACAATTTTTTTGTTCTTCTGTAATGAAAACCCCTTTGCACTCTTTGTTTCAACACTTTCCGTCTGCTGATAAAACATTCCATGTGTTTAACACCATAAAGATATCCTGTTGTTCTCCTGTCCCATTTTGAGTTCTCTGGTCCTAAGTCAGGTTTCCATCCATATTTTTTCTGCTATTATTTATGTAAATTACTATGAAAGAGAACTTATTTGAAAGAAGAACAAATGACTGTCATTTTAGCACCTTCAGCAGGACGAGATGAAATAGTAACCAAACCCACTACAGGCCCCCTCATCTTAATTTTCCTCCTTTCTCTTACCACAGGGATACTGGCGACCTCCTACTGGTGGTCTTGCCTCATCTGAATAGCCATATTCAGTTTGTTGCACCATTTGTTGCATGTGAGAGAGAATATCAGACTCAAAGGTCAACAGGCAAATAAAAATTCATACATTTTACATGCATGCATTTGAAAACAAAATTCTCAACATGCAGCTTGTGAACGGATATTAAATAACTGATATTTCTCTTTAAAGGACTAATTTCAGATCTGATCAACGCATATCTCTGTACAAAAGTATTCCAGCACAGCTCCCTAATACTGAAAGGATGCAATTCTCTTCTCAAGGACTAATACACAAGTTTCTCTGACTTCAATGACAGCCCAGGAGACTGACAGCAGCTTTTGACATGGGTTGTAAGCCCCTGAAGAGGAACATTTTCTCCAAGAAAATGCAATGTTTTTTATATTATAAATTAGCCAAATCAAGTGAAATCCTAGAGAAGACAAAGCAATGTGTGCTTTTCCTTCAATTAGGAAGTCAAATTAAACTGCTGGGTCTTCACTACAATTCTACTTTAAAATTCTTTCCCCAAATCCCTCCCCCTCCCAGTATAATGAAGGTAAAGTTATTAATGGAAGAGATCTTTTGGAAACAAAATAGTTTTTAGCTCCTTACCAGTTCTTGAGGATGCAAAGATTTTACACCTCTTTAGTTAAATAGTCCTTAAACACTATTTGCAGCACAAAACCCACCCATGAATACACTGTAATGCTCCCACAAAACATAAAGCAAAGCTAAAGATTACAGTTCACCTCCCCTAGAGGCCTGGCTGGGTAAGAGGCACATTCTGTCCACCTCAGTTTGGCTTGCAATAAACATGATGTTTTCCCAGAAGAAAAGAAAAGAAAAAAAAAAAAAGGCAAAAAATTCCAAGACACAGAGCCTCCAAAGAAATGGAATCCAGATGTTGGAGATAACACAGCCCACTAAGAAGCCATAAACAGCTCCTGTTAGAGCACATTTTCACTTCAGCATTTCCAAATGGGTCTCATTTAATTACTGTGCACTGTGCTCAGTAATAAACCTTCATTTGGCCATGTTCGCTAAATTTGTAATCTTGCTCAGAACATCTGTTTACTCATTTCAGAGAAGTATTTTTTGACAAGTGAAATCTCCTGCCCCCCCAGTTTTAATTGCATCTTTTTGGACAGCGCTCTAACATTCTGTGGCATTTACTCCCCAAAGGGAATCCCTGCCAATTAGAGAGCCAGGCCCTGACCCAAGATCATGCCTTGCACTCTCATTACAACATCTTACCTGCTCTAGGCTCTCAATATCTGCACGAAACCCTGAGAACAATGGCACTTCCAAGACAGCCATGTTAGAAGATCCAGAGTGCAGCCATCTTCCCATGAGAACAAAAAGAGAGAAAGAATGAAAACAAACTCAGGATCCAAGATAATAAATGGTACATGGACAACTCAGGATGGAGAACAACTGAAACAAACTTCAGAGGAAAAAATATTAAAAGGTTCTACTCTTCTTTGAAGGACTTGTTGAAAGTCGCAGCCTACTTGATTTTACAAAATCCTCTTTTCTGCTTTTATTCAAGAAAAAATAAGCACAACTTACAGAGGGCAGAGATATAGGAGATGTCCAGGTGAATGGAGGTAGAAAAGCAGAAGAAAAGATGTAGTCTCCTGTGGGGCTGCTTGTCTTATTTTTCAATTAATCACTGAGAAAATGCACTTGGTAAAAGGAAATAACCCCTTGGAGTAGAAGAAACTTTTGTTCTTTCCTAAGTGTAGGGCTGTAAATGGATTGTGGTGTAAGAGGAATGTTACTTCCCAATACTAGGCAGAGCCATTCCACCCTGGGGTTTCATAAATGGCCATTTCCCTCCAGCATCTAATTGACACTGAGAAAAGTATTTTTGCTAATGACTCAGCAAACTCCCTCTCTAGTTACTAGTGTTAAAGAATTCACTGCCTATATCGTTCTCTATAATATCAATGAAGACTCAAAAAAAATCACTGAAATTCAGAGTTATTACCACTGAAGTGTGCATAAAAAAAAAAACAACCCAAACAAATAAGAAAAACAAAACACAGGAAGGGGTGGAGAGAAAGTTTATTTGGGCCACTGCAAAAGATTTCAATTTCTTGCAGCATGGCAGAAGAGTCGACATCATAACAAAGAGGCTCCTGCTAATTCCAGAAAAATGCTCCTTTTCTCTGCATTCACATATAGTCAGCTCTAAACTATCCCTCCTTGGCATCTTACCTGTTTGCTGTTTAGTTGCACCACAAAGACAATGAGCTTGGACCCAGGAGGGCTTATTAGCTAATGCCAGGCACTGAGAAAACACAGTACACAGCTTCCAGGACAAAATATGCCAGATCTGAACTGGCTCCTGCAGGGCTACTTGGAGGCCTCTATATGGAGACCTCCACAGCTGGGGTGTGTGTGAGTTTGCTGAAACACTGCACAGAGCCAGCCTGGATTTAATGCTGCACCCCAGCTCATATGCCCACAAGTAGCCTGAGATGGTCTGTCGATAGATCCAGTTGGCTCTGTGTAAGACACTTCAAGGCTGACAGTCTCCCAGAGACATTAAGCCTTGTTAATCCCAATTTAACTCCATGCACCATACTCCCTAAAAAATCCTATAGTATCCCTTTACCTACATTTTTCCCATTCTCTGTTATATATCACAGCCATCTACTTCCCATACTGTTTTCTCCCTAACTCCTAGAAAGTGCCCCAAGGACTTCACTGAGCATGACACTTAATTACATTCTGAAGAACACCCCCAGCTCAAAATATTACAATTGGCATCCTTAGATTCACTTCTGTATTCGCATTGCCTAAATAAGATGATGAAGGAGTTAAAAGAGCATCATTACAGGAAGAAGGGGAGGAAAGGGAAGATTTCATTTGCTTTTGTTTTCTTTCCAAGCAATCAATCCCCTTGGACTGGGCTTCCTCTCAAATTTCTGTCTTTGTTCCAGCAATTCCCAGGGCAGAAGTATCAGAAATAAAAACAGAAAGGTTGTGTTGATGCAGGGCAGCCTCCTTAGTTACAGGCATCTTCAAGGGACTGACAAGACTTTATAAGCCTACCTCCCCAATACAAGCTGCAGTGCTTAGGCAGGGGGAGAAGAGGTTGAGAAAGTGATACTGTTATATACAGCCAAACCAACCCTAGCAAACTTTTGGATGATGAGTTTGAGTTGCTCATCACTGGCTGTTGTTACTGGAGGAAGGAAGAATTCAACTAGGCCGAACAATGCCTGGCCCAGTATTTCACAGGCTTGTAGCAATCAGAGGCAATGCATCTGCCAGCAACATGGCCATGTGAGCAAGGGGCAAGTGTGTTGACAGAAATAACAAGATCTCATCTTTGCCTGGAGTCACTGCAACTGTTTTCAGGACTGTAGTCACTGTGTGGATTTGCCTCTGCAGGAAGGAAGGAGACAGAAACTGATGAGGTAACAAAAGTTTTCCATTTCCATGAAATACATCTGAGCCGTTCGCTTGACTTCTGCTATTTGAGTTCAGTGAAGCTGTAGCCCCACCACCTGCCATGGTCCTGGTCACAACTATGCAGACTACTTATGAATTTCTTGGGAATGGTTTCTTCTGTTATACAGTAGAATGCTCTAAGCCCTCCTTATTTACTTTGGTTGTGGCTTTCCCTCTTTTGGGCCAACTTTCCAACAACCTCCTTAAAAATCAAAACATTTTGTAAAGAGATCAGCAATTCCCGATAACTGCAGCAGTACTAACACGTTTAAGCAAAACGTGTAAGTGGACTGAATACAGGTCAGAAACTATTTTTGCTGCTGTTTGTCTATAGGCAAGCTGTTTTCTCTTAATATCTTGAGTTTCCCAATCTATAAAATGAGGTGGAACTGCTAATGTTTTTGCAAAGTCCTTTGAGAGCTAGGAATGAAACTCCTGGAGCTTTAGTATCACGCCATCTTTAAAAATTATTTTAAATTTCTTTATATGGAACAAGGAGATAAGCAATGAGCTTTAGAGAGCTTATTAACAAATATCTGCGTATATTGTGTTTACCATAGATTCCAAATTCATACCATGGCAGCAAGCGTCTTCTGTTAGGTTTTTGTTATCCAAAACTGAAGAATAAGCAACTCAAACATCAAAGTCAAGTTAATAATATTTATAAAACTATCGACACGTTTAAGATATTAGTTAACGAGTTGAATTTACCTAGATCTTTTAGGCTTTTAAGGAAAGCCTGTTACTGAAGACCTAGAAAATAATCCATAACTTTTTCTTTTCCTCCTGATACAAGCAAAGGACATTCAATTTGTCGTCTTCAGGGTTTGGAGAGGCAATAATGAAACTTGACAAAAACCCAAGGTGTTGCCCTCTTTGTAAATTTTGTTCTTGTTTCTCTACTTTTGACATACACTTCACACTAAAATTATTAATGACAGCAGACTGTGAAAGTCCATGCAATAACTCAGTCCTACAACCCACAATTACGGCTGAAATTCTGCATTCTGCATGTGAGGTGTTCTATCTTATGCTGTTTGAGATACAGACACTGCAGCAAGAAAGAATTTGATATTTTTCCTGTATCAATGAATGTATCAGTATAGATGTGCCGATCAGCAAACTAGATGGTCTTTGAGAAACAGGCAGGACATGATGCAAATTGGCATCTCCTACCTAGTGCATGTCTCCAGTATGACCTTGTATTCCCGATGGTCCTGATCTGAAGCTGGGTCATCATCATCCACCAGTGCCCTCTCTCTGTGCAAGGCTTCAGAGCGATTCTCATCTGGAGAGACAGACCGCAGGAGATTTGGAGCTTGAAGATGCTGCTCTGACTTTGGCTCCTTCAGGTTAACCAGGAGCTGGAAAGCTGGTTTGGCAATAGGATCAGGTACATTGTAAGTGACATCAATCTGCAGCAAAAAGGCGGGGAAAACCAAAACAAGTCAGGGCAGTTTATTAGACCCCAATGTTTCATAGCATCTACAAATGTTCCCTAAAGACCAGCATAAACACCACATCTTTTCAGACAGAGGTAATGGTGGGCACAGAGGCAACAGAGGCTTTACAACACGGTTATATATAGGTAAATCTGTACCAGAGCAGATTCACCCTAGTACAATCACATTTACTTCTATGAATTAAAGCAACACCATGTTATATAATTACTTTGAGAGAAATTCAAAGTATATCTCCTTCCTCATAGCAAACTGGGATTTACAAGAGTAGAAGATAGACTGTGAGTTTAGACGTCATCTGCTCACATACTTTCTCCAGCCCCATGGCAACTTTACCTGCATCAGACAGCAGCCTTCACCTTTGGCACTCACAAACAGCCCCGTTGGAATACTGGGGATCTGGGGAGAATCCACAGTTAAGACACAAGACATGGCACTCAGAATGGAAGCGAATATCAATTTTAGCTTTATTCTGTACAAAATATCTTTCCAGTTATAAAGGAGACTACAGAAGTGAAGCGAGAATGGCTTACTCCTTTCAGCTACCTGCATTTAACAATGGTAGAAACAAGCAGCAGCACAAAATAAGCATCAGACATTAGTTATAGTAAAAATGCCTTTAATTTTGAGTGCTGCCTCCTTCACATCAGAAGCCAGCCATAAAACCCCAGAAAGTCCCAAGATCTTAGTGTTTAACTTGTGCTTTTACCATTACTGAACTTACCCGAGTTGTCATTCAGAACCCAGATCACGTGAATCGCTTTAAAAATCGGGCTACATAAACACAAAACCACCTACCACTGCAGTCTGGAGGACTTTTTTATTCATCTTGTTAAGCTCAAATGTCTCCTGGTAGTCTAGATTAGTAGAAGCCAAGGAAATGGTAAGGTTGACTCCTCCAACATAAGAAAGGATAGCATATTCAGCCAGAGCCTGCAGAGCTACACATGTGTCCTAGAGATCAGAAGAGGTAGAGATCAGAATATAGAAGAATACAGGAGCATAGTAAACTTACAAACAAGCACCATGCTGTACACTCATTAGCTTCTGGTAGCAGAATCTTCCTTATTAATTCAGATAGCAAAAGAAATAGCAAGTTTTGTTCACTTTTGCTGTCAAAGGCATCTGTATGGACAAAGTCTAGGTCCCTTTCAAATTATCAGTCCAAGAAGGAAGCACTAAAGGGCACTGGAAAGTTTTTCTTCTTACCAGGACACAGACAGTTCCTGTCTGGACTCTAGATGGAAACTCTACAATTGACCATTCCTGAATCAATTGATTTCTACAATTGATTATGCATGCATTGAAGCTACCTTTTTTGGAGGCAGCCCACCTGAGTAGATGAGAATCCTCCAAGTGCGTTCCTTTGCTGTGAAAGCCATTTTACTACTGGAAGTGCAGAGGCCACGTCTCCTAGGAGTGTGTATGTCAAAAGGGCATAAGATGTCATTTCCACTTCTGCAGAAACAACTGAAAGAGAGTGGGGGGGAATTAAAAAAAAAAAAATCAAAATACCATCTACAAGTGAGAATCTGGGCAGGTCTAGAGATAGTTCTATGAATATTCATTAACTGAAAAATAAAAAAAAAAAACAAGTTAAGAGCCTGTAGAAGTAAACACAGGAAGAGAAAAGTGAAAGTAAAAGATGTCTGCAGCCAAGATACATCACCTTCCAAAGATATCTACTTCCAAGACAAGCTCTTTCCTTCATACAACAGATAACTTACTTTCTACTTGATTGTATCCCATAAGGAATTTCTCTCCTACTCCAGTTCTACTCTGCTGCTGCCCATACTGTATTCCTGTCCTACAGATTTTCTTACAACATCCAGTTAGATCCCTCCTGAACATTGGTGCACCTACATCATATTAGAAGAGTCAATGGCTTTAAGTGACTTGAAAGTTATAGCATCATTCACTGTTATTGTGGCTTTAATAGTTAAAGTCTAGGAAATCAGCTGAAATGCCAGTGACTGCCAATAAAAAGCTGGGTATACAATCCCTAGCCTAGGTCCATTTGAAAATACAAAGCCAAACAGCTCTAAAATTAAAAGTATTTGACTTCTCTCAGACTTTCATTTCAAATGATTCCTCCCTGATGGAATCCCATATGGCTTTCACTCTTCTGTATCACTCACTGTCTTTATAAAACTGGACCAAAAAATGGTGAGATAGCTGGGGCTGAAAAGACAGTCCTGTCTTGAGTACATCTAAGCTTTGTCTTTCATTTGTTCTTAACCAGCTCTTTCAGCATAATGTTACCTGCCTTTTATGAGCTCTCATTTCATCCAGACCTTGTTCTGACTTAATGCCATTGTAATACAAGAATACCTTGTATTACAAAAGCAATTCACTAGAATACATGCAGTCAGTGGCCTGCTGTTGCAGCCCATTCCCTTATGTCTGTCTTTGCAGTACAAGTACCTGATTGAGAAAGACCATCATTAAATCCCATGAAGGTATCTTCATCAGTAACAAGAGTTCCTGTCAAGCTCCAGTGTGTAAAGCCATCTAGAAAAATAGGACAGTGGAATATGTAATGTTATTACAGCACGACTGCATCTAAGCCTCTGTATATGGGAAGAATCAAATTCTACTTTTGCATTGACTCAAAGAAAAGATTCATACCCTGAACTGCACTGTCCCTCCTTTTAGACAAGCACCCCCTGGGCAAGAGGCTCCCTTTGCAATTACAGAGATGGCTCAATGTGACAAATTAGGTAATTCTTGGATTTTGGATTAAAATACACATCAGGGAATGTACGTGTTACAAGGCAAGCTCTGTCATATCGACAGGAAAGACACTGCAGAGCCTCTGGTACACTTACCTTCCTTCAGCATCAGCTGCATGCATGGAACTAAGGTATTCAGCCCTCTATACAGAGAATCAGGAAAACTCTTGCCTTACAAAGTCAAACTGTGCTGTGAAGAAGACCTCATCTCACAGGCTCTATCCTCTCCAGTAACTCAAATATATCATTCAAGTTGCAAGGGCTATTTGCTTGCTCCTGTAAGAGGATTGCCAGTTCAGGGACTTGCCAGATTGGACCCAGGAGCACAGTACCTTGTGTAATAGCCATGCTGTTCATTTTCCGCAGCGTCACAGCAGCAGAAGGACTGTGTAGCAGTGTCAGCGCATATGCAATCAAGGCAGTAGTGTAGGGGTCTTCTGCTGAATACACGTTGGACTCTAAGAAGTGTTTTGCTTTGTCAACAGCTGTTCTTTCTTCCTATATTTAGGGGAAAGAGCCCAGACGTATTACCAGCCTCTGGATCTCAGAAACTAGAATCACTGTATTTCTCATTACTTTGTGTCCATTAAAAAAAAACAAAACCAAAACAACAAAAAAACACCCCCAAAAACCAAACAACTAGGAAAGATGCATTTTGCTCTCTGCAGAATGACACTAACGCTTTCCTCTCCCTAAGAAAAGCCATGCATCACAAATTCAAATAAAGGAGCAAATAGCATAGCAAGAATGATCTAGACTAACACAGAGACACATTTATTGCCCCCTAAAGCTGAAGAAATTTCATGCCCCTGCAAGGCAGCAGATGAACAGAGCAGAAGTGAGCTCTCTACTGTATGTTTGATTGTGCTCCTGACACATCCTCTGGAGCGTCTAGCAGACGCCAGAGGATAATAAAGGCCAGGGTTCCCAGGGGTCCCTGCAGCCAACAAACATGTTTTATTAACTCCCTCAATGACCTCACCATGTAGGAACGTGGTTCTGATAATTTATAGAAACAATTTAATTGGACTTGATGTAATTTGGTTTCCTTTGATTTCCCTGTGGCACTAACCTTCCCCTTCCTCATTTCCTAGCTAAGATTGTTAGTAACACTTGCAAATCTCCTCTAGGAAAACCATTAGATCCACATAAACTGCACTTCCAGCAAATAAAAATGCTAGGGCTGTCTTGACACACAGCAGTCCAGAGAGAGCATCACATCACTTCTCGGAGCGGGGGCAGGGAGGCAGAAAGTTATTCTATGAGCATTGGAGGATTTTCTAATATTTTTTTTTTTAATAAGGCTGAAGGCCTTCCTCTCCAGCAAGAACTGGGGGTTTGGGGGGTATCTGTTTGCAGCGGCAGCATGGTCTCACTCTTCAGGGATGCCATCAGAAGTGCTGAGATTATCACGGAGTTTCTGAATAGATACTGCTGTTTGCACTGGCTGTTTCAAAGTCTCCATAAACTCCCTGGGTTTTGCCTGAGTGGGCAATCCTTTTGTCTGAGTACAGATCACCAAGACATGCTGCAACATCCACTACAACTCTGTTTTAATTTTCCACTTCTACCTGTACAGACCTACTCACCCACCACCTGCTCTTTCTGTTAAAGAGCAAGTGAAGAACTATATTCATGACTTTCTCAGTGCATCTGCAAGTGGACTTTTTCCCAGTCATAGTGGGAATGTTTAATTACGATGTTATCTGAGCATCTCCATTCTAGTGAAATTGCATGCAGGCAAAAATACAACAGAGCAAAGCAGCACTGTTATTACTGTGAGTTTTAAGAAGGAATCTCTAAAACGTCAGTGGTACTGGAAGTGATTTTTTTCTTTCCTCCTTCAAAAATTATCCAGCGTAATTGCACGTTCCTATGTAGCTATTCTTTTTCCTGTAGTGTTCCTGTGCTGTCTCATTACAAAAAAGAGAAACATTTTTCTCCAGAGTGTGCAATCCAGCACATTACAGGAGTGCCGCTCTCCAAAGATACTGTAATCTAATAGCAGTAGCATTTTGGCCACTGTAGCAAAGGCAGACCGCAAAAGTTTTCTGGATCCCTGAAGCCTATGCGGCCCTAGTTAAACTGCTGTTAGCACTAAGCTAGCTAGTTAAAGTTTTTTTGAGTATATATAGGCAAACTACTAATATCTGCATAGGCTGCAATCACACCTTGAAATTACAAGGCAGAAAACATTTTTTGCAGCTGTTTCTGGGAAAGGTTGGGGGATGGGGTTGCAGGGAGGAGCTTTGCTGTGGTAGAATAATCCTTGACCTGGTGGTTGAAGGATGGGAGATCGCCTTGAATAACTTCAGAACAGATCCCTTAACTTTAGAATAATCTCAAGGCTTTCCAACAGCCTCTGTTGCCTGGTTGCTATCATTCTAGTGAGCACAGTACCTTTGAAAGTGAACAGCAGTAAAATCAAGTTAAAAAAAAGAGAGAATATGTAGAACGTGAGAGCTATTTTAGCTAATTTTTTGTTACCTCAGATGTTACACCTGTTTCCAGAAGAGATGCAACCACATAAGCTGTCAGGGAGATCTTACCATGGATTCCACCCTGGAGGGCAACAAACGCAAACCACTGGGTGAAAACTAGAGAAAAGGACGCTGGATAAAAAGACTCTTGAAGCAAGACAAAGAACATGTTGTAACTATAAGAGAAGCTGTGGCATCACAGAACTTATTTTCCTTTGCACATAAGGAGTACAAAATTTAGGAACCCAACCCAACATTGTAGCTTCCTTCCCTAGCAATAGCCTGAGAACAGACTCAATGCACGTAAGTTCATACTCCAAGACATGACTCTGACGTGTTTTGCAAGACTTGACATATCTTGCTTTCCATTCTCTTGGGATGGCATGCAGATACCTTCTGACAGATTTTTTTTTTTAATTGAAATTCTCCTGGTTCTTCCTACACTATTCTAGCCTTTCAAGTACAATATTCACATTAGGCAGAAGAAAACCACATGACTTCATGCTTTGATAATAACTTTAAAAATGCACCTATTGCATGATTTTGAGTCTGTATAGTTTTTACCTGAATGTCCTTATTTAGTATCCTGCCCATGGCAGGAAAAGAACCATCTTCTTTCTGATGCTGGATAATCCAGTCTTTGGCAGCTGTTAGTTCTTTCGGGTCAATGAAGATAAACCCACGAGACTGTGCAAAGGACTTGAGGACAAAAGCTGTTAGCCTGTAAATATGAATTTATCATCTTTACTGAGAAAACAAATTCAGAATAATGTATCAGTAAGAGGAAAACAACATTCCTAGAAAGCAGAACTTTTAAAAACCTTGTTGGGGAAGCACTAAATATTGTTAAAAAAAATTAATGGTACATAAAAGCACCTGAACACTGTCCAAACTTCTGGATAAGAGCAGGATTAACGGTCAACAAATTACATTGAAAAGTATAACTGGAAGATATAGTTGTCTTAGTTATGACACACTCTGAAATTCAGTTCCCTTTTATAGGTGCTCATCTGCTACCCAAATTATTAAAGCTTTCAAGTTAAGAATCAATATCCTTATAAACATGGAATTATTTGTAAAGAAAAGAGAGGAATAAATTTTCCGATCTTGTTACTGTCTTAACTGGGGAAAAAAAAAAAAAAAAAAGAAGAAATCCAGATCCATTGCTAAAGTCTGAGGCTGTGTTAGACTTTATACAGAATTAAGACTTAAGAGAGCAACAGAAATGTTTTTGGAATTCTAAACCTCTGACACGCAACAAGTGTGAACTCTGGCCAGCTTTGGGAGATTGAATCATTCATTTTACAAGCCTCTGAGGAATGGGAGGGTAGAAAGCATGCTGCCTGGCAGGGGATTTTTCAAATGTTAAGTAATTCTGCGTCACCATATTTTACATCTAGGGACTGGGAGATGCCAGATCAGAGATAAAAGTTTACTATCTTAGAAACAGTGAGGCAGCAGCATCATAGAAGTGGTACTTCCCCTCAGATGAGTTCATGAAGAAAATCAGCTTAAAGCAAACTACAGAGCAGATGGAGAAGCCAAATGACAGAACAAGCAAATAAATGAAGACAAGAATCTACTATATCTGAGACATTATAGTCAACTAACATGCTAATGTGATGTAACATACAACCTTAAAGGCCATGGTTTCCTAAGGGGGACGTTAGTGAGATAAGCCAATTTCTCAGTTTCATAATTTCTGTCTCTTGTATTGTTTGACTCTGTAAGGTCCGGCACTTCAATTCTCAGGGCATAAATCCACACCATGCCATTTCATCCATGAGGGGATATAAAGCACTTGGGAGAAAGACTCTTTTGGGGTTTTTTGTGTTGGTTTTGGTAGGTTTTTTTTTTCCCCTACCCTGGTAGAAGCCTCTGCCACTTCTAGAGACAGCAAGTTTTCCTGTACATGCTGCAGGCGAAGCTCCATTCCCTAGTGGAATTAGGTGCTTAAATGCCCCATACATTGCTACTCCAATTCCAGTAGACCAAATATGATCCTTAACTATAGCTTCTGTACCTAAAGCCTGGACATATTAGTAGATGTGACTATCTTAACTACCCCTGAGTCTTGAAACATGTATAATAAGCCTGCTAGTGTAGTACGAACACTCAGCAACATTGAAACAGTAAGTCTATAGTCACAGAGTATTATTTCTGTTCTCCACTGTGTGAGATACCATGATGGAAGCTGGAAAATTACTCCTCTTTCCTTGCCAATTGTGTATTTTTCCCATTTAGCAAACACTGAATTTTCTAACTCTGTTTTAAATAGCAACTCACCACATACTCCCCGAGGAATCCCTCTCGCCAAAAGCACTGTATGAACCATCTTGTCTCTTGTAGGTCAGCTGGCGCTGGTAGCCTGGAAGTCACAAAAGAACTGGGGGAGTCCAAAATCCTCACATAGAGAAAAACAAGTATGTAAAGTGAATGAAGACTCAGACCATCTGGCACTACTGTAAGGGATTCTGCTGCCCGAGGCAACCTCTTACTTTGCTGTGAGTGATAGAGCCAGCTCTGTGTACGTACACTGTAGCTTATTCAGAAATCCATTCAGGCTAACATCTGCAAGACAAACTCCTGCATAGAAATGTTAAAAATTTGATACCTCTCTGAAAAGATGCAGTATTAAAAGAAAGATCTTTACTTAAGCATACAGCCATTCTCCTTCCATTTTAATGAAAGCAGCATGCAGATGAAAATTTTTTTCCTGTAATGATACAACTAGATTCAGACTTTTCTCCAAAGCTGTTGCTTGGGACAACTTAATGTAAACATGACAATAATAGCTGTGATCTTAACATATACGAACACTTCCTAGTTGTCTTATAAGGCTTATTTTAGACAGCAATTATTAACAAGTTGAATGCTGGAGATAAGAACTCTCTACCGGAATGTCTTTTGAGATTGAAAATAAAGATAGCCAAAATGCTCTTCCTATTAGGAAAAGAATTTGCTTCTCAAACCTGTTTGTCTTATAACCATGAACTGCCCAGCCTGATAAAGCACTCTAAGCCTCTACTTTGTGGAATACAGAATAGATACTTTAATAAAGCCCATTGGGATCAAACCCTTCAGAATGGGTATTTCTGATATGGAGATACATCAAACCTGCAAGACGGCTCTGTCAGAGACATTTAGTGCCTGCTTAATTCTCTGATACATTAATAGATGTTTTATTTTACATTGCACATTTTTATGGGAATGGATTACTTTTTCATTTCCAGAGGCAAAGTTACTTTGTTGGCCTCTCCAGATATAGGCAGCCCCACAATCCCTGAGTAAGGACTGCCTGCGACTCCTACACTTTTTCCTGTTGTCTATAGCCTTCCAATGCTCATAGGTGTAATGGGTTTACGTGGCAAGGTTTTGGTAGTGGGGGGGCCACAGGGGTGGCTTCTTTAAAAGTTGCTAGAA
>JAVKLA010000090.1:40483170-40530090 GCA_034782735.1 Sagittarius serpentarius
TGTTTTAAGATTTGGTTTTTATTTCTCATTACCTATTCCGGCTTGACTGGTAATAAATTACATTCATTTTTCCCCAAATCGAGTCTGTTTTGCCTGTGACAGTAATTGATTAAGTGATCTCTCCCTGTCCTTATCTCGATCCACAAGTCCTTCGTTATATTCTCCCTCTCCTGTTCAATCAAGGAGCGGGAGTGAGAGAGCGGCTTTGGTGGGCACCTGGCATCCAGCCAGGGTCAACCCATCACAATAGGTAATGGAGATAGAATGGTTTGAAAAATGGGAGGAATAAAGCTCTGTAGATTAATGATGCTCTTATAGAAAAAACATCTTTGTCTGGGGGTTGTGGGATATATACAAGTACATGGTAGAAAGCATTAGTAATAGCATTTTTTTTTTTCTTCCTCCAGACAATAGGTGTTACATTAAATGAGATTGCTTTTCTTCTACATAGGCCTCAGATACAATTTCCTACTGAGCACTTCCTCCTTAAATTATTCTTAAGTATTAATTTCCAGTGTGTTGGATGGACAAACTAAGTACTCATATTTTTATATGTCTTATAATATTCTCTGTTCTTTTATTTGAATGTTCATTTTGAGTTGATTTATGCTTCATTGCTCTTACATTTATTCTTCTTTGCTTGCTAGGTTGATAGTGGCACAGACTTTATGTCTTGCTTGCTCTTCTGAAATCTTCTTTTTTCTAAACACTCCTTTAGATGCTTGGACTCACTGGACAGGTTCACCTTTCTAGTTTTTACCTGTTCACCTGCTTTTGTAGAACTGCATTGTGGGAGAGTAGAAAAATCACTGGCTAGCTTAGCTCAGGCCACTTCTAAAGATTAGGGAATATATGGGAATTGATGGGTATCAGCACTTTCTGTGACGGATGACTAAGTGATGAAAAAGCTTTCTGGCTTGGTAAGTCACAAAAGCCTTCTAGAGTGAGCAAACAGATTTTCCCATCTAAACCTTATACTTGGCAGGGCTCCAATAAACACAGAAAAGTTTAACACTCTTGAGGATTTCTTCTGCAAGGGTTAATTAGCAGGCAGAGTTCGGAGCCAAAAACCTGGAAGGTTTGCAGATTCATAAAAAGAAAGTAAAGCAAACGATATGACAAAGGAAACACTGACCCGGACTATTAAAAACTTCTCTTTGTCTTACTGCTATCAGCAAGCACAAAAAAATTACAAGTGAAATGACTGTAGCCAGGCAAAGGAACCAGCACTGGGTTTTTGCTGCTGAATACAAGAAATATATTACATATTACATTTTATATTTATATTTTCAGAGGAGAACCACCTAATCCTGTCACCTCTGATTTCATGACATGACTATTGTCTGACTCATACATAAGACAGCTTTGTCCCTTTGGGTCATTCTTGTTTTTAATGATCTATGAATTCTCGCTTGTCCTGAGAATTGTATTTAGTTGTAAAACTATTTTGCACGTGGCTCTTCGCAAACAAATGCTGAGAAAAACAGTGTATAAAAAGATAAATTGCTTTGAGCTGTTCAGTGAGATAGGACAGGACACTGAAAGGACAGATAAAAGCCTTCATTATGTGGCTCTAGGTTAACTACTCTGGATACTAACTTTTGATTTTGTGTATACTGTTACTAAGCAAATACTGTTTAAAAAACAGAAAGTTAAGGGAAGAGCCATGTAGTGACTAAAGATCTGGAAAGACAGTTTATGAGTAAGGCAAAACACTGAAATATACAGTTTTCTACTAAATTTAATTTTCCTTGTCTTTCAGAAATGTTTAAACATAGAAATAAGCTGCCTAAGGAAAAAAAAAAAAGATAAAAATAGAAATCAGTAAGAATGTAAACTAGGAGTTCTTGAATGGAAACACAGGCTACATATCAAGGGAAAACATCTTACTGTCAAAATCTGTTAACCTGTGAGATTATCCTACAAGAAACGATGAACTCTTATCACTTGGGATACTCTCAGTTAGAAAGGACAATGTGATACTAGTAAAACTCTCTTCTAACTCACACACCTTTTCTCCTTCTATATATTGTAAGTGTAATGAGTTACCTTGAACAAGGTAATCAGTAGCTTCACTCTCCACCTCATGACTGAGTTGTTTGGTTTTCTGCAGATATTTCAGGACAAAAACATTAGGAGCAAAATGGATCATGTTCTGCTCCCCACATCCAAATGGTAATCGCAAAAGATTGTCCAAGTTGTTCAATGTAGGACCCATCACATCTCCTGTTTGAAAAAGAGGTGATATGTTCAGCATCAAGGAATTATGCTTTACTTCCTTTTGATGTCTTATGATTAAAACCCATCTGACTATACTAATTTCTACTGGTTACACATAGTCAGCTTAAATAAACTGTATTGTAAGTTGGAAGTCCTTCAAATGTTAAGTCTTAGCCCTTCAAGCTCGCACTGGAATAAAGAAATTTCACATTTCAAAGCCTGATTATCCATAAATCCCCAATTTAGAATACTAGTTTAGAATACAGTTAGCACAATTTGTGATTATGACAATTATGAAATGAATACTATGAATTCTAACAGACAGTGCATTTGCAAAGCCCTCAGGTGGTATCAACTTTAAGTCACTGTCAATGTAAACAGGGTTCAAACAAGTGACAAAAGAAAAAAATTATTTGTCCCAGAATTAAGCAGCATATACCTTTGTAACTGCCTATGACTATCTTATCTGGTGAGTATTACTCAAATACTGGTCAGACGCAAGTAACAGCTGCAGTATCTCTTCATATTTGGTAAGTGGTGCCTAGTGATACCTCCTCATAATTGATACCTATTATTGAAGCCGTAGCTCTTTCTGATCCTGGAATTATGTTGTGGGGAACTCCAAGAGTAAATGCTTCATTGTGATTTTCATCAGTCTCTTCTTTTCTCCAAATTTTAAACTCTCCCATTGACCCCCAGCCTGTGGAAAAGCCAATGTACTTCACCTCAAGCTGTTTGGGGACTGTCCACTCCACAATAATAGACTCATTTAGCACCCGAGTACCATGGCCAACCTGAAAGGAACAAAAAACCGTGCAGTTCCAAGAACCCACGCATATGAAGTCAGTCTGCCATGTGTCCTTGGAGCTAGTAACTTATGTGTGCATCAGAGAACATTGTAGATGGACCAGTATTTTCCCACTCAAAAAACAATCCAAGGAAGTTTAATGAGAATTCCACAGGCTTGACCTCCAAGGCTTTCAGCACCCTTAGCACTAAAAACATCAAAGATTGAGGTCCTGAGAACATAATGCAGCAAGCAGATATGTTCTGATTAAAACAGCCTGATCAAGTCCTAAATACAGAAAAAGCAACAGGAACAAAGCTTTCACCTTATACAACAAGCCTAAAGAAAATCTGCCGTATGTGTGCTCAAACTCTATTTAAGAAAGCAAGAGACTTCCAGAACATTACATAGATAAATTCACTACCTGGATAATTCCATTTTTCCAGCTGATCCAGAAGCTGCGGAATTCATCCCAGGAGAGGATACCAGCTGTGTCCCTGCTGGCCACCGGCTCACCCATTTTGCTTATGGAAATCCATGTTTTAGTATTTTGATGTCCACCAATAACAATCTCAGTCATCTCTGCCATGTCATGTGGACCAGAGGACAAGGCCAGGTGAGCATCATTGTGTGCTTTCACAGCAATGTCAAAGTGTGTCATCTGGGCAGGTTTCTGCATGTATTGGTACTCATATTTGTTAGGTGTAGAAATGTGTATTTTCTCTAGTCAGAAAAATAATGGAATGTTTTAAGAATTAGAGCTTAGCTCACATACTTCAAAAATAACCCATAGCTAACTACTAAAACTTGAACAAACAGACCTTTCCTAAGTACATGTTTTTTCCAGCTTCTCTCAAACAAACTATAAAAGTATATGTGGATGTTTCTTCCCATCTTCTGTTTATATCCCTTTCCAATCTAGAAGATCCTTCAATTCAAACTGCTCAGCTAGATTTCTTACGAAGTCTGTAAGTGATTTTTCAGTTCTGATCTAGTGGTCAAAAGCATCTCTGTTTAGCTACTGGAGCCAACTTTGAGCTATCCAAATCTCAGGCAGAAAGGACATACTGATTCCAGAACTGATTTTTAAAACATCAACTGCAAATATAGTACAGTCACAGTTACTGTCCACAGTGCTGAATACTTAAACTGTTTCATAAAGTAAAGGAATTTAATTGCCATTTCCAGAAATCACTTGGGCAGTTAGACCAAATTCGTAATTAGCCAGCCAGGTAAGAAAGACTCTTTATTCAAAATTTCCTCCTACACACCATAACTCATCAATCATAGAGAAATGGAAACAAAGAATTTTTTTTATTTTTTTTTTTTTTATGAGATGAAGCCACATGTTTCTATTTGTAACTAAATCAAACAAACTTAATATCTCATTTGAATCATGAACTTACCATTTGGGCAGAAAAACACACTATAGGTGTATTCTCTGGACAGTCCCTCTGGCTATATAAAGACAGAAATCCATATATAAAAATACAGTGGTTGGATTAACAGTAACAGCTATTCAGTTTTACTTACAAAATACAGAAATAATATTCTGCTGCTGTACAGTGTTTTATACCCTCTACAGAAAAGTTATTACACTGTATTCTGTTAGAGATATGCTAACCACTACCAGCAAATCTCACATCGCAGCATATTTATTAGATTAACAGAGCAAGCTTATACAATAAAATTTCTACCTCTTTTTCTTCTGAACAGTATTGAAAATTCAGCAGCATGAACTCAGAATCAAGTGGGCTCTTTCTGTACACGTACCACTAAAATTCGTTATTTCCAATCATGTAAACATAACATAAATCAATTTGAAGGTTCTTATAAACCTATTCATGTTTGATTAACTACCTAAAAACTTGCATGATTTGCCCAAGCATTTATAACCTTTTTTTCTGAATTATTACTAATTCATATTTTCTTACCTCAATAATAACACTACTGCGAACATAATCCACTCCCACTGGGGTCCTTTTGTCCATATAATTGTCCTCTGAGTGCTTGCCATTCTTTAAGGTTTGCATCCCATCCTGACAGCAATTAGTTCCACCATAAGCAAAAGCTTTTGCTAAGAAACAGAAGGGAAAAGAAGCAGAGATTTTGAGATAGGAAGATCTTCAGGAGTTCTCAAAAGAAGATCTAAACTAATTAGATACAGTTGATTAACAATACCTCAAGTGTTTTGGAATTACAGCTCTCATATATTACCTTTATTCTGTATTTGAACAGTCACATCTAAAACTGGACAGTATTTGGACAGTCATGGGGCAACAGACAAACCCCTTCCTAGTTTCCAGCGTTGCAAATTTTTACTGTGATTATTTGCTTGAAAGATGTACAGAATTTGTTCTTATTCTCTTATTTAAAAATTTCCACTGATCTCTTCAGGGAGATGTAACAGGTCCAAACCTTACATGACCACATATCACACAACAGGAAAACTGATGACTGGGGAATCTCCTGAAGTTTGTTCATACAGACTCTTCAGTGCATTACAGCTATAGAATCTGTTTCTAAGAAACAAATGAGGTTGAAAAGCTAAGTTGGCAGCAAGTGGAATGAATGATTCCCCTTTGGGGTACTAGGGAAATAAGAATTTTCTTCTAAAGAGGAATAAAAAGAAACACTTGTAAAACTCCCTCAAGCAGCAAGCTATTTTTATTTCTATACTACCAGTGATGTTGCTCAGTCCAAGCTCATTGAAGGACAGAACGATAGAGGTGGGTTTAGCTTCCCCCGGGGCAACGCACTTCTTTCTTGTCAGATGGTGTTTCCCAGGATGGCCAACAAACTTTATGCCTTTTGGAACAGAAATCTTCACATGGACCTGTGAAAATTTTTGAATGCCATTGATTGCAAATTTCAGTTGCAAAACCAATATATGTTCAAAATCTGAAAAGCACAAAATGCTTAATAAAGTCACACTATGCACAGATTATTCATTCTTCAAACCTTCTAGTAATGTATTTGACAGCATTACTTTCAGCTCAGAAATTCTACAAATAGTTCAGAACAATACTACTGAAGCTAGACAGATAATGAGTTTGAGAAGAAAACATCTAGGGAGACAGGATTTCTGGAAAAAAACCCATTCTTTCGAAATAAACTACTTTCAGCAGCTTTGTGATTATGATGAAAATTCTCCTCTGTGGTTCACCATAAGCTTCCTAACTGTCTTCTCCACATTTTTCAGTATTTGTATTTCTGAAGTGTTGCAAGACACTTCAGACTACTACAGTTGTTTCAAGCTGTAAGTAAATAAAGCAATGACATTTATTCATATTGAAAAGCAGTATTTTTATCTTGTTCAAAGCATTTATGCTGAGGTTATCACTATGTTATCCCTATATCTTATCTACTGTAACTTGTGGATCACTTAGGAAATTCTGATGATAAACCAGAATTTAGTAACTTAGCAACAGGAATAAAGCGGGCTGTTACCTCTACACAGACAGCTAAGTAATTGTAGACAGTCAATGGGATTTTGGTCTGTTCTCCCCGGATGACATGGTATGGCAAGGTGAAATCAATGAAGAAAGGTTTAAATGTCTTCAGTTCTGTTTGACTTGCAATGCCCAACCCCTTCTCTTCAGACAGACCCACAGCTTCAGTTATCCAGGTAGTGATGGAATCTGGCACTTCCACGTGCAGCTGTGCTTCTCCAGATATATTACTACCAAAGAGAACAGGAAATAACTCAGGTTGATCAGATTAATGAAATGCTTTTGAATGAAGCTAAAGCACACAGAGCCAAACATTTTGGGGAATTCCCTCCAGATCCAGACTTACAACATAGCATCAGTGTCTGCTTTGAACAACAGCTTATAAAAGGCTCAATGTTTTCTACCAGCATTTTTTGAAACCTCTGCACATTTATAAGGGGCAGAACTGCAAGTAGATGCTTCTGCAAAATACAGTGTAACATACAGATTCTTACTGGATTAAAAGCTTCATAGAGTCACTTTTCTTAGAGGCAAATGTCTGCACTAAGTCAAAAAAGAAAAAAAAAAAAAAGGAAGAATCCTATACTGAGGCCCTGGATAAAAAGAGTTCAGCAACAACTTGTTTAACACCTTGTGAAATAAAAGTAATTTTTGTTGGAACCCATTTGTCCTTGTATACATTGCCACACTGCAGACTCTGCTTGAACATAAGGGCAAATGAGATATTTTCCAGACACAAAGTTTATCAACCGCTTGTCCAAGGTAGATTCAGAAACATTTTGATTCAGAAACATTTTCGTTGGTTGGTTTTTGGAATGCCCAACTCAACATTTCCCAAACCATCATTTTCTTCAAATGAGCATTGAAGCTAATTATTAAAAATCAAATATCTATTCTGAGTATTTAGCTTTACTGTGCATACCACAATTGGATATCATAAAGCTGGTATCCTCTTCTGTGCTTTATAATGACAGAAATTCAATTTTGTTCTGCAGACTTTGCTATTTCCCTCCTGCAAAGAAGCTTTGGCCTTGCCTAGAACAGAAAACATTTCCTCTAAAGCAAGAACAAAAGCTATTTCATGGCTCAACTGGCAGGATGATTGGTGCAGTTATGAGTACACCCTAAGGTTGTTTTCTCTCAAGTTCTTATTTATTCCCCAGAGCTTGATACACATGCTGCTAGCTCTGTAATCTTTTGAGAGCAACGTGCATTTGGTTGGCATGGAAAACCAGAAAGTAGGATCTTCATAACAAGCTCTGTGAGTCTACAGCATAACACACTGTCTTTCAACACTGCAATACCACCTGATTCACATCCACAACAAATGGAAGAATTGTGCTTTCACTGCTTTTCAGCTGAAGGTTATTCACACTTTAGGCACCAATGAAGTATCTTTACTTTCATCATCTAAATCAACTGTTTGTAATTTCCAGTGAGCCTAAGCTATGGTAACTGTCACTAACCAGGCAGCATATCATGTACTGGTCTGTATATTTTTATTACAGTAGGAAAAGGATTAAAACAAATAGTTTGATAAAAAACTAGAGATCACTATGCCTTTGAACAGGCATGCTAAGTCCGGTCAGTCTGCAAGCACTCTGGCCAATGAATGTGGTTCCCCAGCTCAAATTACAGAGTGGAGAGCCTAGGAAATGCACTTGGCTTGACAGTACCAAGTTATTTTAACTTCTTTTAAGCACACTAGTTTCTTAATATTTAGGTCTTCATCCTAACTGGAGTTAGGTAGCTGGTACCTGCAACAAACTTTAGCCCTGAAGAGTAAGCAGAAGGGTGTCCTAGCTCCAGAAATGGCAGTATTCCAGTCTGTTTAACTGGACAATTTGTTGCAGCTGATGTTCTTTCCACTGGGATTTCAGCCCATAACCAGCATTAACATTATTTTCACACATGAGTGCACTTACTCTTCTGGGCAGGGGGCCAAAGTACACACACATTTCCAGCCATTAGACCCTCCAGCCAGGCTTTAGGAATTTTTAGAATTGGTTTGGGAAGTTGACATTCGGCTTTTGTTTCTTTTTTGAGGATTGTATATTATAATTATAAATGGTAGAAGGAAAAAAAAATAATTCTTCCTATTCAAGAGAGTGGAAATCAAGGAATGCTCAGCTTAGTTGTTTCTAATGAAACAAAGTGGAGAAAATGCACTCTGCAACTTTTTATTCCACACTCTCCCACTTATAATTAACTGCCCCAGCTTGCTGAGGCCCTAACGGGCACTTCTGGAATTCTTTGTGCATTTCTACAAAGCATATTTCATGCTCAATTGAACAGATTTGAATACACTTGCTGCAAGTTCCTGTCAAATTTAATTTATGATCATTTACTGAGAATGAAGTTTACTTGCAAACCTGGAGAAGCCTTTTAATAATTGCTTCAAATTATCCTAGATGTGCTGTTTCTGGGAAAGATTAGTTATCTGTTTATTCATTTTTTTAGTTCTAGTTGTACCAGGTGGAAAGCATGATTCATTGGGCAGTAAATTAAGGTTTGGCAGAGATGCTTTTGTGTCAGCTGAAAGAGAAAGAAGGGCTCTGTGCAATTTAAAAAGCTATCAATATAGAATACTCACCAGTACATGGTTGGGCTATACCAGCATTTTCAGAAGCAGCTATTCTGCCTCCCTCTCCTCACACATATTACCCTGGGATCATTTTCCCACTAAAGCATATGCAGCAATTGATGCTAGAACAGGGGTGGAAAGAAGAAAAACACTAACACTCACTGAAGCTGACATTCCTGGATTACCCTAGGGTCCAAACACAAATCGGGACGCAACTCATCCCCCACTGTAAATGGAAACTGGCACTTCTGAGGGGCTGGTCTTGCCTCTTGACTCTGAACCCTAGCAAGATTTCCCATTCCCCTTTGCCCTCTTAAATGGTACACAGATTTCTGGTTCATATGAAGATTGTAGCATAGAGCTAGAAGGGCATGATCACTTTATATCTTACAGTCCCTTTTTATTGCAAGAGCAGTCTGACTTGCATTTATTGTGAGGCAAGCTTATGCAACAAGTAGTTCCTCACAGTAGCTAATCGCTGCAAACCTGTATCCTCACTTGTTCTTCAATAACTTGTCGATACACCCTTTCCAGAAGTGAGTAAAACTTAGAAATGTGATGAACCAAACCATTGCTCCTTTTCTTCCCTGAAGATACTCCTCTGCTTGTGACACCATGGTGATTTATACATGCGTTGCAATTTAGTCACAACTGACAGGTTCAACTTGAAGTAAGTGAATACACTTCAAGACCAGATGAAATGTTACAAAGAAAGATTATTGATTAAAGCAGTAATGAAGAAAAGCAACAACAACAAAAAATAACAGAGAATGTCAATGTAACTCCAGGAGGTTTTAAAGAGCTTTGTTTTCTGTAATTGAAGAGGATACAACCCTCTGGATATAATTAAGGGAATTCCCTGTCAATACCTGACATTGAGGCAATGCCAAATCCATGTTTCGGGAAAGAAGGTTCTTTTTCTCTTCTCTGCTCTGCTAGAACAAAACATAAGTCCTTGGCAATTAATTCTTTCAATAATATGGTTTTAACAGTAACTGATAAATCAGTGTTATCACCTGAATGCAGCTCACATGACCAACCAAAACTCTAGCTAGTATAGAATCATTAAAAAATGAATGGGTGTATCATTCATAACACAAATTACATAGTCTTTCCAAATAATCCTATCGTGCACATATACATCATACAGTCTGGAGACATGAATAAGAATCTAAAAAAAAAAAAATAGTATAAATACGATAATCTTAAAAACTAGCATAAATAATATAACCTAAAAAAAAGAGGTTTTATTATCCAAATTCTTCCACTAAACAAAATCAGTATTATGACATGGCCTTACTAATAGCAGTTACTACAATCACTACTTTATATTCCTCTCCATTTCTTCTCTTGGAATTGTCTTGATGTCTAGTATTTTCATAATTTAGTCCATTTTTCTACACCTATGATGCTTCATTATCTTTTTCTTAACTAACTTCCAAAACTTACTCTGCTGAGAGAGCCCACCAGGTGGTTCAGAATACAAAGGGAAGGCACATCCTCAGTTGCAGCATTAGTCATAATACTTCATGACTTTTTCCTCATGCAGTCCCTCATTTTATTTATTTTGACCACCAGCTGAATGGTCAAAATAATGAGCAATGAGCAGCTCTGCAAAACAAGGGCTAGTTTGCAAATATTGAGAAGCAGCAACTAATTCACAGAAAACTGAGATATGCAAAGAGTTTTAAATGATCATCTTGAAGAACATTACTTTGCATTTTTCCAGAATTAATTTAAATTTAACAAAGTAGTGTCAGTTATAATTTGTTATGTCTATCAAGACAACAGAAGAGTTTCCCCAGCACCACCTTGTGTAAACCAAGCAATTTCCTGAAGGCATGGAAGTGGAAAACAGCTGAGAATATACAAAAAAATAGCTAAGACCATCATAGACAATATGCATTACTACAAAAATGTTACCTTGGTGCTATTTTAGAATGCATTGTAGCCACCAGCGTCCCAGTATGCGGCTGAAAAGCTGGGACAGCCTCGTCTGTGTACATGCCTCCATTCTGTCTGTGGTTTAAGCTGACTATATCAGTCATTACAACCAAGCCAGTTTCCTAGACAATAAAAACGAAGACCACAAAACACAAACCAGGAAAAAAAAATGGAAAAAAAAGGAAGAATTAAACATGTACCAATAAAAACTTTTCTGAACAGAATCCCCCAACGCTGTTCCAACATTTATGGGGTAAATTTCAGTTGAAACTTGAGAATTTTTTAAAACTTTGTATAAAAATGACTGTTAATGTGAAAATACATAGGCACTTTATAGGCAGAGTTTTTACAACAAAGCTCTTGTTTGCTTGGAAAATGCATTTAAGCCAATATCTAACTCTACTGGGCATGTGTAACTGCCAGGCAGCTACAGGTGAAAAATTATTACACATATTTTTCCCCTAGAATATTACAGCTTTTTACCCTTCCTAAAAGTTTCCAGTGTGTTCTGCTGCAGTTAGCAGGCAGCTCTCACATCAGACATCACCGATTCTGCACTACAAGGAATGCCAAGCAAAATGGAAACTGTCCACACAGCTTCACAGTAAAAATGCAGAATTCATAAGAAAACTGTCTGCCTAAATGCACTTATTTATAAAAGACAGCAGTTCCCAGACACCAAAGGGAGTATGAGCTTTGTTCTCTTTACATACACATCCACTTATTACAGATCAGGTATACAGCAATGCACACATACCAGCTATTAACGTATGTCCCTTTTCCCAAGAGTTTATGCCTCTCAGTAAGAAAAAAACCCATCAGAACAAAAACCGCAACAGATCACAGGGAGAGAAGAAGCAGTGACTCCTACAACAGTGGATAGTAACGAGGATTTAGAGTTTATGATTAAGAGATTGAGGCATTGGGGGAATACGTGGAAGCCTACGGGGTTTAAGACAACACAATAGAACAATTTAGCTAGAACTGCAGAAAGGACAAAGAATGAAGAGACAGAGGATCTGAAGGAATAAAGGGTCATTATTATTAGCAGTTATGTGGATTAAAAATAGAAAGAACATGAAACATTAGACCTGTGACACTGGTTCTGTAGGTCAGTCTATCTTTAAGAGCCGCAAGTAGTAGAAGCCTATGTAAAGAATATAAAGCATATAATATGTATATCACGGCCTTTCACATGGCATGTCCTTATAGTTTCAGGCAATCAGGGAACAGATGTTACGTGCTGCAGTGGTGTGGAAGGCAAAGAGGTAGGATGTCAGCAGAGTCTGAAAGGGTGGATGAACTCTACTGTGCAACTGTAGGAAGGGAAGAAAGAGGCTAAGAAGCAAAACTTTTCAAATAGATCAGGTAACAATAATTTTAATCAAAAGGAAAGCAAGAAGCTAATGGAAACAGTAGCCTGTCTTAAAACCTACAGATGACTGAGCTGTTTTTAGCTTCAAGGACTGCATTGTTAGTATCCAAAGCAATGAAGAAATGAATCAGTGCATGAGTACATTTGGAAAAAAAAACAAACAAAAAACTAATTTTAAATGCTGAACTTGAAAGTTGATGCAAATACAGAGCACAGATCAAAGGAAAAAAAATTTTTTAAATCTAGTCAAGTTTATCTATTGAAAGACATCAAACGTAATTACTTAAATATATGGCATGTAAGTAGTAACCTGATCAAGGATACAAAGAAAACATTATTGATCTTTCACACAGATGGCCACAGAAGCTGGCAGGAAAGGAGTTTAAAGGATTTCCAAAGGACAGTCTAAAAGGGAAAAGGCTATAAGCAAAGACTCATGTTCCACCTTCCTTCCCTGTCAAAGTAACTGCAGAAGAGAACTGCAAGCTCGCCCATGACTGGAGAAACTTTCTGGTCCCCTGTCTGATTCTCCAGAGCATCAGCATGAAATCCTTCACTCAACAGGATATCTGGCCCTCTCATCAAGACCGGCCAAAATCAAAGCACGTGTCTCCAAATTCTTTGCTGGAACAGTGTACTCTCTGTTCTCGGAAATTAGTTTTCAGCCTCCCCCCCTAGAGAAACAGTTCTGATGTGGAAAAAAAATAATAGCCTATGGAGCTGAAAATTATCCTGCAAACATGAAAGTAAAAGAGACACTCCACAGAGAAGTGAGGCTGATTCTTCCTACTGTAAACGCGAAGCGAGCATCCTTGGTGATGTCCCAGTGCCAGGGAAAGACAGAAGATCTACGGCGTCTACGTGAGGACATGCCTGGCCACCAGAAGTGCCCTTCTTCCTTCGGAGCTCCAAAAGCATCAGATACATCATACTCTGCAAGCTCTTGAAAAACCTGCAGGGAACAGGGAAAGGGAAGAGACTGCTGGCCTTAGGTATAAAGGCTACTTACTAAAGGTAAAGTGCAGATAGCAATATTAAGAAAAAGACATCAGTGCCTTAAGCTTCCTTTTACCTGACTAGCTGTCAGCTGAAAACCCGTCTTCAGCAAGTAGACACTCTTATCCACAGTGGCAATGCAGACACAGCTTGATTTTGCAGCTCTGACCTTGATATTCACAACATCACCAGGTCTGGTCTCATTTGCTGACAGAGCCACTGCAACCTAGGAATTTAACATTAAATCCCATTATCTCAACTCATAATCAGCAGATAAAACTACAAACACACCACCCCTTCCTTTCCACTAGCTACATTGCCAATACCTGATTTTCAAAGGAGGACTTCACAGTGAACTGCAGGCTGTCTGTGACCCCTTCTCCATTCTCCCTGATGTAATACACCAGAAGACGGCCCAAGGGAGCCATGTTGTGAACTACTGAGAAACGGAGGAATGTCATGCAGACTTCAACCTCTGCTGCAGGGATACTGGTAGGTGCTAAAAAATAAATTGTAGAAAGGACAGTTTTATTTATCAAAATCACTCTCTTCCTGCCCCATCCAAATGCTGCGAGGCACAGAACTCTCCATCCAGGACTTGCATTTTTCCCTTGTTCCTGTTGCACATGTTTTTCTTGAACTCAGAAACTTTTCCCTTCTTTTATTTTTTTTTTGTGAAAGCTGATAGGCAATTAGCACCCATAACATAATGAGCAGTATGGAGAAGGTGGATAAAGAATGACTACCCCATGTTTTTCCTACCATAAAAGTCAAGGAAATACAGAATTAAGTTATCAAGCCATTTAAAATAAACAAAAATATGGTATCTACTGCTGCAGAACGCTGCTGAGAGAAAAAGTATAAATGGGTTTGAAAAAGGATTATGCAGTTTATAGAGCATCGTTTCACCAGCAGCAGTTAAATAGAATCATAGAATGGTTTGGGTTAGAAGGGACCCTTAAGGATCATCTAGTTCCAACCCCACTGCCATGGGCAGGGACATCTTTCACTAGATCAGGTTGCTCAACCTGATCCAACCTGGCCTTGAACGCTTCCAATGACAGAGCAACGACAATGCCTCTTGGCAACCTGTAAATACAACAGCTCAGAACCAACCTTCAGTGCAGAAAGTTATTACGAATTCTTAAACCATTGATTACCAGAAGCTGGGTGGGCACATCTAGGGAAGTTTCTTTTACTTTTTCCCGGACTCTCTGGAACTGGCTGCTATTGCAGACATGTTACTAGGATAGACAGACCTTTCCTTTGGCAGCTGTTGCATGCATCTCCCCAAGCATACCGTTGTTTATCCCCCTGTTCCCTGAATTCACCAGATTTGTATCTTTCTGTTATTCCTTGTACAAACTAGGAGTCCACACTCCATTTCCCTTCCCCATGCTAACTGCATGATCTTCTCCTTTAGCCTGATCCACGCTATCCGTTCATCTAATGCCCTCTTCCTAGTTTAAGCTCAACCAGCTTAGTAAATTGCCCCAGCCTCATCATACGCTTCCCTACCACTCAGCTGATCCAAAGCCAAGCATATTAAGAAAGACTAGAGTGTTCTTAAAAGAGGAAGACTACAGAAAGACTAGAGAAAATTCTCCAAGAGTTATCTCTCTCGGAAAAATTTTTCTTTTTTCCATATGACTACATGTGCAATGGATATCACTATTTTTCTTGTACAAAATTATTCTATGCCTTTTAAGAAGCGTCAAATTTAAAAAAGAGGATACTTAGGTTTGCAGAAAGGTTATTTTTCCCTGAAAATAGGGGCAAGTTTGTATTTCTGATGCTAGCTACCTGTTCCTGGGAAGCGTGTGATATCAATGTTCTTCTCAAAGGGAAAGGTGGCTTTTTTGCTCCTCTGCTGGGTGACGTTACTGGGCTGCAGTCCTGAAAGGACAATGTTGCCTCGCGATGCCACTTCATAATGTAGAGTGAAGTTGCAAGGACATGTGGACTTCACTGCAATCCAAGCCTCCTCTCCTACCTGCACCCAGAGACAGAAAAGCAAAAGATCTGGTCTGTTACAATGCAAGCTTTTTATTTATAAAGCACAGAAATCTATTTGGGTTTCAGTCCACAAGAGATGTGACCCCTCTCCTACGAAACGTATGCATTGAAAAGTATATTACATTAGCACTATTTTCATGGACTTTCTTCACAATAAAAAGGACCCTGTGTTCAGCTCTTCAGTCCCTGCAAATCTAACAGGAGAATGGGCTGGGGTGTTGTATGCATTAATGAAACAATAAAGGAATCTCTGGAATCCTGAAAGTTAAGCCTTTTGGCACAGAGCAGCTGTCAGAATTGGTTGAATTTTAGACACCCCTTCAGTAGTCCAGTCCGAAAAAGAAAGAGATGGGTTGGGGGTGGGAAGAGATGTACGTTTGATAGTCTTTGCAATTTAATTGAGATTATACATGGTGATTACTTTCATATGGCAAATACTAATTCAAACATAACCAATGTGGCATGAAATTACTGGGAATAGATCTGAGGGAAAATGCTTTCAAATTACACAAGTCTTGATATTAATTTGCAAGTCTGGCACTCAAGGAGCTGTCAAATACACAAATAAACGAGAAGAGAGCTGCTTCTTTCTGGGTAAACTCATCTGCTGCCTGCAATAGGCTTCAGAGCAGCACACTGACTTCCTGTACTTCTTGTGCACTGAAGTCCTATACCCAGAGGTACTCACTAAGTACTGAATAACCTGAAGACAAAATCCCCCAAAACCCGCCAATCCCAACAGAATAGACATCAGTGCTTGGTCATGGGATTAGGACTGGGTCATGTCTGGCTGAGTAATAAGACTTCCGTGGAGCAGCCAGCTTTCCTAGGGACACAAACTTTTTGCTTCTGGGATACGAGCAGCAGCTAACACTTGTGTAATGTAGGATTTCTCCAGCAACTTCCACTCCTGATCCTCCTGCCATTTAAAGTCTAGCAATGCTCAACTAAGACTGTTAAGGCTGAATAACAATGTTAAATCCCAATGAAATCTTCTGAAAAACCTCTTTCTTCGGCACTAACAGTGTTACCTTTCCAGACTGTACATATGGTGCAAACCAAAATGGCAAGGACTTGAATACAAGGAGCTGCTAACGGTTAAATACAGTGAGAATGCCACAGAGTCCAAGTGCCTCGTGACATTAAATATTTGAAGTATTAAGAGTTCCCCAGTGCAAATGATGAAACAATTCATTAAAAAATGAATGTAGCTAATTGGAACACCCAGTAAGAGCTGGCAAAGCAGGGAAACAGTTCCCACATCAGCTGGTCATCTAACTCCTAGCTTTCCCACAGAAGAATTAGTTCTAATCAGGTTATAATAAGAACAATGTGTTCAGATTAGCAGCGTATAATCCCCTTTCCATACCTCAGGAAACTTGTAAAAGATTAATTAGCCATTAAACTTCCATGAAATGCAGTGATAAAAAAAATAGTCTTGTTTGGATACAAAGAGTCTGAAACCAACATGACGGATCTGCTGATAACAGAAATCTAAGTGTGTATATTGCCAAAACCCACTTTCTTTTTTTTTTTTTCCCACACAAAGCAATATGCAGACACTTGGAGCATCTTCTTGGGTAGAGAACAAACCCTAAACAACTCTCAGTAAAACAATATGCAGCAGGAATCATGGTTAAATCAGATCTTTCCTTTAATAGAGAGATAACAACTTTTACATGGAGGGACTACATTTTTAGAGAGGCTCCTACAAAAACTACAAAAGACGACAAGATAACTGTGTTCCCAGTTTGATAACTGGAAGACTACACATATCCAGCTGAGATTTAAACTGGAAGTTCTAGTGAGACTACATAGCCCTAATCTGGATCTTTAGTAATCAAGCTACTCCCACTAACATCGCTTCCAGTCTTTCAAAATTTGTTGCCTGGAACTAAAGCATGTCATTTTCACCAAACAATTCATATGTGAGTGTTACTGGAGGTGCACAGAACATACACTCAAATATGAAAAATGTTGTCAGTGCCTATATCCACTCTCTCTCCCCTATCCCTACAACACAAAGGAGAAAGAGATGCTGCGCAAAGTGTCAAAGTTACATTGCTTAGAACTGTGTGCAGCCCACATTAACAATTATTTGGTGGCAGAAGTGCAGCTACTTAAACATTTGTAGTGGAAACAATAACAGTCCAGGATCCCAGAAACAGAAATGGGTAGAAATATTTAGTTAGAGCAAAGTACTTTAAGCCAAGAAATGCAGTTGTTGCCACGATGAAGCCAACATACCTGGAAAGGTTTATCTGGTGCCTGGAGCTGGATGTGACACTTGCTGGGTGAGTACCAGCTACTGATGGACAAGTAGTTTGGCAGATATTGATCCCCAGACGGTTTCCCATCAATCGCTGTCACTTTGGTCTTAACAAAAGTTACATCTGAATGTTATCCATGCATAGAAAGCTTGATTTGTACTCTCTTCTTACTGTAGCCCCATCTCCCATTTTATACTTTACAGCTGTTTATCTCGTCACCTTTACATAGCAACAGTACTATCCAAATATTGGACCCCTACTACTATGTTAAACTGTGTTTGGAGAAGCATCTTTTCATGATGGTTATCAACAACAGCTCTGTTGGCAGCAAGAAACAAAGCAAGCGTTTGCTGCATTTAAGTCAAGAAGTTGAAGCTAAAAGGCAATGATTTCCTGTTTGTAGCACTGATTTAAAAAGTGCAGGTTTGACAAGATTAGTTACATTAAAGCCTGCTAATCCTATAAAGAGCTTTCACCCACCTCCAGCCAGACATATTGGGCAGCTGTAGGGATGGAGGGGATTTCAAACTCCACCAGGCCATTTCTTGATACCAGTTCACTTGTATAAACGTTGTCCTTTGGTGTGAGTTCAGCTTTAATTCGGATAGTGACTCTGTCAGCTGGACTTCCATCAGGGTAAGTGACTTCTACCTACACAGTGTTTCATTTATAGAACAACGGGATTTACGTTATAGGCAATTCCAGTCAATGACAAACAGCAGGTCAGAAAAACACACCAGAACATGGTGTAACATGCTGAGATCAAGTCAGTATAACCTTATATCAGCCAGATGTCAGTGTCTCTACTTTTAATCTTACCTTTCCTTTGTAGGGCAGTCCAGGTTTGAACTGTTTTCTGGTATCCTTGGAGTATTTGATATCAATTAGTTGTTTCTGAACAGGTGTTGAGTCATCAAATGTAACTTGCTTGCTCCCATCAGAGCTGATCACTGTGGCCCAGATATTAACTGTGCCTCGAAAATGTTCCGGAACATCAGCTGGCATCATGTCTTTCACACACACATCGAAAACAGCAGAGCCATCAATCTATGAAGTGTGATGGGGAAGGGAAACGTAAGTTTGCATTCACATTCAAAAAGGGTCTAGAAGCCAAATCTAAAGCGTAGGCACTGGATAGGAGTTTGCAGTAGTATTTTTAAATGATGTGGAGTGGAGGGAATTAATTCAGGAGTGGGTGAAGGAAGGAGGAAAGCAAGCAAGTTTCATTTTCCTCCCTTATCCATAGTCTGGACTAGCTCTGTCACAGTCCCTCATTCTTATGTTCTCCCTCAGCCCCATATGGTCTAAAACCAGATTAATACTATGCCAACATATTCTCATCCCCTCAAATCATAAACATATCATGTAAAAATATGTAATATTTTTATTATGCTGGACCCAGTTACTGCATTTATTCATTTATTTTCTGATCTTCCATCAGTAACATAAAACAGAGCTGTGGTATTAACGTCAAAGTGTATGGATCAGGCATTTTATCACAGCTGACTCAATGGTCTCCCTCACCTGGGTGGTCTTGAGGACAGGGTGTCCCACTTCATGCCTGTAGTACCCTACGCCATTTATAGTCATATTGACAATTAACTTTCCTGTCACCGGTTTTCCAAATGTATATCTGAAATGGAAAGAAGATAATAACTTCCTGCTGTTTTCTATTTTCTTGATTATATCAAGGCTAGTACCATGTGACCTGCACATCTAAAAAACAGAATAAAATATCACAGGTTTTCCAGCTTATTATTGTTAACATGTTTTATGAAGGCTGCTACATAGGCAAGCTCCTGATGATGACCAGAAATCATCCGGAAAAGTCTGCAGCAGATGACATGCAAGCTCCAGTGACTGCACCATCCTGTGGCTGTACTACAATCCATAGTAGTGAAACTTTATCTGGGACATGTTCCTACCTGGCATGGACAGTTCCTTTTTCACACAGTGAAAGGTCACGAATGTAGCGAGGGGGGTCAATCAGCAACTCAAACTTTGGTAATACTACAATGAAAAGAAATACAATAGAATCTTGTCAAGGAGATCTTATTGGCCAGATTATAGCAAAAGCATACACAGCTCTGACAAGATCACTGCTTATGGTCAGATGAGGGCAGTGTAGCTAACGTTAGACAGGACAGCACTAAGCAGAGAATGAATCAACAAAAGTAGCAAACCAACACCATCTTGGCAAGATGCCCTTAGCAAAACACCCTTAGATTTCTACTTCTTTTCAGAAGGATCTGCATTCCAGGATTTGAGCTGAGCTTTTTCTCTTTGATACACTGTAAAGGGGACAACTCGCTACTGACTCCTCCACAGTGTGTCAGGAATAGAGCTGAGATATTAGCAGTTGTCTGTGTCTATAAATGCTTGTGTGATCAGGTCAGATGTCATAGATGCTGTGCTGTGTGTAACGATGCCCACCTTTCATCAAACAGAGGGATTTTGAGACTGAAAAGGAGGGTAGCAAAAGAAGAATTCAGAATTCCAAGGAGGGTTACGAGAAAGGAAGGAAAGCACTGACAGACAAAGTATCTTAAAGAGATTTCCAAAGCAAAATCAAATCTTTGTTACATGAATAGATTGTGCAATATGACACTCCACTTCAGGTCCTTTACTTTATGAAGCGTGGAGTACAGAAACAAAGTGTTTGGTTCAGTTGCAAGTGTCTATATCCCTGAAGTACATAGCCTCTAAAGAATTTTTTCTCATGACATTTTAAATGTATTATTTCTGAGGTGTTTCATCTCAAGTAAAAACATTTCATAATGTTTTGTTCTTCCAAATCCCCTTGGGTTATAGTCAAAGTTGACTTGGATACAACTCACCGTATTTCTGAACTTCAAAGGATTTGTTGTATGTGTGCCCCTGCATTTCAGCAAAGATGAGCCATTCACCAAACACTGGCTGATCAGACAAAGGAAAAGTCATATTTACAATACCTGAAAAAGTAAACAACATACCATGAACTCTGTGTCACTCATCAGCCCTTGTCAAGGCTTAGTGAACACAACTCAGTATAAGCAGAAGAAAAAGCAAATAACAATACACTGAGAAAAAATAATCTGAAACTTACCACAACAAAATGGCTTCAAATTGCTCCACTCTATCATACGAGACCCCCGAGGATCCTGCATAGTGATTTGAGAATGAGAAACATCCCAGTGAAAATGAATATCACTAAGACATTTAACTTAGTTTGTTACAAAGAACTTCATTTTGTAATATATCCACTTCACTAACAGCTCAAATGTAACTAACATCTGTCAAAATTTTTCTGAAGATACATTAACCAGGGAGTATTTGCTTTCTAAAATTCACTATTCATTTAAGGACAGTGCTTCTACAACCAATGCACACAAGTTAGCACTGTCAAGCGGCAGATCTTCCACCTATCTTAAGACACCTATTTTGGATGGGATGAACTAGCCTCTGAAGACTCTTTCTATTCATAAAGGGAGCTGTACAACTAGCAAGACAATTTTTAGATGACAAAGTCAGATGAAATAAATCCCGCTGGTTTTGTCAGCATTAAATCTGTGACTGAATGCAAAGAGAGAAAAGGGTGAACTCCTCTGCTTGCTGACAGCTGAAGAAAACACATGGGTTTTAAAAAAAAAAAAAAAAAAAAAAGACTAGACACAGAAGGAACCTCTCATTCACCTCATAAGGAAGAAGACAGGAGCACCCTTTCCTTGCCATGAATTTCTATTGTCCACTATCATAATGTTTGGGTGCAGAGATGAGATTGGCCCTGCTATATCAGCCCAGCCAGATGAAGGATAGGAGTGTGTCTGCATTGAAAAGAAGGGAGAAATTGAGTGGGACTGTTACATTTATAAACCCCAGTGAATCTAGCCAATTCTTCTCAGGCTGAAAAATGGGAATGGATTTCTGAAACTGAAGTAGAAAACAAGTATATTTGTTGGTGATAACAAAAAAGCAAGACACAAAGGTCAGTTAAAGACACAGGGACAGAGATAGTTGCATAGGTTAACAGGTGGGAATGGCCATAATGGACTTGAAAAGGTACAGACGTGTGATTTCTTCCTCTTAAGGCTAAGAGAATCTTGTGCCTCTACAGGATACATGCTAGATTACTGGCAGACAGATACTCACCACCACATAAGCTTCAATCTGAAAGGAAAAAAAAAGAATAGAAGGCTTTATGAAACAAAGCTACTTTTTTTGCTTCTTGTGATGAACTGCTGAGTCAACATAAGCAAGGTATGATGCACAAAGTGACAAAGTTTAAACATCTCTTCTTTGGTAAGAGTAGTCTGAGAAACATACATTTCATTCACACATCTGACTGGAAAAGTAATACTTTGCACATCTGTGCATTACCTAAACAGAGTGCAAGTCCCTGAAAAACTCTTAACTGCTTTGACATAGTTACATTGTATTTGCTAGCACTACCAAAGTGTGTATTCTCCTTCAACAGCGATGTGACCAAATGAAAAAAACTAAATTGTAAATAACAACGAGCAATCACAAGATATGCTTAAATACACTAAAAAATTCAATTATATTTCTGCATAAATGTACATTAGAATAAAATATAGATTGCCAAGTATTCCATCATATTTTACAGTGTGAAAGAAAACAGTTTTCTTTACCCTGTCATTGACTGGTCTCAAGTCAGAAGTCACCATAAAGAGGTTTATCAACACTAAAAAAGGAAAAGAGGAAATTTATTAGCCATCGTAGCTGACACTGAACAGAATATTCATCCTAGAATCTAATCCTGACAAAAGTTTTGCTTGAAAGCAGCCCTAGCATCTGGCAAGTTCTTCAAGGTCACTTTACCTTTCTGCTTGGGTTTATAGACAGGTTTATCTGTCTGGATGAACACTGATGATCCTTTGCTATCAACAGTTACTGTGGTATAGTTGTGAAAAATGTAGCCTTCCTCTGCTAGATGCCGGTTGCCCCAGACTTTTAGATGTGCTTGTCCACGAAGTCCTGAAGGCACCTAAAAAACAGACCATGAGGTGAATACACAGAAAAGGCTTTGAGCTTTCTGGGGAATATACCTGACAGTGAAGTGAGCAAAGAGCAGCCACCTGCTGCATTTCAGTGCAACTATACGTTAGTAATAAAAAGAAAATGAAGAACATACTAGATATTTTACAATGTAAAACTTCAAAGGAGGCAAAGTCATGTTAAAAACATGGCAGGAAATTCTCTTCTACCATTTCTTTATCACTCAAGCAAGGTGATACTTGATCTACATGTGCAGCTTCCACTAAAGAAGGTGTGTTGCATGAGGAAATCAACCATGCTATGGAACACATGGCTCTACTGGTAGAGAAAAAAAAAAGAAAACAAAAAAACCACAAAAAGTGAAAACAAAACATGCATGCTTGCAGATTTTCAACAAGTTGCTCAGAGAAATAAGAGACTTTAAAAATTATATCAGATTAAAAATTACAAAGTAAAAAAAATCTGATAATACAAAAATATTATGATAATGGGTCATAATTTGCATGAAAAAAATAAATAAAACCGAAATCAGCAATGACACTGCGGATTTTATTGAACAGTGAATTACAGTCTTTGGATAAAGATAGCTATAGCATTTGGTGTAACTGCTGATGTTTCCTATTACAGAGGTCTACATTACACCTTCTTGAAAGGAATAGATATGTATGTATTTGTATATTAGCACAGTAAAGGGTGAGGGTGGGGAAGTATCAAACCCTTTCTAGAATCTAACTCCCACACACAGTTTAACTACTGGCAGGACAGAGCAGTATCAACATCAGCCATGTAGTAATTACAGAGAAGGCAAAGAAAACTCTGGAGTATGCCACCGAGGCATAGGAGATCCAATCAGTCATGACAGACCATCACCAAGCTAGTTAGACTTCTGTAAATCAAAGGCTTTCATTTACTTACAGGCTAATGATAATGTAGATGATGCAGCAGGTGCAGTGAAGGCATCTATGCTGTACTACAGCAATACAATAGAAGTGTTCCCAAATACCTGGATCCACTACAAAGTAAATGGACTGTTTTTCTTATGGCACTGCATAGAAAAGACTCACTCAGACATGACCAGCTTCAGTCAAGAGCTAGTGATGCAATACAGAGGTTTTCTTCCCAGGGTCATAAGCTACAGTGATTAATCTAGCATGCTATCCAGAGCCTACAGCTGTGCATGGTACTAGCTACTGCTATTCCAGAAGCACACCACAATTCAATTTTTATATGATTTGTTCCACTCACCCCTTTTACATCCCATCAGAGATGACAACTCTCAAGCAAGTCCTGACTAAGTTAAGAGATCCAACACTTTTAAGACTTGTTCTTCAGTCCAGCTCTGTTTTGCCTACATTTGAAGTAATAATCTTCCACCGCATATCACCAAACATCATACATAATACACCTCTTCCAGCTCCAAATGTTTTGATGGTACTTAATCAACAACAAGACTGAAAACTCATATTGCTTTGAATTTACACCTCACTTTTCAAAGACCTAAGAAGAGAGATGGAGACAAAGGTATGGAAGCACAGCCAAATTATGTCACAAAAACCGTTAAAATGGCTTCATTTTTCTCTGTATGGTATCACTTAGTCCTACATACAGCATAACCTGAATTACTTCTTTCAATGAACAGTGAACTCCTAACTGGTAGCATTTAGCTCGCTCCTTGGCATGAGGAAGGATAATTCACACAAGGTGCAAAGCAGGGGAGATCTTTCACAGGATGTCTTTCTGCTGTAAGAATGACTACCTTTCCCTGCACCCCAGATCTCCAGTATCCTAGGGATTCAAATAAAGCCAGATATTGCTTTAAAAACTGTGATTTACTAAGGTAAGCATATGTTATTGCTTTTTAATGGCTACTGGAACTGTCTGCCAGAACTGCATTTAAATTCATCTTTATTTCACTCCACTACAAATCCTCTTTGGAAATAAAAAGTTGCTCTCGTTCCCTCCATCTCTTCAGTATGAGTAAGCTTCATTTTATGGACTATGCTGATGGCAAAAATATTACTAATGTCAAAGCCTAAAATGTAGACAAAACTGGTGGAAGCTTATGTTTTTTAAACAACATGGTAGTACTAGAATAACTAGCAGAGACACAGTGTTCAATAATCTGCCATTTCTATGGACTTCTGTGGTCTGTCCAATGCTCCACATCACTTACATAGCAATATGTACTGCCATTCTTATAAAATAATCACCACATAGAACTTTACGATGAGCAACGAGCCACAGATTCAGCCATTGATTTTCTTCAGTGGTGTATGGGCCTGACAAATGAGCTGTGATGGATTAAGCTTTGCTCTTTTCACTCTCCACTCTTCCTCTTGCGAAGGTTGCTTCCTCCTTAGTGTGTGCATGAGAATGTAACCTGTATTTGTGCCACAGCTGCTCAGAGAGCAAAGCCTGATGTGGTTGAAGGCAAGTCCCTCATGTTTTCACCAAAAAAATCTTAAAATAATTGACACTCACCTTCAGTTTAATTGTTCCTTTATCTAAAACGTGAGAGAGAGAGAGAGAGAGAGAGAGAGTGTTATTCTTCCCAAGCTAAGGTACTAATATTCTAGAAATTTGCAGTTGAGTGAAAGGAGACCCCATGTCACAGAGCTGCTAGCCGCAATACCCCTTCATTATGATTTCACCTGAAGTAATTTTCCTGCTTTGTGCAAAACAATCTGCAGTGTAAGCAAGTCGGACTTAGTAGAGTTCTCTAAAATAAACTTGGTCCACATTTATTTACAATTTTTACCCAAGGTAAATGGCAAAGCGCTCTATGGTTAGAGAGCACCGCCAAGGCTGAGGTTTCAGCACAGGGCATCCTATGCTTACAGAAGTCTTTTGCTGTAAAAGGACCTGGCCTCTTTTGGGACTTGACTAATTCTCAAAACAAACACTCATAGAATCTATTGCAATTGGTGGATACAACCATACTTAAGATTTCTCTTTAGCATATGTTGTCCACATGTGTAAGTATCACTCCCTTTGAATTACTTAGCAATTGTCAGCCAATTTCAAAGACAACAAGGGGAGGATAAAACCAGAGACAATCTGTTCCAAGAAAGGAAATGACTTTTATATAACTCCCAGTTTTTACACACAGAAGGGTTAAAACATGATGGTTAAAGAGCCTGATTGCCTGAGCCTTGTCTGCATTACAGCTTACACCACTACTAGCAGTGGTAGAACAGCACTACTGGACTTCATTTTCACTAATGTAAATTCATTCAGTATTAAGTTGGACATACTCAAAACATTTTTTATCTTTACACACAGGACAGAGAGGTATCTGTCTTGGATTTTAAAGGCTTATCCAACTGCACAAATATTACCACCTCTCTCAGCAATACTCAGCCCTAAAGATGGGGAGGTTGCATTTCCAGCACGCATTTTAAAATAAGGGTAGAAAATGATGATGTTGTAGATTTTGTATTTTTCTTTAAACTCAGTTTATCTTACTTCTTATACAGTCCCCAGTGTCAAACATTCAGGTTTCAAAAGGAAAGATATTCACTATAAAACTCGTGAATATCAGTTATCTAGGGTCTCTGTATGTCTTGGTGTTCCAAAATTATCAGCCTTGGATGTTTTAGATCACATACATCAAAACCACATGAGCACAATCAACTGAGAACATTTAGCAGTAGTCAATGAATTAAATATTAGTTTGGTTCCAGTTCTGTTATCACCTAAAGCAATTCTCCAAGATATACTGATGTGCTCCCACAGCACCTCAACTTATAAACTAGTTCAAGTTCAGAGTTACAGGAACTTACCCAGAACTGTTCCGTGGCCTTGTGACACAGTTTCTCCTTTGACTACTAACTGCATCTGGACTGTTGTCTCCTTGACAGAGTTAAAGATGGTTACGCTTATAGCTTCCTCAACACCAGATCGGAAAACAGAAGGTGCTGCAATCAAATAGCCCCTGAGGAGCAAAATTGGAAGTGGATGGTCAAGAACAGCAACCAGAGTGTGATCTTTATTTGTAAGCTGCTTTATGTATAACAAAAGGAAAAGAACAGACTACTCCGTAACATATTTGCCCCTGTAGGGTCACATTTGTGACCACCAGCAGTCTCGGCCTATATCTAATATGCACAAAATGAACACAGAATGCACACAGAAATGAACAGAGCCCAAGTGGCTTACAAATCCTTAGGATTTAAATAAAGACAGTAATATTGATTTTTATTGCATATATATTATAAATAAATGTATTTATATATAAACAAACTAAATAGACAGCTAGGTAATCATAAAACAGCTGAAGTTCATGAAAGAATAAGGAGGTACCTGCACCTCCAGTAGCGTTTTGTAGATAATGCTTTGTTTTGAAACAGTTTAGACACTTCTGACATTTTTGCCTCAATTATTTTTCATGGCTCCATTATCATAGTTCAACTTGATATACAAAAAAAGAAGTGACTCTCAGTGCTGATACTCGGCACTTTCTAAATGTCAGACTCGCACACATATACTGTGTCTAAACTTCCAATTTATATAGAAGCAGCCCAGAAACTGCAGCTACAAGACTGGGCTCAAATTCTCAGTTCTGCTACCAATCTTTTGTTCAAACAATTGTATCCTTCGAGTTTAAAAACCCCAGCAAAAAGGAATTTTCTTAGCAGGCATACCCACAGTTTTAAAGCCATCCTAGATGACCTCCCATATATACTACAATCCTTGTGTTTCTGAATGGAATCTGTACCATTCTTCTGTGCTGAATGGCACCGTGCCATGAACTTGTCAACTAAAAGCATTACAGTCTCTGAGCTCTTTGATGCATTGGGCTGTAAGCAACACATTTATATTCTCTTCATGACACACCTTTCTGGTTTTTTTTTTCTACCCAAAAGGATTTTTTAAAACAAGGCAATTCCTCATATGGCTCTTTAAGCCCAATTTCTCAGCCCATGCCTTTCTACAGTTCCATCAGCCAGGCTGCTTTAGTTCATGATTAATTATCACTTTGGGATGAGGATGATAGTGTTTTACAGCCCCCAAGTCATCTTTTATCAAATTCCAACCCCGTGTTTCTCTCTCAGCAGGCCTCATTGCCATGGAGATCGCATTACCCCCAAAGGAAGTTCAGATCTCTGTGGCATTTGAGTTAAATTGCATGGGGTACTTGCAGATTCAAAACCTTATGGTTACCAGGTTTGAAAATTCACTAGGACAATAATAAACAACAATAAAAAGTTACTACTTTGCCTGCAAATTCTTGGTAAGAAAGACATAGCTGATCTAGCTGCAGAGGGAGAAAGAGTACCATCTGCACCCAGTATGAAATGATTAGATTCAAACTGTCACATAAGCACAGCACTACAGTGCCATATGCGAAGCACATGTATTCACATTGTTCTAAATCGCTGCAACTCTTTCTGAAGTATCAGTCTGTTGATATGGCTATTTAAATCACTCAATAAGTGGCATTTGAATATTAAATATTTAACTTGGCAATTAAACAGTTAACGTGACAGTGACTGGACAGATCCTTTAAGCACATTTGACTAACAGCTCTGTCAGGTTACACCAAAACTTGGCAGGACATGAAATATTTTCTAGTAAGCAAGTGAAAGTAAGATCTCCATGGCACTCAGTTAATGCAGCTATTCACGATGTTGATGGGCTATAATAACCTAGGGATAAAGAACAAAGCAAACTTTAATCAAAGTTAACCTAAACACACTGGAAGGAGCTGTGGACTCAACTTCTAAAAGCCAGAGAACTTTCCCCGCAGTGAAATATTTCTCCCCGGCTGATCTTCCCCACAAGAATGCTTCACATCCTCTTTGGGAGCAACCAACGTTACCTTCAACCATCCCAAGCACAACAGCAGACCCTGCGCAACACCCCGGATTCCTTAAATAATTGTTTGCAGATAAAAGCTTTGCAGCCGCTCGCTGGAGGAGCTAGAGGCAGGTATTTCTAAGGAGGCTTTCTTCTTTTTTTTTTTCTTTTTCCCTTCCCCGTGCTATGCACTTTTGCACCGGCGAGTACAAACGTGCTGCTGAGCTCGGGAACCGCCGCAGCTCGCCTCCCCGACCCCAGCCCCTGGAAGGGACTTTTCACAGGCTTTGTTAAGTGCCCGGTGCAGCCACCCCCAGAGCCCCGCGCAGAGCAGAGGGGCTCGTGTCGTGTGTGTCCCCCCCACCCCCTTTACAGAGAGGCTGCCCGCGGGCCGGCGAGGGTCCCCGCCCGCCGCAGGGCGTGCGACCTCCTCCCGGTACTGCCGGTACTTACTGCCTCTCTCGGGGCTGGGCTGCGCTCAGGCTGCAGAGGGTCAGGAGGACCCCCCAGGCGCAGCCGGGCTCCTGGCGGGGCATGGTGCTCCGGAGCCCCAGGCCACGGCTCTCTCCGCGGGCGGGAGGAGCCTTTTGTTCCCGGCGAGCGCAGCCCGAGCTTCCCCGCCGCCCCGCTCCCGGGCTCGGCTCCCCGGTGCCTCTGGCCGCCGCCCCCGCCGCGTCCCCGCCCCCGGGCCGCCCCCTCCTGGCCCCGGTGCCCGCTCGGCTTCGGCCCCGGCTCTTTGTCTGCGGCTCCCCGCCTGCTCCTGACAGCATGCACCGGGGGAGGGGGCCGGGCCCCGCACCTCCGCCTCTCGGCCCCGGGCCGCAGCCTGCCCCCGCCCGGTCCCAGGTGTGCTGCCCGCCCGGCCACAGGCCCCGGCCCCGGCCCCGGCGGGGCTCCCGGCTCCAGCCGCCGCTCCTCACCTTCACCATCCTCTCTGCAGCCCCGACAGCCTAGCCTGGCCAGCCTGCTTCCCCGAGGGCTGCGATGGCACCGGCTCCTCGTCTGCAGAGCCCAGCCAGCCCCGGGAGACCACCTGCCTGAGCTCTCTGCCTTCCTCCTCCAGCCCCTGAACGTGCCGGGGTGCTTCAGGCAGATGCAAGAGCTGCAAGAGCCTAGGTTCCTAAAGGTCCCGTCAACCTGGACCAGGGCGCGGCAGCCCCTGCATGGTCTGGTCCCATTAACTGAGCCTTTGTATTCCGAGGCACTCCGCTGAGCACTGCCAAAGAACCGCTTTCCAACTCAAAATCCAGTGCCAGGACTGGTGCTACTCTACCCTCCTCCATCCCTAGGCCCTGATCTATCCATCTCCATCCCTCTGTCCTAGCCCGTGGCTACAGGGGCTTGAGACAGGAGGGGGAGCTCTCACTACACCGGTCTGAAGAAGAGAGTGCAGCCTAAGAGTAGAGCTTACACAATCAGGGAAAAGCATACCCAAAGCAACAGCAGAGATGCAAGGTGACAGAATCAATGCCAGGTCTCACAGTGGTGGACTAAATGCTGCATATAGATACTAAGGAATGATTTCTCCAACCCTTGCTGGAGACAACCCAGGATCCCAGATGTGCTTCAGCACAGCTGAACTCTCCCCGCCCCAGGAATAAAGGAAAACCCTCAACGTAGGTAGTCTGAATCACAATTTTTCACCCCAACACTACACACCTGGCTTAAGGTAAACTACCAGGAAAACAGAAAAAAAATTATAAAATACTGGGTTTTCTTCTAGGTTAGCTCCATTATTTGAACCTCAGTTCCATTTCTTCTAAAAATCACTGATACAGAGCCCAGCATTTTGTTTAGCAAAAATACAGATTTGTATCCAAAAGTCAACCTGATAGTTTACCAAAGGCACTTTCTGCTAGCTCCTGACAAGAAAAACAGCAAATCAAGTTGCTGATGCCGCTAAACTTCTAAAATTATTTTTCTCCCTCCTAAAATTATTTCAATCGCCATATATTTTAGCAGTATCATTTCTAGCTAACACATTTTCTGAAAGTCAGTCCATTCCCTAAAAACACAGTCATCAAAAGGAGTGAGGTTTCCCTGACTGCTTCAGCAACAGGACTTCAAAGGCTAATCAGTTCATAGCCAGCAGAGCAACAAAATGGTGCCTAAATTTTTATCTTGTTTGAAACTTACACTAATTTTAAAATTACTTCTCTTAAAAAAAAAAATCATTAACTCAGCTTTTAAATAAGTTCAGATTATCTTCAGTAATGGAGAACACTGCTAGGTGTGGCTACATTTTCCTAATACATCTATCTTAAAACAGCATTGTCTTTTTTTTTTTTTTAATTTGACAAAATCTGGTCCTTCTTCTTCTAGACTTGTTATGCCTCTCCACAAAAATAAAAGAAAGAAAAGCTAGGCTAGGGCTTTAAAAAGTAAATCTCACCTGAAATTTCTTTATACCAGGCAACTTACACAACAGTCCCAAATCAAAAGGACTATGTATTTTGCAAGGCCCATTACAGTATTTAGGATTGGACATGACAGTTAAAATCATAGCCAGGCAAGTTTGGAAGGTTTTAAAGAAAGCACCTATTTAAACCGCTCTTACTACATCAACAATCCTTGACTAATGTTTCTCTACAGATCCTGTTTTAAGGCTTGCCCTAATTGTCAAGATCAGGGCAGAGAATTGAAGGAATTTCATTCAGTACAATAAGAACATCAAAATTATGCTCTCACTACTGAACAAGAAGTTTTTAAAGATTGTTCACCACCTTGGGAAAGGTTATTTTTATTTATTTTTAATGGGATTTTTCTAGCTATAGCTCATCTGTGGGAGGAGTTGCAGAATGTCTTGGAGCAGCTTTCAGCTTTTAGTATTATGTAAGCTGAATCCATTTTGCTTGCTGCTGTGCTATTTAAGCACAACTGCTCCTCTCTTGCTCACTTCATTGCTCATGTATCTTCACATGACAAAACAACACTACAAGAACTACCAAGGGACTCTTTTGTTTGCCCAAAATTGAAGACACGTGCAAGAAAGTATGAAGTCAAAAAGAGGCCCTCCTAACACATATTTTCTCTCCATCTTTAAAGTATATAGGGGTTTTCCTCTGATCTCCCATTCCTCAGAAATGTATAATTGTACTCAAATGGTACTATTCTACTTGTACTAAGAGCCGTACTAGCTATGATGGTCAATGTTATAAGTGAGGCAGCATCTGTAAGAATAGGTAATGTATTTTGCTAGATTATGTTAGTTTAAGACATGAACACTCCCCACAAACCTTGCACTAGTATTCTTTGGAGTAATGTCAGTTCAATTGACACTACAATGGTTTTACAAGGAATTAAATATAATGCCTGCCATTCAGATTCTTTAAGAGCTGTATTTTTCTGCAACTGTTTTATTAGAACATTAGTTTTATCTTTCTCCATACTAAATGCAACTATGGCGCTGTTGAGATCAACATTAACTTGCACTAACTCTGTCAGACTTAGGTCTCACTTCAAACAGTTTACAATATTCTTAGTTACTCTGTTTTATAACACAGTTTGGCCTTTGCATCTTAACTAGAAATGGAAATGGCTGGATTATCTAAATTTAATAGAGTGGATTCCTCCTTACTGCTGCATTCTCCTTCAGTTTATTCAAATTCATTCAAACTCTAGAACCATACAGATCCCTTCCCAAGCAAACCAACTAGGCTTTATGAGAAGCAACTTATTAGAAAGTCCATTAAAGTGGGAATGTTTTGGGTTTGGTTTTTTTTTAATTGAGACAAACCAAAACATGCAAGGACAAAGCAAAATCTGATCATTCCAAGTTCTTTTTCAGCTTCATCATATTCTCAGATACATCCACAGAACCCTGAATGCTTCAGTTCCTGTCTGCAAAGTAGCACTACTAATATTAGCCTCCATCCTAAGGGTGACACTTAAGAGCATGCTGGAATCCTACAATTAAAGACAATAAGGAGGCAAAACGAAAATGAAGCACCTCTGCTGTTCTTATTGTGTAGCAACCTATAACTGGTGTACAATACCTCACCAGTCAAACAATTATTTTGGTAACAGTCCTGCTGAGATCAGGTACGTTTCGGGTGAAACAGCATCATGCTTTCGAAAGAATAATTATCTCTACACTTAATCCATACCTCTTCATAGAGCAGACCCACAAATGGTTCCTTACAAACTCATGCCTGAGATCTATGGGGTACATACCAAAGAAACCCACAAAGTGCCACTGAACACCCATTCTGTAGTCATCCACATTTTATCTTTGAAAAAGCTCTGGGTATGGACTTCAAAGAAACAACACGATTCAGCAATGAATTGATGAATGCAGCAGAGTACACTTCTAAAATGGACCTGCATCATCTTCAGCATAATGCTATAATATTTTTGAACACTAAAACAAGTGTATTCCTACATGTCAGAAATCACAGCTAGAAAATATCATTATGTGAAGTATAGCCATTTTAAATCATTGTTCTGAAGAAGAGATTTCTTCCAAATTGAAGATTTTTCTATTTGATATTTACTGACTATAAGAAATAGCAGGCAATTACAGTCTCTAAAGACTGCAAACCATCTTCTAATTATGAAAGTATGTGCAATCCTGTAAATAAGGCTACAATCAGCTTGGTCTGAGAAAAAAGGAGGCTTTAGATATCATTTCAAACTATTTAGTTACTGAAATGGAATTTTCTGTGCCTGCCAAAATGAATCCTATTCAGTGTGATGCAACAGGTGTTGGAATTCCAGCAGCCGTCTGCAGCCCACATCTGGTAATAGTTAGGAGTTTAAAGCAAGTTCTGTAAGAACTGCTTATGTATAAAAACTATTCATCAGTCAAATCTGTGGGCCATATTCACCCACCCGCTTGCACTGTGCATAGTTCAGATTTTTATTTCGTTTACAAAAAATGTAGTTCTGCTCCTCATGAAATTTTAGGAATCTCAGGCACTTGTCCAGGTTGAAAGTGTCCAGGGGATTGGTATGGCTATACTGGTGTGTCAGAAAGGTGAGGGAGTGACTGCAGTACATAGAAGGTGTGAATACATCTATATTGGTTCTGAGTAGATCTAATTTACATCCTGACTGCTTGTACATTCTCATCATTACCCTGCAGAAGAATTTCCCACCACCACGTCCCATCTACCTAGTAAATAAACTACATGCAATGCTAAAATTATCACAGGTATTTGTCAAACAAAAAATAGAGTTAACACTAAACTCTGAATAATACTAATTCTTGAGTACTGCTGCCCTCAGCTGTGTCTCCTTTTGCTTTCCCCGCCCCCTCAACTGCAAAATTCAAATCAATAAGACTACTCACAAGAATCAAGTGGTAGGATCACGCCATTAATAATTAGCCCTTGTTAACTGCCTCAGCATGAGTGTTATCATTAACTTGTCGCACAGATGACCAGACCTAAAGGCACAGGAGGTAATATTCACTTATTTAAGGATTTTGAGAATACATGTATAAATTGTGCACATAAGAAAAGACGCTACAGTAAAAACAAGGCTATTAATTATTTAGTTTTGCATTAAATCCTGTAAGCACTAGATTTCAGTAGAATGTGGGTGAAAAATAAAAAAACAACAGACAAGTCATCAGCTTTAGGGAAGCCAGAATCATTTGTCCCTCCTTCCCAATGGAAAAACATTTGTGTCAGTCATTACATACTACCAGTCAAGAATAAGGTCTTAGTTACATTTTACAGCATTATGTTAACGGTAAAAAAACCACACCCATTTCTTTAACTCCCAGTTTTGTTCTCCCTTTGTGTTTCTGTGACAGCCTCCTTTCTGTTAGCCAAACATAGATATCTAATATAGAAACTGATAACTGCAGAATAAGTGTCCTATTGGCTTTGCCATAATACTGCAAGCTTACCAGCAATGAGGACAATGTCTTTCAACAGAAACTACATTAGTCCAGATACAGAGCGGTAGAAACAAGACTGATCCTGCCTCCCAGGAACACAAGCATCTCTAGAACAAAATTACAAGGAATGGATAATTAAAGAGCACATTCAAAATAAGAATGTAATCTGAGTAGCGTATAACAAGAGGGTAAGGCGAGAATATAATTTTTAAACAGTTCTGTCAAAAATGCCTATTAATCATCTATAGAACAGGAGAGGCTGATTTTTCACAGTAGTATAACATTTTAATTCCTGACAAAATGACTGAGATAGTACTAAGAAATCATTCATACAGGCAGATGCTAATTTAGAATGGGAATAGAGCACTGTGCTTAATCAGAAGTGGCTGTCATTAAGACATTTAGTAAGAAATTACTTCCTAGTTTTCTTCTCAGCCTCTACATATGACAGATGCAATACAAGTTTGCGCATAGTCTAGTGTTTGGCAAAGTTTTATACATAAATAAGGGATCTAGAGAGCTTGTGAGGTCTCCACACTTAAGAGTTATTAAAAATTCAGCCAGACACCTTTATAACTGCTGCACTCCTATAGTTACTTGTTTACCATTTCACTTACTGAACTACTGTCTAAAAAGTTCTGAAGAAATACACAACAAAGCCTGACTGCTGAAAGGATTAAGTGCCACAGACAGAATATCTTTTTAGGTAGTAGTCCTGAAAACTCTACTAATCAATCAGCTGTTTAACTTCCCACCCCCTCATGCAGTAGATCTTAAAACAAGGAGTTAAAGTTTTGATACCCTACAGGCCATCTCCAAACACATCACCTATATAAACAAAAAATTAGTTATGTCTTAAGAGGTAAATTGTGTTTGCTTCCCTAACAGAGGAAATTTAAGATCTTGAAATAGCAGGAAACTTGATAGGTCTTGCATATACATTATTACAGAAATATTTTTAAGAAACTGATCAGAGGCATTTGAGACTACTCTGCACACCTCATCCCCCATCCTTGTGCTTGCTTTACAGACCACACACAAATGCAGCAGAAGAAACAACCTAAAATAATTTCTGTGAGTTGAACAGGAATGCTCACATAATCACTGGAAATGCTCTTAATTGGTGTGGCTCAGTGGTGCATTTCAGAGCTGTTAGATCTTCTGCCGCTGTGGAACTCTTCATGTCCTGGCAATCATAGTCCAGCCAGCAGTTTGTTTATCATATTCAGTATGAGTTTCCGGATCTCCAACAAAGTGGTATTTACTCTGAGGCAGGGAAGACTGCAGTAATCCAATAAGTTCTCATTAGCCTAAAATGCAGAAACATCTGCTGGGGTCATGAGCTGCTTACTTGCTGTTGATGAGCAAAGAATCAGCTCCATTTGAAGCTAGTGTGAACAAAGAAATATAGGAGGTGGTGGTGAAGAGGCAAACGGGCCTCAATTATCTCCTGGGCTGCAGCACAGGCAAAGAGGGATGCTCCCTTACCTTGACCCCTGGTGCCCCTATTGCAGGGAGCACAGGAATTACAGCAAAAAGTGCTTTGATTCAGCCCTCCTGAGCTGTTGGTCAAAACATTCAGGCAACACCACTGTAAGTGAACATGGTCAGAGCTCCCCAAGAAATACCAGAATCCAGGCAGTGCAATCTGTGCAGTGCAACGCTAGCTTGAAATTATCTTTGCCAATTGCTTTTTAGACAATTAAGAGAATTTTGCAGGGGACAAATACTTACATTCTGTGCTTTCCCCTTCTCACCCAGGCTCTCAGACCTAGCTGGCTCATTTCGCAATTGCTTTCAGTTTTTGAAGAGAAAAAAAGCCTCCCCCGCTCCAAAAAAAAAAAAAAAAAGCACCTTAAGACACATGAATGTTAAAGATAGGGCAATAAGAACTTCTGGCCTAAAAGATGAATACATAGGCAATAAACACTGCATAAGTTCAAATAGAACAAAACTAAATCTACATTGATACAAGTTACAAAGGGAGAACATTATTAATTCTAGGTAAAAAAACAAAAAAAACTCCACAAAACAAAAGAGATTGGTAACCTGAATAAAGAGAGCCCTTAAGTTGTTTGGGATTCCAACCAACTCAGAGTACGTGACATTGTCAGAAAATAAGTGGAAAATACAAAATAAGCAGTGTCACATCTGTTTAGCTCCTGCTCCAGTGATTCTGTAATTCTTCGTTGTTGTTGTTGTTTGTACAGCGTTAAATATGGCAGCATCTAATTCTGTGGCTATTTCAAGGTGGAGAAGCCTAAAACACTTCTGCAAAGAGCCAAAACAGAACCACTTAGAAAGAACATTCAGGAAAATCAAGATGGAAAAGTCTCAATTCAAATTAGTTTAAAACTCTTTCCTGGGGAGGCTAAGCTGCTTTAACACTTGTCTACCATTTGTACAAAGAATTACACAAGTGTTCAATTTGAGGAAAAGAATGGCCAGAATGCTTAAATCAATGCCTATGATTCTTCTGAAACAATGAGTGCACATCCCCAAGCACTTCATTGTTTTATACATGCAGTTGGCCTTTAGCTCCAGGACTCCCACTTTGCCTTAGGCTTGTTGTATAGACAATGACTGCCACCTGCAGCAACAAGGATGAACTACTTCCCCAAAACATTCAGAGCCTTTAATTGTGATCACAGCAAGGAGAACTTTTCTTCTCCACCCTTCTTCATCTGAGAGAACTCAGGAATAGCATTCCACTTCACTTTATAATATCAATGCAGATAATATTGCACTTGATTAGTCTAGAAATCGATTGGAGTGAGAAAATCCAGCAGGAAGCTGAAACTCTACCCAAGCTCTCTTTCACCCCTCTCCAAATTACTGAGTGAAAGGATATATGTAACGTTAAAATCAGAGCATGCACATTTATGCTCTAGATGGAAAATATGCACCTGAAATCAAAGCACTTCTAAAAAAATTTGTTTCTGTCTGTTGCTTAACATTTGGGTGTGTGTGTATATATACATCTCTCTATACACACATATGCTAGCATCTCAATGGTAGAAAGTCACCTGACTGAAGATGGGTTTAATTTAAAAGTATTTCTTAAAAAAATTTTTTTAGACCAGCAATGAGTTCTACCATCAAGAAATCCTAGGAAAGACATTCTGACTTGTGTCTGTGCAGAGACAGAATTATCAAGACACTATAAACTTGATTTTCATTTCATCTCTCCCCCCTCATATTTAAGACCCCTCTTAACTTTGAGTCTCAGAATGACACACTTATGATAAGCAGGTTAACAGCATGAGGACATGCATCCTAGCAATTACCCAAACATAGGAAAAACAGTTGTCTGACCAGCAGTTTCATCATATAGGAGCCTTTCTACTGAGACCTCCATCCACCAGAAATAAACATACTAATTTGCCACTAACCCATGACTTGACTGCTTAGCAAAGTTCCCCATCCAGTGGCCAACTTCATAGGTGCAGCTCATGTTCCTGGCCCAGAGCATGATCCTGCTGCGCAGCACCTATGACCCAAGGACTGAATTGCAGCACATACAGGTGAACTATTAAGTGCAGATCATCTAACATGTTTGAGGAAGAAGAAATAACAGATGAATAACTTATCCATCAGCCAGTGAGTTATTTTAAGTTGCTGCAAAAAAAAAATGACACTTATACTATATACAAGGAGGGTCTTAATAGTTTGTTATATATTGACTTCTCATCCAGTGCACTGCACATCTTACTGATCCAGTTACTACAGCTTAATTTATTCCTTATTTTTAATAAAAGGAGACAAGAATCTAGTTAGACCCTTAATACCAGGAAGAAAGCCTGAATAGCACTTCAAGGAGTGCAAGGAGAATGTTCCAAGTATTTTTTGAGCAGACCAAAAAGCTTTATAGACACAGCTTAAGCCAGAAACCTAACACTAAGCAGACAATACAAAGCAAAGCTTTTGAAAAACCATCAGAGAAAGAGGTTCCACAGGTAAAAAAAAAAATACAGGATATAGCATGTGTTTCAGAGAGAAATGCATTCCATGTATAGAAATGGAGAGTATGTTAAAAAACCCTGCCTCATCTGGCAAGTATGTTCTTAACAAGACCACACTCTCAGGCACATACTCAGTAGTTAGGTTTGAGGTTTCTCTCCACACACACAATTTTCTGGCCTCGCACTTTGGGTGCCAGTAGGTCATGGCTTGCCATTGGGACTGGTTAGTGCTTAAGTCCACCATTGCATATATCATGTAGTATTAGTCTTATGTAAGCCCAGATGGAAACAAAAAGCTTCTGTAGATCAGTGAAGATATTTAAACATGAAGAAATAGCAGTGGAAAACAGTCTTTATTATTAAAAAGAATAAAGTCCTTAAAGAGAAGGTGTCGGGTTAATACAAAAGCATTTATGATTTTAATAATATGTTTCCAAGACAATTAGGCAACAAGTTACCAATACTTTTCACTTGTTACAAGTAACCAGGCTCCTTCAAAGCATCAGCCTCGTTATTTGCTACCCACGTAGCTTTTCCTCTCAGCAAATCCAGAAATACGGGACAATTAAGAGTTCCTCCAGAAGTTCTTCACAGAGCAACCAATGATCATGCTGTACATACCCTCCTGACGAGATCAGCAAATGCACAGTACCACGTACACAATTCCACATCTATATTCTAATATGCTGCCCTCTAAGGAACACTACTTTGGTAAGAGATGCAAATCAGTGTGCTTGAAGCCAGTTCCAAGAAAGTAGAACAAGAAGTTTAAGAATACATAGGTCATATTTGCTAAGAATAACATTTCTTACTATTTACCTTTCAGTATTGTCAGGGCAGATGGTGATGAGAAAGATGTCACAGAAATTCATATTAAAAAAAAGTCTCCTTATGGGACATGTAGAAGAAAACTCCATTTCTTACATTAGTAAGCGTACATGCTGCTGGTTTCATATTCTGGTGTAACTGAAAGTTTAGATAAGTTATATGTTCACACAAGAAGTATGCTGGCATTGATTTAGTACCCACTCGGTAGCAAAACAACACACAAACTTAGTTGAAGTACCAGTGTTTCACAACATCTAGTCCATGATTCTCTTCACATATTCTTTGGTTACGCAGAGAAACTTCTTTACTAACTTCAAACGACAGGTCTTGCACTTGTGTGAAGCTCCTGGAACAAAATGAAGCAAGCTAAATCAGTTACTCTGGAGGATAATAACTTCTGCTTAACCCCAAAGGCTATGTGCCTGGACATTTACATCATTCTCCCACCATGGAGCCACCAGAAGAAAAAATGTAAAATATGTATTTTCTTCCCAAAGGCTAGAATTTGGAGAAGAGGGGGAGATGTGTGGCTTTATGGTCTATGAATCTTCAAAGGCTTTAGCTGTAACCTCTTCTAGGGAAATGAAGGAAGGAAAGGAAATTTATCATGCCTTATCTCTTCCTCATGCTCTCCGTGATACTTTGTATTTGTTGACACAACACTTGAGCAAAGAAACCTTTTCTGTGCTCCTTGTATCTCCTAAAGGATGATACATTTGCAGTTATTATTTAAGACAGTGCTTCCAGTTCACTTTTCTTGTCTCCTGGAGTTCTCCACTCTCCTACATGTTTGCACTTTACCAGGGCTATTCTTGCTCGCTGGAATTCTCAGCTAAAGTGTCAGAGAATGGCACACTAAAGTAGTTCACTTAGAATACACAAACAAAAAACTCCAAACATCTTTACTTTGACTGTAGATAGGGTAGGGACAGAAATGCAGATGTCTGCTACAAACAAAATTAAACTTAGTGCTACTATCCCCTCAATTAATCCTCCTCTAATATACCTTCTGGATATATTCTAGCAAGGCTATAGATTTTCCTCTGAATATTTAGCCAACGAATCTTTTCACCTGATTGTTGTAAATACCTTTGAAGCTCTTTATCCAGTTTCTGAGAAACTTCTTTAAGGTCTTTCAGTACACTAAATGCTTTTACATTTTCTTCTGAGTAGCTTGGCATAATTTCTTTCAGAAGTTCCTGTGTGATAGTTAACTGCTTTTGCAGTTCATCTGCAATACAAGGTATTAAAGATATTACTCAAAAACGCATGCAGTGGCATCAGATGATACAAGATTACTTAATAGCTGGAGTAACCACAGAAACAGGTGGACTAGATGATGGAAAACTACCATCTGTTCAGCTTTCACAAACACACTATGAGAAAACTGTGAAAGCCAAGTTATTTTTAGCTATGAAGGCGAACATCAGCAACATGCTATTTAAATTGCTAATCAAGCTCTCATTTAGAGTATGTCAAAGATTTTTTCAAGACAAATGCAAGAGAAAAGGCAAGTTTTAAACATCCAAAATTCCCTGGCCAGTTACATATATTACTATTGGCATGTACCCCCAACATGAAATTTATCCAGTCCTTTCCTTTAGCATTCACAAATCAAAAACATGTATTTATTTCCTTTCAAGCCTTCCTACAAGAATTCTAAGTTCTTCAAAAAACCTTTTCCAATTGTTTTAACATGTAAACAAGATTACTGCAAATGGTTTAAGAATCTCATTTCTTGCAGATCAGTAGTTTAAAAATAAAACCTTTTGCCCAGACTTCAATACAAAACACAAGTACTAATTTATTAAACACTCTCTGATTCAAGACATCACACAATATATTTAAGCTCCAGTTCTACAGGAAATGTGAGCAAGTCTACCTACATGACTTTATCCCTCAAACACAGAAAAAAGAAGAGATCACAGTATTTCTACAACTTGCTTACCCATTAGGAACAAGAAAGGAGGAGGAATGCCATGAATACAGTTAAAAGATACAGAAACTTGCTAAAGAAAGCATATATGAAAACTGCCCTATTTTAGAAAGTTAATTTTTTTCCTGCCACAGGATAAAAAAAACTTGTTCAAGTGCAGTTTAGTGGTTAAACAGGAACAAGAATTATTCACAGCAAAACATGTGACTATGCAGCCTAGTGAAAATACAAGCTCTAAGAGCACACAAAATTCCTCCACTGGCCACAGATAGATCCAGTAATAACAATGTAAGAATTTTAACATACCAAAAAACACTATTTTGGAAAATAAATTTGATTAATCAAATTTTCATACCAAGGTATGTTAGCATGTCTCCTTCTATGTGAATATTCTTTACGGGTAATTCATGTCTAGTGGCATCCAGTGAAACTGCAAAGCTTTTATATTGGTCTTTAAACTGCTCACAAACCGGAACAAGATGAGAAAGTACTTCCATCTGAAAAAGACATATGAAAAGCCAACACTTCTTCAAAAGCAGCCATTTCGTTAGTACAGACCTGGCTCAACACAGAAAAATAATTTACAAAAAAACCCAAGTACCACTCTAAAATGCTCATTGACAGAGGAATTAAATAAATTTGTTGTATGATACTCCTATCATGCTGTTTAATTTTCTGCTACCATCCCAAAATGCCTAGGTCAATATCAGTTTCCTTGTAACTGTAGCTCAGCAGTATTAGCAACATAGCAGGCAAAGTGTTCTATATATGATACTTTTGACTGTAGTTAACAGTGTATTCACCAGAAGACAAAAGTCGTTTCATTTTTGCAATGTGTATTTGTTAAAAGCAAACATAGGTTCAGTTTTGAAAAATAATTATTCAAAAGTACTACCTTTTAATTTGACACAACAGAACTAACAAAACACTGAAAAAGAGGGGAGGGTTTAGCTTCTAAGATCACCTATTATCAAGGACTTCATTAGAAACTTGCCTTCTTACAACCAGGCCAAAACTATCACTGTCTAACATAGGAAAATAAGACAAATAAAGAACAGATGTTTACTTCTCACCTAAGGGTTAGCATCTCAGCTCTAGCCATAACTGTAACTGCATAACTGCAGGATGTTCACGTGGTTTAAGAGACTTGCATCTCCTGTGCACCAACTGTAAACTGCTCTGGCAACCAGTGTGCTATTGCTGCCCCTTGCCCAATAGCTCTAACTTCTCCTTCCTGCCTGTCCACAAGGGACAACAAAAAAGTGACAAAGGCATTTGCTTAGGTTACTAGAGAGCATTACATGCCACCACAGGAAGCAGATATTTATTTGTTTAAAATGCACAAAATTGTACCCCGGCAGGCCACAGAAGCAGAGACATCTCTGTATAAAGGACTACTTCACGAGTGAGCTTGTTTAAATGTAGGAGGAGCATAAACTGTAATAAAGCCTACCTGCTTGTCTAACGCATCATCAAGTTTCTGCTCTCTCTCTTTGAGTAGAATTTCACGTTTTAACTCACAGAGCTTCTCCTGTTGTCTCTCCTTTTCTTCACACAACATTAACAAGTTTTCTTCTGCTTTTTTCTCCAGCTCAGCAAGATTTTTTCCTGCCTATTATATCCAAAAAATATTCACAACTAAAGTAATGCTACATCTAAGTCATTAACATATTTTGAATAAACAAATGTAAGCCTCAGACCAGGTCAAAGAGCTTCAATTAACAAATCAGAGACATCACGCAATAAGCACAGCACATTATAGTTAAAGCTTCCCTCCATTTTCTTCCCCCACCCCCGCTAATATTTTTTGTAAAGGAAAAATATACGTATACAGCACTGAGTGAACAAAGAACAGTCACTGCTACACCCTTGAACTCCACACACGCTCACTCAGTTTTCCCAAAATTTCTGCATACCCCTGCTTCCTGAAGAACCAGCACCAGCTTAATAAACTGGCACTACTTCACTCTAAAAGACTTATCAAAGCAAGTCACACTTTTACAACCATAAACATATAAAGTCACAAAAATGTAACTATTATGGACCAGAAAGCATAGATAAGAAATTAACAATTCCTCAATACCAAGTTCTTCTACGTGAAACACCAAATACTTGACTGACTCTTACCTTTACTCTTAGGTAAGTTAAAAGTACTGTCTGAGATTCCAGCTTTGCCACCAGAGCATCAGAATCATTTCCCTTCAGAAAAGAAAAGAATATACTAGATCAATTTTGGTATTTAAACAACTTTTTTCTCACTGTTCAAATAAATCATGGAAAGTCCAATTTGAAAAAAGTTTGGGTTTTTAAACAATGCATGTTAAGTATACGTCTTTGTTCTTTGTTCCACCACTTTTTATAACATTTTCAGTATATTTTTGTAATACTGGTAGAGAACTTGAAGTTTCAGTGCTATGCTGAATGAGATCCCTATATAAGGCACTTCAGATTAGGTTGAATCAATGTTAGTTTTCTGAGCAAAATGTCAGAAAATATTTAAATATAATGTGATAGAATTAAAAAGTACGGCCAGGAATACAAAAAGAATCAACTTGAGGAGGTGCTACAATTGGAGCAGATTCTTTACCACAGGAAATGGAAGCAAAGCTTCAGTCAGCGTTGAGACATCTGATAAAACAAACACCAGTAGCAGTAGAACAGACTTATCTGCTGACTTCTGCCAGAAGTCTTTAGATCATCCCAGGACCTCAAAGTTGTTATTAAGATTAAAGATAAACAGAAAATCTTCATTTCACACATTTCAAAATAAATATGCTTAACAAATGAAAGCAGCAAGACTCACCGCTTTTTTGGTTTTTTGATGTGTCTTTGTACCTCCTTTGCAAGCAGATTTTGAACAAGGAGTCTTTTTGCGGACACTTCTATCTGTATCACAACAAAAAAGTTATTGCTCTCTTCTACTGAAGTATACAGGGTGGGTCAACGTACCATCACGTTCTTCAAAGATAATTTCAAAATTATTATGGGTACCAGTAATGAAGACTTGTGCTCTATTTCTGGCTCTAATGATACTCATGAGATGTGGATCACATGAGCATTTAGCTTTAAGTGACAGTTACAGATAGATGTGATACAATTTTCAGAAGGGCTGATAATCTAACACTCATCTGTTATAGGAACAAAGACTTGAGAGTACTTTGTTCTTTAGTATTTGATCTTAAACAAAGAGAACAGAGGACCCAAAAGATACTAAAAATTGAGAGGTTAATTTAAACCCCAAAGGTCTGAATACCTCTGCTTAAAGACACCCGAAATAACATATACCTTATTTAACAAAATCCTTTTGTGAATATAGAAGAATACAAGGGTTACTTATCATCAAGTTACAGCCCATAGGTTAACAATAATAAAACAAGAAACTGAGTGTGCGTGGAACCTTACCGTTAATAGCTGAAAGATCAAGGTCCGGTCGACTAGTTTTATCTTCTTCCAACAAGGTGGACTGCAAGTTACTTTTCTCAAAACTACTCTGATATAATGAGCTAGAGAGAACACCTGTAGAAAGAAGCTGTTATCAAACTAAAAGAATCAGAACAGATTCTGCACAAGTTCACAATTACATATGCTTTCACTAACATGTGGCAACCTTATGCAAGCTTTTACACATTTACTTTAAATACATTATTTGTATTCTCTCTAACTTACCTAGAGATAAGGTAGTTCAGAATGTTCTCTCTTAAATATTTCACAGTTCAACAACACTCAGATATGAAAAGGGAATATAGTTATTTTCTCAGGGTTTTCAGGTCAAGTTAAGGTCTTACCAGAAAAGTCTTTTGCAATTCTTGCAAAAGAAATAAAAATGGACTATTTTGCAGACAGGGATTTTCTGTCATTTACTCTGGGTTTATTAAAAAGATTAAACAAAAAAAGCAGGTGAGGGTACAGTAAGAGGGTACAGTAGTTCAAAGTCTTGTGCAGAAGGCAAGAGATATGCTTATTTTAGACAATCCATTACTCAGTTCCGGATTATTCCAGATTAGTTTTCTATCAAAACATCCAGACAAAAGTTTAATGCACTTGAGTTTACACTTCTTAATCCCACACCAAGTTTCTTAATTCTCTTTGTATACAGGTAATAACCAGCAGTGATGCAAGTAATACAAAATACCATCTCTTAACAACATTTTAGAGTTGTTAAGAGTTCCACAGGTTGGAAATACCAATTCACAAAAGAATAGCTTTTAAATTCTGGTAAAACCTACCAGCAGAGGTTTTACATTTCTGAGGAAGAGCTGATCTTGGTTTAGTTGCAGAAGATGGTTTAGCAGTAGCGGCTGAAGAGGAATTTGCCGAAGTATCCTGACAACCAAGAAACATAGGACTGAACATAAGTGGTAATTGTGACCAGCAGTATATCTTACCTCCACTTTGAATACCGACAATAAACAACTAGGGCGTCTTGGTGCTTTGCAAGTCACCTGAGTACAGTCCCAAGTTCCCATTCCAGTCTGCATCTAGTAATACACCACGACTCCCTCATAACCCCAGCAGTCATTTTTTGCTTAGCTCTCACTGCCACACGTCCGAGCCGCCCCTCACACCATTTCTGTCCTTTGCTGAACGATGCCTGAGCTTGGCAGCGAGGCGTCCAAGTACCTTCTTGATGTCTTTCTTATCGTACTGCAGGTAGCGAGACTTCACGATTCTTCCTCCTGAAGAAGGAAAAAAGAGAGCTCAGCCGGGCCCGCCGCCGCGCCTCCGTCGGAGCGGGCTCCCCCCTCACCCACACCTACCTTTCCGCTTATTCTTAGGCAGTTCTTCGCCTGCCTTCGTAACACTAGAGTCGCTCGCCAGCGCGGACATCCTGCAAAGACAGAGCGGGAGATGACAACGGCACCGAGCAACGAGTGAAGAGATGGGCGGCGAGACACTCACCCCGCCGCCGCCTCAGCCGCCATCCCGTTCGAACCCCCGCGCAGGCGCAGCACCGACCCGCGCTCCACGAGAAGACGAGGCCGCGCGCCTCCTGGCGGCGCGGAGGGATGAAACAAGCCGTCACCGCAGGCCCCCTCGGGACAGACGCCCACCGCGGGGGCAGGAGGACCCCTCACAAGGGGGTATGCCTCCCACCCGCGCTGCGCCTGCAGAGGACTGCTACCCTCTCCGCGGCACCAGGGTAAAGCAAGAAACGAGGGCCTGACAACGCCTACAGCATGCCAGACCCCAAATGCTGTTCTTTCCCTAGGCCTTCGGTGGGAGGTGGCCACTCCCTGTGGCTTCAGGTGGTGAACCTCAAGAACACTATGTTAGGGATCTTCTGTGCTGCCCCAGTGCTCACTAGAAAAGGGCGGCGACCACCAGCACCACCGCCGCCGCCTCTGCAGCGGGAGCCCTCACAGCGCCGGGAGGCGAAGGCTCCCAGCCCAGAATAGCGCTGGGGTTCTTTGGTTTTGACAGGAATCCACCCACTCCCGCTTCTTGCCGCAGGGCCCTGCCTCAGAAAGCACCTGGCTCCCGACGAACACCCGTTCCCGAGCCGTGTTGGGAGCCGCAAGCGGGGACGAGTCGGCCAAGCCGAGCGGAGCACTGCTCGCCGCACCTCCCGGCGGCGCGTCGCGCCTCCCGCTCTGGCACACCGCACAGCCCCGCCGCGGGGTGGAGCGCATGCGCAGTGCGCGCGCGGCGCTGAATGGGCGCCGCCCTGCCTCCCCCTACCCGGAAGTGGCTGAACGGCGCCTCGGCGGGGCCTGTGGCGGGCGGCGGTGCTGGTCGCCAGCGCTTCACCCACCGGCTGAGGTAAACGGCGGCGAAGCGCGGCCCTGCGCCTCTAATGGGCGCCCGCTCTTCTTCCTACCTTTCTTTCTTCCTTTTTCTTCTCTGTAGGCGACTGAACTCTCTGCTGGCGGTGCCTCAGAGAGACTGGGTCTCACACGGACCCATGACGGGG
>JAVKLA010000090.1:40530137-40582116 GCA_034782735.1 Sagittarius serpentarius
GCTGGGGGTGGGGGCGGGGGGTGTGTGTGTGTGTGGAGAATGTGTGTATCTGTGGCGGGCAGGAGCCGTGGGGCTTTGCCGCTTCCCTCAGGAGCCTGGGGGCCGGGAGCCGTTCCTCGGGGGCGGGCCGGGGCGGTGGGCGCCGGAGGGGTGCGCTGCTCGGGGCCGAGGCGAGGAGCAGGCTGGAGCTGTGGTGTGTGCCTGGCTTCTGGGTGGCTGCGTGGGCTTGTAACGGACGGGGGATGGCAGATGTGTTGCTGCTGAGTCGTTTTGCATCTCGTGTGCCCGAAGAGCTGGACATGCCCTAAGGGAAGGAACATGCCTCACCGCCTGTCTGCGCCTCCCGTCTCTAAGGCGATATGCAGGGGGAAGATCTTGCTGTTGATCAGGGCACGACGTTAACTTCTATCTCCTGCTTACTGATCTTTCAGCCACTCAGTGTTCTGCTTTTTCACATGATGTCTCTAACTCTCGGTATGATCAGCCTGTAAACTTTTGTACAAATATCTCGGCATCTTTCAAAAAATTCGTTAAAACTCTCTGGGTTCTTTTGTTTCTTTGTTTTATTTTTGGGCAACTCTTGACAATATCAGTGATGCTACTGTGTTGAGGTCGTGCTTTATCACGGTGACTATCATTGCCTAATTGATATATGCCTGTAGCTATTTGTATCTTGGTAGTGCTGTGGCTTTTTGGTAAGTTTGGTTTTGCAGTCTCTGGAAAGTAAAACTTTTGCAAGTTGGGAACATCTTTTTGTTACACATTTGTAGACCAAAAGTAGCAGAGTACTATCCTGATTCATGACTATTGTGACCATATAGTTGATAGAGGTACACGTGATCCTAATGTAAGATGATTTCCCAGTATAATTTTTAGCCTTGTTTTCTATTACTCCATAAGTATTTTGGCAAAATTCTTATCCAACTTTATTTGCAGTACTGTTTGTGAAAAGTGAGAAGTACTTTGGATGCAAATGAGTTCAATATTCTTTGATTTCACCTTCTGGAAATGGGTGGCAGTGTAGCAAAGGGTTGGAGATGATCTCAGGCCCCTGGCAAATGCAGTTAGCCTTTCAAAGATGTCATCAGCATCCTCCCACATTACTGCTAGAGGTGGATTGGTATTGGTTTGTCTACCTAGCTGTTTGCAAATAAGAGTTTGTTGTGGGTAATTAGAAGCTCTCTGATTTCAGGTTGTTAGCTGGAATACATGACTGAAGTACTTGCCCTAAAGTAACAGTGTGAGGTAACCCTGCATTCACATTTAGTATATTGGTGTCACACCCATCAAGTTTTAGTAAGTCTTAGGTGTCTTTAACTCAGCAACTTCTCAGGAACAAATCCATTTAATGTAGGGGAAGCAATATGAGGAACTTCTAATGCATATGTATATTCATATTAGCTTCAAGATTCATTGTGGCTCTTCTTAGAAAAGAGTTAATCTTGATTATTTTTGTCTTTGAAGTGACAAATTTGCTCTGTGTGTAAAGTCCAGTAACATTGTGCTTTTCAGGATGATGCGTCTAAGGCCATTTCCTTAATCATTAGTGTTTACTTATTACCATGAAACTCAGGAGTTACTGCAGTAATGTGACTGAACTGCTTTTGTAGCACTGTACAATTTGGGTTGTTTGGGGTTTGTTGGTTTTTTTGTTGTTGTTGTTGTTGCCCTGCTTCAGCGTTTGTCTCAACAAAAAGCTTTTTCAGTAGTTGTATGTTGTAGTTTTTGCAGTGACAGGGCAGCTGTCTGTGGAAATGGACAGTCTAATCAGAGTGGGAAGACTCATAGGCTTGTGTTTTTCTGTGGAACCTAAAATGCTTATAGAACTGAGTAATTTAGGAAGAGTAAATGCAGCTGATGAAAAATGTAAGTGACGTTCATGTAGAAAGTAATGCTTTGTACAGACTGAGTTTTCTGACAAATAATGATTCAAATATTAGACTTCTTGAATAATCCTGTGTATGAATAACTGTTTGACTCATATGCACGTAGTTCAATACTACTTAGGCTAAATATGGCCTTTCCTTAGCTAGATGGTCAAATACCAGGATTCACATTTAAAAAGGAAAAAATCCTAAAAGATGCAACAAAGAGGTGTTGGCTCTCTCAACAGTCAAGGAAAAGAGTGAAAAATTATGATTCAACAAAAAGTTTGTGGTTCAGTACTTTTTTGTGAATTTGAAGGCTGAAGGTGTTTATTAATCACATTTCTAAGAAACAAGACCTACTTATTTAATATCAAGGAGAAGTAAAGCCTAAGATGGTGATAAGGATTTATTTTTTTCAATAGATGGCTATTTTAATAGACGATCTGCCTTCTGAAAGGACTAGGAGTGTCTTTATTTCAGAAAATGAAAATTCAGAGCTTTTGTCTCTAGTATATCATGTTTTCTTGAGGTATCAAGTGACTTAAGTGTGGCTTGCAGAGTTGCTTTTATCTAGGCTTTATTGTGTCGTTTGTGTCTGATTACCAAATGGAACCCAATGCAGATTGCAGATCCTAGAAAAATATGTTATTCCTTCAAAGACCAACAATGTTTAACAATAAAGGTGGTTTAAAGATATTTTTGACATGTGTATGTTCTGCTGATGAAATCCCCCTTTTTTTTCTTGTAATTCATACAAGAGTTCAACCTAAAGTTTCTTAAGAAACTTTATCAGTGTAAATGCAGCATTAGACCAATGAACTTTTTACTTCCTTTGTGGACAGCTGTAATGCTATTGAGGACAAAATGAAGAAAATTACAAAAAGTAGTAGAATAGTCTCCAAGGTTCTTTTGGCTTACATTCTTTGCCTCTAACACTGAGTTGTTTTGCCTTCATTCCTTGTTTTCTCAGCAGAGCCATGTTTTCATTTCCTCTGAATCATACTCAAGCGTACATCTGTAACTCTGACATCACACTTTTTGTAAGGTAATAACATGTTATAGATGTTTAATGTCACTGTAAGCCTGATAAGGTATCCTTGTCTTGAGGTTAAATTGTGCATCTGAGTCATTGAGAGGAAGTAGATGTCTGCATCTTAGGTGGTTTGAGGGCCACCTTAGAGACCCTAGATTGGGATCAGGGTCTCAAGGGCCATAGGGAGTAGAGAGAAGGTAACTGAGAAGGAACTGCCTGTAATGAAAGTAATTTCTTTGACTTTTTCCTGTATTACGTTGCATTACCTGTATTACATTGCAGTCCAGCTTCTCCTTTGTTAGGCAGTCTGTGGCAGTAACTTCTCTGGCAGGGCTGATTACGAAGGTTACATTAGTAACAAATGTGTTGTAAATTTGTATGCTCTGTTCAGAACTACTCCTTTTGGAGTAGAAAAAGCCAAGAGCTTTTAATTAAAGAAAACCAAGGATCTAGAGTTGTTTAGTCCAGCAGAATTTTTTATGACCAAGAAAAATATTGAAGTGTTTCTAGAATGCTAAGCAATTTTCAGGTAATCTACAAATGTCTGGAATACTGGAAAAAAAATTAAAATTAATTATGCCCAACTAATGGCAACTGTGTGTCATTATAACAGGAGGTAAGGCAGGGGTTGAGGCCCTTGCCTTACCTGTAATGCACAGTTAATTGCAGAAACGTTAGGGTGTGTCTATAGCCTATTATGTTGCTGGAAATTCCTTGCTTTGGAAATTAAGGATAAGTAATAGCTGAATGTTTTTGAAATTGCTAAATGTTTTCAGTTTGATCAAAGTGGTCTCTTTTGGGGATGGTCATTGGCGATTATGATATTCAGGAATATTAGCCATCAAGTACTTGTGATATGTTTCTACTTTTGTGTTGAAAATTACCTGATGAACAATGGGAGAAGCTTGAATTTTTCAGTCTGAGGAATGCAGTGCTGGAAATGTACATGAAAATGTGAAGAACTATAATATTGTAAAGTTCGTCCTCAACAATTTTGCTGTAATGGTAGCTTTCCCTTTTTAGCTTCACTATGATTCATTGACTAAATATGTGGCTTCAAATTATGGCCTTATTTAAACTAAACATATACCCTGTGCTGATTGGAGCAAAGTTCTCTTCCTGAATTTTACTACATTATTCAATGGACAGTGTTGGCTTTAATGCATATTAAAAAAATAATGGGCTTAATGGAGACTTGAAAACACTTAGAAAATACCATCAAATTACCATATAGAATTGGAATTTTTGGGTTTCTCTTTCTATTAACATTGAGCAAAAAGTAAAATTACAGATTGATGATCAGTTATGTCGCCTACAAAGTATTGAAGTAGTTACCTGAATGTTGCCCTACTCCGTGATTTAAGTGGCAAGTGTAATCAATCCTCCAGTGATGGACTAAATAGTATAGCCCCATGTTCACTGAGGTTATTCTTTGGTAAGCCTAGTGGGGTTTTTTATAGGAAAATGAAAGTACTACTTGATAGTCAATATAAATATGGCATTAGACTGTTGCCTTATAAACTTGTTATGTTAGTGCTATTAACAAATACACCGTAGAACTAGCAAAGGATGGGGCAGGGGAACAAAATGCTGAAAAGAGATTCTGGATTGGTTATATTTGCTTCCATTTTTCTAGCCCTGTTGGAACTATCCAAGGATAGTTGAGCAAAGGTGGCCTGTAACTGGTATCTTATACTTACATTTGTCTAGCACTATTCGAGATTTACTTCTCTTTGATCTCACTTGAAATAAGTACCAGTAACTTGTGTATGTTATACTGGCACAATGAAACCACTGCCTCAAGGTTGCAAACTATACATCACTATATCCTTTAACACACTAATCCCATGCAGCTGTTGCCCCACTCATGCCCACAAAATTAATACAGTCTAATGTTTTGAATAAAAGGTTAGAATCAAAAGCTTTGCATGTCTAACTTTTTTGACTTTTTTGTCTTGCCCAGCTTGCCTAACTGTGTTTGCATCTGTAAAACGGGAGTGTAGTGAAAAATAATGCTTTGCTGTGTTTTGTAGATGCTGATGACTGTAGTTAGTAAATTTTAAGTTCTGTGAAGATGTATACTTGTGCTACAAAAGGCTTGTGAAAAGTAAAACATTTTAAGGAAAGTAGGAAGGAGTCTGAATGTGAAGTCTAAAATTAGTTGATGTGCACCTGGTGCCAGCTTCTGCCTCCCACTTATTATATTCTCTAAGGCACAGCTTTTTTTTTTTCCCCATGCATTAGAGTGGAGCTTCTTATAAGGAAGGGTATTGAAAGAAATTGAGGTAGCTTTGCAGAATTTCCATCTACAGAAAGAGCTCAACAGTGGTGGTTAGGCTGCTATTTTCCTGAGTTTGCTGTTTTGCATGCTGACCAATACGGTTTCATTATTACCTTCTACTCTTACATTTCTCCTTTTTCTTCCAGTATTCTCTGCACCTGAATTTAGGCTTGTGCTTCCTTGATGAGCCAAATTACATGGAATAAATATTTCAATTACTCAAAAATTTTCTAAATAATTAGAGATCATAAAATTAGAAGGAATCAGTCCGTTCAGACCACGATATAAATGAGAGGGTGGTACCTAATTAACTTTTCTAATTAAGAGACACATCTGTAACTGGGGACTGGCTGATTTTCTAAAAAGAACTTTAGCAATCAGGCCTCATTGATAGTGTCAGTTAAGTTTTTGCACTGTAGGGTAGCCTTCTGGTGACATTTATGTCTTATGTTAGCCTGAGTTTGTCTAGCTTTGAATTCCAGCCACTGGCTTGTGTTACAGCTTTGTCCTCCAAACTGGTGGTTGTTACCAAACTCTAGTTCTCCATACAAGGACTTAAACTGATATCAGTCTCCTCTGTGTGTTTCTCATAGACAAAGCTTCTAGAGAATTTTTCTGTACGGGGGGTATTTTCTAACAGATTGTTTTGTTGTTGTTGCTTTTCTTATAGCAGCTTCTTAATTGAATTTCAGATATATTCTAGAAGCAGTATTGGTCACATACCTTCTGAGTACAAGGGTAATATGGCATAACTAAACACTTATTTGATGTTTATCTGGGGATTACATTCACTGTCATGCTTGTGGTGTTATATTGGAAAATACCATGTTTGAATGATTACTTGCTATGGTTTTCAAGCCTATTTCAGGATAGCTCCCACACTATCCCTCTGGTATAGATTGTTTCTTGGATAAATTTGAAGTTATATAACTATAAAGTGAGCTGAAATTTATTTAGCATTTGTTTTCTTGCTCCTATACTACTATATAATTGATCTAGCTTTTTGATTACTTACTGCCTTCTCAGTCTTTCTATGATACATTTTTTATCAGCAACTCTTTTCTTTCTTTTACAACCATCGTGAAAATGTTTACTTTGATGCCAGGAATCCAGCTTCACTAGAATCTAATCCTCCAGTTAGTTGATGAGACCCTGCTCTTAGCTGAATACTGGGACTCATTAGGTAGCCAACGTGCAATCTGTTCAGTGTATGCTCTTTCGCTTTTATGTTCTACTTTGTGGCTTGAAATATTGTTCAGTATGAAGTCAGAGGTCTGTCTCTTTTAGAGCAGTATTATCATCAAACAAATTTGATACCCTTTCTAAGAAAATCACAAGTAATTGGAGACCAGCAGATTTTCCTCTGTTTGTAATGACTAGATACTCTCATTCTGATTCTCAGATAGACAAATTTAAGCATAATGTTATTTCTTCTGAGACTCATGTAGTGCATTTTCAGGTAAATAAACTGTAAGTGACACAAGTAGAATAGGTTAAAAGGAATTAACAGTAGTTGGGTGCTACTCTTACTTAAGTGATTTTTAGAATTTTTTTTTTCTTCTTAAAGCCTCATAATCAGTATTAAATGATTCAAAGCAGCATATCTGTTTTAAGTTGTTGAGTGAAAGAGCAGTCATAAAGCTCAATGCTGTTGAAAACAAGCAAGTAGTGTCTGGATTTCATATCTGGTTAAAATGGGGCAGTGTTATGCTGACTGTTTTTCTGTTTACTGCTGATCTGACTGTGCATTGAAATCACGTTTCAGGAAGTTCTTTCCACTGTAGATTATCTTCCAAATTATTCCTACGGAGCAATGGATGCCTGCTTGAACATCCATCAAGTTGTATGATCACTGCATAACTTAGAAATCTGTATGTGGCATAAATACATTAAGGTTGACTTCTGCATATTGCTTTGTCAGAAATCTGTCTTTTTCAGGATGAGAGGTCTTTCTCTTTCTAGTTTTTCAGTCATACACACCTGAGCAGGCACTACCAGCTATTGCATTGCTGCTTCCTGTAATTGGCCTGGGTTTTTCACCGGTAGAGAAGAGGCCATCTGTGTTCCGGTTTCCTCTTTGGAAAGTGTGATATGGGAGTCTTGAGCAATGTACCAGATATATCTTGGTAGCTGACATGAGATGAGATTAGGAAATGTATATTAGTAAAGTCAGAGGTCAGCACCTAGGTTCAGATCTTCTGTGTGGGCAAAAAGTTGGTGCCACATTTCTTAGGGTGCTGTTTTGGCAAAAGTGCTCTACTGAGGGGACTTCCTCTATCACCAGACTGTGTGTCTGAAACTAATGGCTGGGGGTGGGGAAAAAAAGGAAGTCTGCACAAGACTGTCTCCCTTGAACTGGCTGGCTAACTTGTGAGGAAAATGGTCACTGTTGTTTTTTTCTGTCTGTGCTACAGATACATCTTCCCTATGAGCAGCAGTCTACTATAGATTCTACTATATGTTAAGGTGTTTGAGCATTCTGTAGATTAAGAATGCTTTACACTTGCATAATTACTTCAAAGGTACTTCAGACTTAGTAGCTACTGGTCAGTGATAATTATAGGAAATGGAGAGGGGGCTTTCAGCTCACTGGTCCATCCTTCTGTATGACCAAGTTTTCGCAATAAGTTGTCCTTAACAAATGAAGAGTGAAATTTAACGGGGAAAAAAAACATTCTAAGAGGGATCATACAGCTTGATGAGAGATGTGCTATGGTTTGTCTTGCTGTCTGTGGCTTGCTCAGCCTTCCTTTTGATGAGTAGCCACTAAAAATGATCCAGCTTGCATAACAATGTATTCTGTAAGCTTACTATTCAGAGTTCCCTTAAAGCACAGTTCTCTACTCTGAGGCTGTTCATGAGGCAGAACTATGTCATATGTTTCTGTGAAGTGATTCATTACTTGCAGTGGAAGTGGCAGCTAAATGCTTCCAACTCCACTGATTTTAATTTGAAATGATTGCTCTCTGTGGTCTTATGCAAGTTCCTGTGCAGTTGTTTAGTGGCAAAGAGCAACTTCATTGGCATTTCTCTGCCTCTTTTTTTTTTTCCATGTATATATTCAGCATGTAAGTGTATAATTAGAACACTTTGTTCTTGAAACAAAAAGTGAACTAATATTCTGGGTATGAAGTTTTACAGACTGTTAAAACAAAGGGGGTACTTCATTATCCTTCTGCTTTTATTACCCATTGATAAGCCAATAAACGGTTGAACTAAAGCAGTGTAAGCAAACTTAGTCCTGGTGATCTGGGTGTAGTGAATTGCAGTTGAGAGAAAAATCACTGGCAAAGGCACAGAATGTTACAACGTCTGGAGGCTTTTAGACTTGGCAGTAAGGAGGAAGTTGATTTCCGTGAGTTTGATGTTAGGTTGAAATTAGATTGCTGGCCTGCATCAAGGGTGAAAGGAGGAAAAAGCAATCAGAATCAATGATTTTTGGAGACTCATGCATGAGGTTCCTGAAACCCAATGAGGAAAGAGTTGATGTGATAGGTATAAAGGCTTGTGAATGAAGTGGGTTATTTAGAATCTTGCTAGCTTAACTGAAACGTAGTTGCAATAAGACTTAATTTGTTGCCTAAAATGGAAGCTAAAAAGCAAGTTCAAACCTTTCTGTAGCAAGGATGTGGTTCACTCAAGTGAAATTAGCAGTCTCTTGTCTGGCTAAATTATGCATGTTCAAGAAATAACTAGGGTGTGCAGGGTTAGGAGGAGTCGACAGTAGTATTTGCACTGGTCAACTATAGGCACTGTTTCCTTATGTTGAGTTGGGGTAAATACTGTATGTATTTTGTACTTTTTGTGAAAAGAGGTCAGTTGGGGGAAATGAAAAGAATGTGTGATCTCGGTCTCAGAACAGTCTTCCTCCTTGCAGCTATGCGCTGCTCCTTCTGCCTTAGTTCACGGCCGCTCTAAACTGTCACTGCTGATTTAAGAAGTGATCAAACCCTGTTTCTACCTCAAGCTGCTTGTGTAGCTTTAAGGGAGAGTTTATGTGGGAGGATGAATAAATGTTTGTGTAGCCATACAGTGAACCAGGTCAGGGAAATTATCTGGGTTAAAACTAACCTGGGGAAACAAGGAAGTTTTAATTTGGACATTTATCCCAGTTCAGTTTGCTTTGTGGTCGTATGAATGCTTGTGCGGCCGTAACAGGGAGGAAGGGATGGCATGGGAATAGAAGGAAAAGTGAAAAGAGGATAGATATTGTGGCAGCTATCTATGCCATGGGATAAGCTAAACAGACTGTTTGAAATAATATCACTGATATGCATAAATAGTGCATTTATTCTTTAATAATTTGACTTTTTAATAGCTTTATTCTCATCCTCCAGAAAATAATACCCTGCTTTAATACCTCTTATGTTTTTTTAACACCTGACTTTTTTCTTTTTTTTAGACGATGGGCACTGCATATTAAGCAGGGGTGGAAGACTGAAGCCCATTTGGGGACAGAATGAGTTTTAAAGATGCTGACAGTGCAGTTTGCCAGGCAAAGGCAGCCTATAATCTTCATATTTACCCCCAACTCTCAACAGAAAGTGCTCCCTGCTGCAAAGTGACAGCAACCAAGGACAGCACGTCTTCAGATGTCATCAAGGATGTGATTAATACCTTAAACTTGGATGTCTCGAAACATTATGTGCTCGTGGAAGTGAAAGAATCGGGTGGTGAAGAATGGGTACTTGATATAAATGATTCGCCTGTTCATAGGGTTTTACTTTGGCCTCGTCGTGCTCAGGATGAGCATCCACAAAAGGATGGGTACTACTTTCTTTTGCAAGAAAGGAACACTGATGGGACCATCAAATATGTCCAGATGCAATTGCTTTCCAAGGAGACAGATGCTCGGCGATTGGTTGAAAGAGGTTTTCTTCCATGGCACCAGGAGGACTTTGATGACTTGTGCAATCTCCCCAACTTAACGGAGACAACACTCCTAGAGAATCTCAAATGCCGCTTTCTAAAACACAAAATTTATACTTACGCAGGAAGTATTCTGATTGCAATTAACCCCTTTAAGTTTCTGCCCATTTATAATCCTAAATATGTCAAGATGTATGAGAATCATCAGCTTGGGAAGTTGGAGCCTCATATTTTTGCCATTGCTGATGTGGCTTACCACACAATGCTTAAAAAACATGTTAATCAGTGTATAGTCATATCAGGTGAAAGTGGGTCTGGGAAAACTCAAAGCACAAACTTCTTAATTCACTGCCTCACGGCGCTGAGCCAGAAAGGGTACGCAAGTGGTGTGGAGAGAACTATTCTAGGAGCTGGACCAGTTCTGGAGGTAAATTTATGCTAAAATTGCCTTCTGTGAAAATTGTTTCTTGAAAACTTCAAATAACTGCTGTTGAATACTGCTTTTGAGTCACCTACTCAAGTTAGGCTTTAAATATCACTGGGTTGCATTGGTGTTTGGCTGTGTTGCTTGACTGCTTATAATTGATTTTCCTTAATTCATCCTTCCGTTCAGTTGACTTCCTGTTGCTTTTAATTTATATCTGACTTAACTTTCCACCACTAAACACTAATATTCTGGGACAGAGGTTACCTGTGTTTTGCATCTTAAAGTTTTGATGACATTTGAATCAAATCATAAGTAAATGTTTTCCTAAAAAGATTGTTCCACTGAAACATATTAACTGCTTAGTGTAATTTTGCCTTTGTGTGTAAGCATGTCCTGCAGCATTTTTAAGAACTCACTTTTTGAGGGAGTTATTTCCTTTCTACAATTGTTTGTTTTGAAGAGAGCAACACTGTTGGTTAGGGAGAAAGTGTGAGTTGGTTTTGTCTTTTAATTGCTACAGCATTTTCAACAGAAAGCAAAACTAAGCACGTGAGAAGGAGGGGGTACAGCTTGCCTTGCGTTAGGTAATGGCAAGACAGACTTAAACCGATCTTTTAGGCTTCAGCCTCTCCCTTTTACTCTCATCTGAAAGGAAAAACTCAGAAAGCTTGGATGGATGTAATGGTCACCTGTAATAAAGTCTTCAACAGCAGCCATTGTAATTTTTAGGTTTAAATATTCTCAAACGTAATGACACTTTAATTAAAAAAAAAATTAAGCTTTTTTTTTTTAAGCTTTTAGATAAAATGTGAAAAAGCAATGAAGTTAAACTTTAAAATGTGTTACATTTATAAATGCGATTTGAAAGCTTTTCTGTAATGAATGAGCAAATATGCAAGTTTTTTTGCTTTGCTTTCTGCTGCTTGAAAGAAGAAGTAAAATTGTTTGAGGTTTGTTGGTTGCTGGAGTTCAAGTTTGCAGTTCTAAACAGAAAACAGGAAGGGGTCACTGTGGAAAGCACTGTTTGATCAGCTGATCTTTCTGCCTTTGATAAAATTAACTATTTCAGATCCTAGTCTGCCTCACATGATACAGCTGCATCAAACCAGGTAGAGCTGTAAAATCTTCTGTTGCGGTTTGTCCATTGAATGAGAAGTGCACATATCCCTAGATGAAAAACTAAATTTAGTAACTCTGCTGGAGTCACAGGTAAATGTTGTATATGTCTGGGAATGTTCATGAAGAGATACTTGTGATTTTCTACAGTAAGATGGGTTGTCATATGTACTGCAGCTTCTTAAGACTTCCATTGAGCATTTAGTAATGCATTTCATGAGAAAATAGTCTTGCTAGCTAGAAGTAGACCAATTGAAAGCTTGACTTGCAAACTTGCCAAAAGGATTCTAACATGGCTGTTGGAGCACATATTGTTTAAAATGTGAGGCTCTTTTCTGAAATTCTCGAAGAAACTTCTCGTTCTACTTCTTTGAGAGTGTTTGTCAGTCGCAAATTGATTCAGTGTAAACTTGTCCTCCCAAATATTGCAAAAGATAAAGGAGATTATGACAACTAAATATAAAAAATGTAGGAGCATCTGAATCCTAAAATGTCTTTCAGAATTGAATGTATGTTTTTGTATTAAAAGTATTCTTTGACTTGAAATTACGGAGAAAGCCTCTGCAAGTTTCAAGAAGGTTTCTAAGATTTCTTCAGGCTGAAATAAGTCACTGGGCTACCTGTGATTTTGGCACAACTTTATTAAAGGTAGTGGGAATATACTTGTCTGTTCACGTAACTTCAGCTCACACCAAAAAGTGGTGCTATGGTAGGTTTAGAACATAGAGAAGTAAAATCAAGCTATCCTACTTTGGATACAGCAGAGTGAATTCAGCTGACAGTGAAGCTTCCACGTTTGCGAGTATGGATGCTCTGTGCAATTCCAGTCACTAAGCGTAGTTTTGAAAGAACCAAGTCAAATCTTGATCTCGGGGAGGAATGCATGGAAAGCTTACTTTACTTTGTGGAAGTTAAACTGACGACAAACTCTTCTGTTAGTTGGTCACTTCTAAATCCAACTGTGGTGACTCATTTGGGTTTTTACTTAAGGGAACTAAAGTGGTACAAGGGAATTTTTCTTAAATGGATGCTTCAGGGGATTTTTTGTATGAATGGTTTTGTAGTGTGTCTAAACTATCTGAGAATATTGTTTAATTTTGAAGTCTTATTTTGAGTCCTCATGAAAGATGAAAATGTACTCTTGCTGAAGTCTGTTTCTCTGACTTTTATGATGTAGAAGTTCGTTGCATTTTGGTTCAGAACTTCCCCTTTTTAGTGACCTCGTATTTTCCTGACACCTAAGTAAAATGTGTGTGTTTCTAGGCTGACCTTTTGTAAAAGTTCAAGGATTTAAAGCAAACATTTCTAGCACAGAGAGGTGAGCACTATTAGCGTGTCATGGAGGTGGATTTTTAATTTTATCATTGCATACTTAGTGAACTTGGAAACATAGTTCTTACTCATTCCTGTTTCTGTGTTGGCTAACTGATCTGTGTTCAAATCTGTAAGTAATTTGAAGATAAACTGTTGTTAGTATTTTGGCTCCTTGTTCACAATTTCTAGACTTTGAAGAATGGAGTTATAGGTGTACCATGAAAACAGATTTGACCTTAAATATCGCTTGATACTACCTTCTCAAACATCTGAGAAATGAAATACATGATACTGAGACAGTGTAGTTAAAAATTAAATATGGTATGAGCGCAATTGCTGTCACATACGCTAGTGAAAGGAAAGCTGGTCACGGGTTAGTCTCTGATCCTCAGTGCTGCTTGCTCAACCTCAGCACCAGAGTCTGAGGTGTTTATGAGATTCCTCGCTGGGGATCTAATAAGCAGAGGTAACTTGAGCTGCTTCTGATTACGTTTGGCACTGCTTGCAGCTTTCTAGAGGAGAAGAATCTGAAAGGCTGGCTGCTTCCATGATGGGACTTCATGATGCTTCAGCACGGCCTAAAGCTGTGTTTTGTGCTGGTTTTTAACGGTTCATGAGACATAAAATTGCCTTAGCTGGGTAGGAATTGCTCTCAGATTTTTTTTTTTTGTAATTGTTTCTCCAGGCTAACATAGATCATCTCTAGTGAAGAGCAGTTTCTTTAGAACTGGTAGGAAGATAAAGATAGGCTCTGTTTTAAGATACTCCTGGCTTTTTCATCCTCTGCTAAATTTAGTGATTAAAGTATAGTTCACTGACTTGGAGTTTTGCCATCTTGTATTGACTGTTAAGTTCAGTTTACTTATGGTTGAAGTCCCAAGAAGGAATTTACATTTGGGAACTATTATTTGGGTCAAATTGGGAACAGTGAATGAAACCTTTGTTTATTTTATAGTCTTTAACAAGAGAATTAAACCTTTCCATACACACTTAAGTTTCCAAGAAATTTGTATTTTCCTTTCATCAGGGAAAAATGTCTTAAAATACATGTTTCAGACATAAAATGCATGGTGTGCAATCTCAGACTTTGAACTTACTTTGGAGATCTAAAGTTAACTTATCAGATTCTTCAAGCCAATTAATTTAATGAAGTGGCAGAAAATTGAGCGAGGGGATGGGAGCATGTGGCGAGGGACTTAGTAAGAGGGAATTGGAGCTTCCTCTTCTGGCAGCAAAGCTCCTGTTGACTTGCTGTCTGTTGTTAAATTGTAACCCTTAGTATCCTGGGTTTATGACAGAAGTTATTTTCTTAGTGTGCTGAAAGTTCGTTTCCCTCTGAAATGGCAGCTGAGGAGAGAGGCAGGACACATGGAAATGCTCGGGTTGTCATAACTTTTTCATATATTATTTTTGAAAAGCATTGCTTATTTCTATTTGGGTACGTTCTTAAAGATTTCTTAATGGCACTGAACCATTCTTTGAAAAGAATTAAGGCCCAAATAAAATGGAAAGTCCAACAGGAAGCATTTATTAAGTGGCCTTCTAAAGAAGGCAGTTGTAAATATGAATTAATAAATATTGACAGCACAATCAGGTGGGTGGGGAGATGAGATTTTCTAGAACTCAGCATATTAAAAAGCTTGTTAAATTTCATTGTAGAAAGTAAGCTTTTATGCTTTACCATTCTATGGAAGACAGAATAAAGCAATTTGCCATCAGCTCTGTTTTCTTTATTACAGTCCCATTGTGCTTGTGGTTTTGGTATAAGGACTTAAGTTGAGTGGTGCTTCAACTCTGGGTTTCATTTGTATTTGCCATAAAAGTCTGCATATATATTTAGTGGGTGTAGTCTGTTCTATTTAAGGGAAAGTAGTTGTTTTGAGGCTATTATCTGCATGTGTTTGTTTTAAGAATCATAATCAGAGGAGAAATGGAACTTCCTTTTTCCATTTGGTTGGATGTTACTAGGTTTTTTTTTTAGTGGAAATGTATTGCATACTTTTCCCTGCTGCACACATCTCTGGGGGAAGAATCACCTTGTCCTTTATACAGTCTTATCATGTGGATTGCTTAGACTTTCCCAGGACATTGTGCAGCACGCAGAGTTGCAAAATTACCCTGAAGGCTGCAACTTCTGTGTTGATGAGTGGATATTTTGCAGCATGTTTGTGAAGACCACCACTAAACTGAGTTCGACTCTGAAGCAGTCATTTCCTTTTCCAGGGTGTGTAACTTGAGTCTTTGATGTCATTTGGCATATTAAAAGATTGGTTTGTGCAATGGTGGTTCTGCCATGGGTTAGAGTGGTTTATGTAGAAACTCTGATGGCTTTTCCAGATTTTGGTAATTCTTATGAAAGAATTAAATGAGATTTTTAGTTGTGTTCCTGAGGTAGATTATAGGACATGTGTGTGGTTTGGGATTTTTTCTTTACAGCAAATAAAAGGAGAATTTGGCATTTTTCAAAATTCTTTTAAAGCTGTCATTGTTGTATGAGTTCTGAGTAGCTGAGTCCAGTTTATGTCTCTTGCATTTCAAGGTAAGAGGATGGGTTGGATGACTTCCTGACTCCCAGAATAGGCTATCCCAACTCTGATTCCTGCTGGCCTTGGTCTGCTATTTTTGACCCACCCTCTTTTTATATAGCTGATGTTCTGCATTGGAGAGATTCAGTTTTAGTTTTTTGTTTTTATCTGTCTCCACATGGACTCACAAGGGAAAACAGTAAATGGTTTTGGTTATAGAAATGATTATTTCTCTTTAGGTGAAATTCTCTTGTCCACCCACATCTTTTGAATTTATTTTGTGAAGGCATAGGTGGCTTTCTGTAAAGGCAAACCAGGAAGATGTTTTACTTGAATTTGACCCAGGTATAGAATACCTGGCTACAATAATTATCTGTGAAAGATGCTTTCCATGCAGAGCAATGGCTAGGTAATATGGGACCTTCATTCTTGTCTGTAGTCCTTTTTTTGTAGGATAAAGCTACAGTAGTTAAAGATACCTAACTGTTAAATACCAAAATACGTAACATTTCAAATTTTGCAGCTTTCTGATTTTAGGCAGGAATTTCACTTCTTACATAGGTAACTTGTCAAAGTATGTTGAAGAATATGGTAACAGAGAAGTATGTTGAAGAATATGATGACAGTGATTATAGTTTAAAGTTAAACGTTACCAAAAAAAAATTCCCCACCCAAAATGTTAAGTGGCTTGGAATGTTCTTTAAAAGTTGTAGATGTTAAAGGCTCTTATGAGAAAACCATTCAGTACATGAAAACTTTCCTGGACTGATAATATTAGATCAGCTTTTAAGAATTTGCTGTATGCTTTGACTAAATACCAGACACATGAGATCATAAGAGCCTTTAGTTTTAAACTGCATTCATTGCTTACATGCGTAATCACTAAGAAAAGTTTTTCAGGAAGCCCGGGTTATGGGATTTCTTAACTCTATAATGCCAAAATATTTATTATTTAAAAAAAAGTGTGGCAAATTTAGCTCTACTGTGTTTTGGTTTCTTGACTATAACTAGTAAACTGATAGTTAACTGGTGGCTTGTGTTAGAAAAATTTCTAAAAAGTTTTTCCAGAATCAATTTGCAAGTTCACTGTTCTGCAGCCTGGCAAAGTTCACTACAACAGATTTCTTAATACACTAAACGGGAAGTTGGATGGTGTTCTTCAGAGAGCCACAGCTGAGCCACTGTCAGTGGGAGAGGAATAGATTTTTTGATTTACGAAGCAGACAATTTGCTGTGCTGATGTTAGTGGACTTCCACTTTTGGTTTGGTGGTGTTTGGTAACTGTAAGGAGTTGACCTGGATTTTATGCATACATTAATATTGCATATGTATGCAAAATGAGCTAACAAAAAATCTGGGCAATAACTTGTTAGATAGTAGTTACATAAAAGATATTGATGACTCTGGTCAATGCTTACTTTGAAAAATCTGAGTGGGGATGCTGTTTGCATTATAACACATGTAGCATGGTCTCTAGAAATTAGAAGGCTGAACTCAGCCTCAGTCATCTGTAAGCACTCCTGGAGGCAAATATTCTCTGTTTAGAAACCTGTTGACTTTTCTGAACTTACAGCAGAATCACACTGCAGGTTTTCACCCTGCATAGGAAGAGCTCCTTTAGCTTATTCCTTTAGGTCAGGAATAACAGCTGTTTGAAGAATTATGGACATTCTCCCAGTTATAAGAAGTTTCTCGGCTTCTCTGAATTCTAGGCAGCTGGCAGTAGAAATCTACTTGTAAGAGAGCTTTGACAACCCCTTTTGGAAATAGTGATCCAGGTGTCAAACTGCACTGCAGCTGCAACTCTTAAGGTAGTTTGGGGAAAAAAAAAAAAAGGAAGAGTTTCAATATACAGACAATATGACTGTCATGAAAACAATACTCCCCTAGAATATACACCCTAATTGGGCAGTTTTATGTATAAGCAGTTCAGCTGTATGTTGTGTACAGTATGCACATGTCCATCATTCTCCGGATGTGTGTGTGTGGAGGAAGAGGGTGGCCTTTTTGTGAAATCATTCCACAAAAGTTCTATATTGGGGGAGGCGGATTTCCTAATGGAGGCCTTAATTGCTTGGAGCTTTAAGAGGAAGTATCTGTGGCAAGAATTGCTAGTGATAGTCTACACTGAGCAGTGTATTTTTCCAAACAACTGCATTTTACACAGGTTTCCTTTTTTATATGCTGGATTGCCTCCTGCATGTTAGAAGGATGACAAGTTTCTCTTAATCTAAGAACACATAGTTAAGAGTTGATAAATTTAAGGACATTCCCAATAACTAAGTCTACTGGATTTCTAGATGTAATAAGTTATCTTTATAGTTCTCACATGTGGCTCATACAGAGGGTATTTTGTGTTATGTGTGTACTAGCAATATCAGAGGGCTCACGATACAGGCAGAAGTATTAAAGATGCACAATTAGGGTTTGTGCCATACCTTTTGTTTCCCCTTTCCTAACACCTCGTAATGAAACTACATTTTTTTGGTGTTGCATAGCGGAGTTAGCTGGCCAATGAGTATGACGTGGTTCTGTAAACCAAAGTTTTTCTGTTTGTCTTTTTCCTGTTGCTTGAATACACAACTTTGAAAATTCATGGACTGACTTTATAAATGAGATCTTAATGTTCTGTTCTCACTGAAAGAAAAATAGTGTTTATTGTGAAATTTTTGAGCGGGAGCAGTACGTTAGGGAATAGGACATAGTTTGTGGCTTTTCTATGGGAGAGGCAATTTCATGGCAATTGTGCTGTCGTCTTCCTACTGAATATCCTCTCTAAGGTCATAATTGTTAGTGATTGAGGCTGATATGTGCTCTCTAGTTGTGATTACCTTTCCTGTACTCTTAGAAATATCTAAATGTATTATTCCCCTCCCTCTGTCCCTCAAATATTATTCCATGGGGCAAATAATAAACGTATATAGATCTGTGAGGAAGAGTAGAGGCTTCCTAAGCTGCCTTTTTGGTATCTGTATTCTGCCATTTCCACAGTATTTTGAGTTTATACTGCAAGCTAACAGGAGGTTGAACAATGAACAGAAGAGCTTGAAAAGCTATGTGTTGGTATATTTTGTTTAATTGAAAATTAACTCATTTTGCTTTGTTACAGGCATTTGGAAATGCAAAAACAGCACATAACAATAACTCCAGTCGTTTTGGAAAGTTTATTCAAGTCAACTATTTAGAGAATGGTATTGTCCGGGGGTAAGTACAGTATGAGGTTCTTCTGGGGTTGATCTCTGTGCTTTTAGGAACTGGTGAAGACTCTGTTGTATAAAAAATGCTGCCTTATAGAGGCTCTTCCCATGTGAGAATAACTTGCCACTGTGGAGTTTTCAAGACTCCCTAAATGAAACTTTGTGGAATAATCAGGTGATGCCTAATATTCTTATCTTACTGTACAACCATAACAGGTTAAGAATTTGAGTGCTGCTGCATCTTTACCTTCATGCTAAATTAGGGGGGGGTTTATAACACTCGTTGTCGTCTCCATTTTGCAATTAAACATGGAAGACCTGAATTTTTAAGAGGAGTTGGAGAGAAGCGAAATAGATTTGAGGAAACCATTTTAAAGAAACATTTTAAACACCAGTTATAGACATAAAGATGACTATAAGATTATGATTTTACTTGACTTAATTGAAATTGTGTGCTTCTATCTGAAAGTCAAACATGAAATATTCTATAACTACATTTATTTATAAATGTATGATAGTCACAGCTGAGTATTAGAATTCTGTTTGTTTTTTACCCTGTAGTAGATGCTATAATGTCATATTACTGTAGTCCCTCAATATTAATCAAAGCTTATGCTTCGCTCTTGTTTAGTAGTGGGCACTTTCACTTCAAGTGAAGGATTTTGTTGAAAAATTTCCTGTGCTATTAGTAATCTGTGTGCAAATACTTGTGTAGTTACTTGTCTAACATCATGCCATAGAATAATTTCTTTCAGATATTGCTTTGTAAAATGCATCTTAAATTTTTAACACTTGTATCTGCAAAATTCGCAGCAGTATTTCACACATGATGTCAAGATGTACCTGTGCTAGTTTAGGTGCAATGCAATAATACATAGTATTGGTATGGAATTCTGCCTGAAGCTAAAGCTTGCTGCATTATGGAGTGTCACTAGCTATCACTGACTTTTGTGCTCCGGTGTGTCTGTCCTTTGGGTCTTCTTCGTGTTCGCAGTTTACAAAATGGCAATAACGTAAATGACTGGGAATTATGTACCACACTTGCTTTGTGTGGTGTTCTGAACGAAATTGGCATCTTTTCAGATGAAGTTGCATTAGTTCTGGAGATCAGTACAATTTGAATACATTTGTTTTGTCTTTAGCATAAGAAGCAGCTGTTCAAACTTTGACCTTATTCATTGTATCCCATGTCAAAGAGTTTAGATTGTCATTTAGGAGATTAATGTGTCAAACTGTAAGGGGTTTTCTGGCTGGCTGGCTTCCATTTTAGGCTGACATATATACTATCATAAAAACCTAGCAAACCTTAGATTTAAAATCAGACAGTTACCCAGTATATTTTGGGGGTCTTCTGGTCTTTGTATTCCTTCTCAGGTAACTGTTAATCTCAGAGTAGGTAACATTGTTAGCATTCTGCATATCTTCTTTCTGCTTACAGTTTTTCATCAGCACTTTTCTAGCTTTGTCTGCCTTTTTCCAGTTATGTCTATTAAAACCAAGCACTGAAGATAGGTGTTTCTTAGGTATTTCTCTTTGTTCCAATTACAATATAGTACATACTGAAATTTTTGTGTTGGATTTAAGATAGTGACTAAGCTATTCTCTTGTATATTTTAGCGGAGATTTCATTATCTGAACTCTCTTGGCAGTTGCTGCCTGATGTTTTGTGAGGTCTTTTCCCCTCATGCTTTTTTAATTTTTTGCGGCTCTTTAGGGCTGTTGTTGAAAAATACCTGCTTGAAAAATCTCGTCTCGTCTCTCAAGAAAAGGATGAAAGGTGAGAGATTAATACACTTTACTAACACAATTAAAATCAACACAAGAGTTTATAAAAAGTATATAGAATAAAATAAAAAGTATATAGAATAAAAGAAAAATCATTATGTTTTCATGGAACAGAAATGTATTGACTTTGTAGGAACTACCATGTCTTTTATTATTTGCTACTTGGAGTCAATGAGGAAGAGCGTAAAGAATTTCACCTCAAGCAACCTGAAGACTATTTCTACCTCAATCAGGTAATCTGTGACAGGGATTTACCAATGCATTGATAAGTGTTGTCTGTCTGTTGTGTTAAAGATGAAAGAAAGCAGAACAGATTATACTTGTTTTCTTGTGATGTTTGGGCTTTGTTCTTTGCCTTTAATTATGGATCTCTCTTCACAGCATAACTTGAAAATTGAAGATGGGGAAGATCTCCGACATGACTTTGAAAGATTAAAACAAGCCATGGAGATGGTTGGCTTCCTTTCAGCAACTAAAAAACAGTAAGTAGAATCCTTTAAGCTTTTGTTACTGATAGCTCGTTAATGTTCATTAATTGCAATAAACTGTATATGTGTTGGGATCACATTTAGTCCAGTAGGAAGCAAGAAGATCTGAGTATTTGAGGGCTTACAGACAACCTTGAAGTAGAATTGTCTGCTAACCTGTTAAAATGAATTAATAAGAAAAATTCTTATAAAATTCTATTTTTTTTCCTTAGGATTTTTTCAGTACTTTCAGCTATTCTTTATCTGGGCAACGTTACGTACAAGAAGAAAGCTACAGGTCGTGATGAAGGCTTGGAAGTAGGACCTCCTGAAGTGTTAGACATTCTTTCCCAGCTTTTGAAAGTAGAGTATTTCTCTTTAGCTCTAATGTTTGATGCACCTTTTTGTCATGCTCCACCTCAGCATTTTACTTGAATATCTTGTTGCCCAGTTTGCTGTATCTAGACCTGGTTTATGGTAATTCCACAACATTTATCTTATGGGAGGGGAAATGGATGAAATTGGTGAAATTATTTGGCTTAGGAATGGAATAGAGCCCACAGCATGGAAATAAAATTTGTGTACTCACTAATCCTAGAGCTCAGCAGGAATAAATTTAGTGGAGATGTGTTCTTTGCCACCATAGGGAAACATCTGAATGAATCTAAGATGAGAATAATCTAAAGAAGTTAAGAACTTGTAAAGCTATTGATGAATGATGAATGTAGCTGTTGTCAAAGAGCTTGGGCCTCTCTGAGGAAATTGTTTGAGGGTGACAGTAACTCTTGTTCTTGCTTGTTTTGAAGGTTAAACGAGAAATTCTAGTAGAAGTGCTAACAAAAAGAAAAACTGTGACTGCTAATGATAAGCTTATTTTGCCATATAGTCTCAATGAGGTGAGTAAAAACACTAGTAGAATGATTTTAAATAACTGAAACTTGCTTTTTTTGGATTAAAAAAAGCTAATATGGTACACTTTCATATTTAGTGAGGGATGTTTGGAAAGTTAGAAGTTAGCATTAAAGGAAAATTTTGGTTTTATTTGTCTATGCTAGGATTGTAACTTTTGAGTGACACTGGTCTGAAATGGAAATTTTTTTTAAACAAAGTTCTGAACATTGTTTCATCTGCAGGCAATAACAGCTCGTGATTCAATGGCAAAGTCTTTATACAGTGCTCTGTTTGATTGGATTGTTCTGCGAATTAATCATGCACTCCTTAATAAGAAGGACATGGAGGAATCTGTTACAGTAAGTTTCTTGCAAAAACAAGTCTTTGTAGATGGTTGTGTAGTTCGAGCTAACAGACAACGCTATAGAAGACATGTTCAGATATCTGGGATAAATTTTGATTCTTCTGAAGTCCATGGTAAATTTCTTAGTAATATTTAGTCATCTCTGTTTTCACAGTAGACATAGCTGTTAAATATTCAAAATCTATTAGCATACATTACAGTGTTTTTTGTAATGGTTAGGTATTGTGGATTAAGTCACTGTATGACAAGACTGCTTGACTAGATTTCTGTATCTTCTTTTAGTGTTTGTCCATTGGTGTACTTGATATTTTTGGATTTGAAGACTTTGAAACCAACAGTTTTGAACAGTTCTGTATAAATTATGCAAATGAGCAGCTTCAATATTACTTCAATCAGCATATTTTCAAATTGGAACAGGTAAGAAATTAGAGTTGCTGGAACAAAAACCTTTTTTTTTATTAAGTGTCTATGTATTCAAATTTAGCCACTATTCTGCAACACCCCATGGCATAATTTTTATAATTGCTCGAATATATTTCCAAAAGTCTTATTTTTTAATATCTTGTTTTATTATTGCTTGTTACTGTTTGAAAGTTGTAGCTTTACTATATTTAGTGCTGACATATACTAACGATAGCGGGGTCTTTCTTCAGAGGGCTAGCATTAAGTTTCTGCTTGACTGCAAGAAACTAAAAAGACGTTTAGGCAATCCCAGACAGAAGTCAAATGAAACTGCAAACTTTGAGATTGAAAGTCTGTAGATGAGGTGTTTGTTTAAGGGTTTTTTGTTTTAATGACTGGGAAACGGTTTCTGTTATTTTTGTCAGTTTGTAAATATTTAGCAACCAGTCTTTGTCGTTTCTTCCACCTGACTGCATTTAGGGGATACAACTGTATGTTGATATTGGCAGTACTGAAATCCTGATATTACTGGCATATGTTGATTTACTTGTTCACAGATGGTATCATCTTCTTACAGAGCGCTTTGAGTGCTGCAAGAGCTAACAGATCCTGTTTCTAGACTGACATTTGGGGGGTTTTTTGCTCTAGATTTGGATTTTTTCTGGTTTGTGCTAAAGAATTGTTCTCAGGTCACTCTGCTGAAAGAAAGAAGTCATTCTGTAGTATGTGGTATTTTGTCGACAACATGTCGATAACTTTAAACAAGCATATTAAAGAGAATAAGATTACCAAACATACAAACTTTGTATGTAAACATCACGTTGAGGTCCCTGTTTTGTAACTTAGGGTAAAGTGGCTATCCAGGCTAACAAGAGTAAATAGTTACATTGTTTTCTTTTTTCTAATGCCATTTTTCCGAATAAGCTTAATCCTTGAATGACCCATTTCCTGTATCTCTTGCAGCATGAGGGCCCTCAGGGAGGATCTCTATATCTTTTTAAAGAAAGGCTTTTTTGTTTGTGGAAAATGACATTTCAGTTCTGTAATGTGGTGTGCACACTGAGCAGTCTGTCATTAGGCAGATGGAATTCTACCTACTTAAAAATAATCCATTTCTTATCTTATAGAACAGTGAGAGGTGCTCTTTGTCTTTTGTTAAACATAAAACTAATTTAGTTAATTCTCTGTGTGATATCTTTTTTTACATTAGTGCCTTATAGTTAGGGTTTTTTTTCTGTGGGCGTTTACAGTATTAAGAAAAACTGGTATTTTGGTTCCATATCTTAATGGGAAGCTTGTCCTGTCAAGCATTTGATGCATTGTCATTTCAGCAGAAGAGCTTTGTATTCTCTTGTCAGAGAGCTCCATATTTTCTGAACCTAAGTGGTATACATTGCTTCCTTAGGGAAGTTCTGATGTTGATGTTGTGTTAGGGCTTAACTGCTTGTTTTGAAACTTCTGTTATTTCGTCTGACAGTGCAGTTTGGAAATTCTGGAACTTGATATTAAATATTTGTCATTTCCCATAATAAGAACTATGGAAGAGAGAAAGAGACTTAAATTTCTCCAATATATGTCTACCTAGGGTTTTAATGTAATGATGTAGATGTGATGTCTAACTCCCATTTCGTAGACTGCCGATTGCTGGGAAGGCAGAGCAAAACATTCTTTTCACTGTCTTTGTTTTTAAATAGTTTTACCCCAAGCATCTGCTGTTGAGTGACTTGCCTAGGTGGACCTTTGATCTGACCCAATATGCCTGCTGTTCTCTTCTTATTCATAAATTTTCCTTATTTTTGTTTCTGCTGCCTGAACTAACAAACTCAACTTGCCATAGCTGTTCAAGGATGTCTTTTAAGCACTTAGACCACAGGACATTAAAGGTCAGGGCACTGTACTGATGAGGGAATTTTCTTGAGCTACACAGGAGGAATATAAGAGTGAAGGGATCACTTGGCACAATATTGACTATACTGATAATGTGGCCTGCATTCACTTAATCAGCAAGAAGCCCACTGGCCTGTTCTATCTTCTGGATGAAGAAAGCAAGTAAGCAACAAACATCTTCTGAAAAAAAATGTGTGGCAGGGAGGAGGGAAGGACTGTGAAAGGGAACAGAAACGTAGCACTTTAAAAAGGAGAGGAATGTTGTGGGAAGTAAAGGGTCATCTTGTGACTAATCTACACTCTAGTTTGCTTCTAATGACTCCAGTATGGTGGTGATATAAATTGATGATAAAATTGAACTTCAGCTTAAGCAAACTTAGAAACTTTCACTTTTGTGTTTTACCATGGAATTACAATTAAAGTAAAATGCATGTAAGTAAGTCTTTGGAACATTAAGAGGCAGATGTGGTAAATAGTTAATGTGGTGCTAACTAAACTTGACTGGTGAAGTGGGAGGAAGCACTGATGTACACTTGAAACCCCAGAGTATTCTGCTGTGTGTGGAGCTGTTTGGTTTTGGTCCAGAAATTAAGCCCACCTCTAAGATTCAAAGCAGGTGTGTAAGTCTTAAAAGTGTAGAGATCTTGGACAACACAATACTTTCCACAAAGTGTTCTTCACTCTGTCACCTTGCACCTCAATAAATGTACCTGTATTTGAAAAATAGCTGACGTCTTTTGTTTTGTATTCCTAGTTTTCCACATGCAACCAACCAAACTCTACTTGCAAAATTCAAACAGCAGCATGAGGAGAACAAGTTTTTTGTTGGAACCCCAGTGATGGAGCCTGCTTTTATTATTCGACACTTTGCTGGGAAAGTTAAATACCAGATAAAAGTAGGTGATAGCGCTGATGGCTGTCAAAAAAAAAAAAAAAATCCTTTCTGATGGTTTTTGTCAGGGTATAGAAAATTTGCTGGGAATGGGCTGGATCAGATGTGTCCTCAAATGTACTTCAGATTTTATTTTTTTTTTGGTGGTGGTGTAGACTGGAGGATAATGCTCACTGCAGTGAGAACTATTTAGAATAATGAATTATTCTGAATAGTGATCAATATCTTGGGCCAAAACACAGCTTTCCTGAGAGCTTGTGGTTCAATGTGCCTGTTTTGCAGGATTTCAGAGAGAAAAATATGGATTACATGAGACCAGATATTGTTGCTTTACTACGAAGCAGCGACAGTGCTTATGTTCGGGAGCTGATAGGAATGGACCCTGTAGCTGTGTTCCGTTGGGCAGTTCTGCGAGCAGCTATTCAAGCAATGGCTGTCTTTGCAGAAGCTGGACGCCAGAGAGCTCAGAAGACTGCAGGTATGGTATGAAAAAATGCTCTGGAAATACTTTCAAATACTGTACAATTGGTTAGTACTTGTTGACAGAACTAGTTTATGGCAAAACCTTATAATCCAGATGCAATTTTGGTTTGGTACTAAGGACAAAACTGACAAAGCTTAACATTCACATACCAAAGAGATTGTCGCTGTTTCATGTGAGATCGTTCAGACTTCCTCCTTCAATAAATGCATCATTTCCAGCAGGCTATGCCAAATTTGAAGTCCTATTTGTAAGAGTTGGGGAAGATACTACTAGTTCTGGTACGCATGCTTGCCCTGTCACTGGTTTTGATCTTCTCAGACCTCCCTGAAGTTTCAAATGAGTATTCAGGATGAAATACTAATTTTGAAAAGCTTTTCTGAGCAGCTGCAGTTTACTTTCTAGTAGTAAGTAGTGTGAGCAACAAAGTGATCTAGCTTGATAGCTAAAGTACTAGACAAAAACTCCAGGCTTTTGGATAGATATTTTGCTTGTTACAGTTGGTGGTTTTGTTGTTGTGGTTTGGTTTTTTTTTTTTTTTTTGGTCTGTTATGCTCATATCTTTTTCAAAATTCAACTTGTTGATTATTTCATAACAGGAGTGGTACGTCAAGGACCCAGAGTTCCCCTTGGAGAACTCCAGAGATCAAATACACCAGTAGAAAAAATTTATCGGTGAGAAACATGTACTTAACCCGTATCAGGGCAAAGACCTGAATTGCTGAGTCGCATTTTTGTATATCAAATGTCAACTAAATCTTTCCACAAGGATAGCAAGTTTTATTTATTCTGTCTTGTTTTGTTTGACATTTTTAATACTATCAAAACAATACTCTATCTTATTTTATGTAAGACCCAGTACTACCAAGCATTGGTGACAGCCTCAGTTCAATTTACCACTGGGTTTTTGAGTTCTCTGTGCTTTGTATGTGTTGCTTTTAGCATTGTGTGTTCGTCTGCAGTCAGTCTGTGTCACTGAAGGATTCATAGGAGCACTCATGCTTTTTGCAGCCTTATGATTAGGAGGCAGGGCAAGTCCCACAGTTCACATCCACACGTTGCTCTGCATAGGCATACTTGCCTTTCTATGGCGTATTTAGGTTTTATACATATTCCTTTTGCAGCTGCTCAATGCTTGATTTCTCATTTGATTATTCTGAGGATTTCGATATAAATGCTTTTGAAGACATCCTTTCTTTTTATGAAAACAAGAAGTAAGTAGAAATCGGCCTGCACTTAAAGGCCAGGGAGGCACATTCCTGGACAGACTGACCTTCTGAGCATGCTCTGTGTAAAAGTGAAGCCGTGAAATACACATAAAGTAGTAACTTCACGCTGCTTCATAATTACTTCATCCTGGACAGTCTCTGTCACTTGTGGCAACTAAGACTAAAGATAAAATTTGGGTGAAAGGACTGGTCATATATCTGTTTCCTTGAGATATGTTAAAACAAAATCTTGATATTCAAAAGTGCTCAGAGGTATCAAGGGAAGAAAGTAACTGTCCGTAATAATGTTGCTGCCTCAGTGAGCAGCTCAGAGTGGTGATAGCATCTAACAGTCAGAAGTGATTCTTACGCTTCTGTTATTTTTTGGTTTGTGCCTCTCTGGAGAGTAAAGAAGGTAAGTTCTGTGCCAAGACACAACACTTCACAAGCACGGTGCATGCTTAAAATAATGGAATCTGCCACGAATTAGGGACCATCCCAGGCTTACTTTGAAAAGCTAAATGTGTGAATAAGTTTGAAATGGAAATGAAAAACAGAATTTCATCAAGTATTCCTGTAACAGCTAGTTTTTAACTTCCTTTTCTGATTCAGCGTGCTTAAGCAGCCTCATTTTAGTAGCTAAAGCTAAACATAAAAATATTTACCGCCTAATTGTAAAAAAGCTTCTATCTATGTGAAAAGGCTACAGCTTAACAAAAAGGTTCCTTGCCCATTAAGTGCATTTTGCTAAACCTCCTGTTTTCTGAATTGATGTCTCAAGAATTTACATTAACAGGCAGAATTAGAGAGTTAATTTAGTATGAGACCCTGGTAATTAAATTTTAGAGCACTGACAGAGTATAAAGTGCTGACTTGACATCAGAATGCATGCTTAGGAAAGTAGTCTGGGATTGACCTGCTGCTGTTTGGAGCACACTTGGTGATGGGATCTCTTGTTTTTTTATCTCCTTCCCCCCCACCCCCATGGCTGTGTATCTTTGTTTGCCATCTTTCTTTTGCTGTGAATCATTTTAGAGACATGCATGAACAAATCATCGCAAGTATAAAAGGACTTCCATGGCAGGGTGATGATCCCTGTAAGCTGCTTCGGTCTCTCAGTCGACTTCAACACCGCTCCCACTTCATGTGAGTTCTGGTGCTCGAGGTATTGCTTTGAAAGTGCAACAATAACCAAACAGTTATTCTAGTCCATAAAAAATATAGTTGTCCCAAGTTTGTCTTCTGCAAAAAACTAAACAAGACAACTAAGAATAAAATAATTTCTTCTAAAAACTATAAAGGCTATAGAGAATGCTTTGTTGCTTCGTTGCATTAGCTGAAAGTTAAACCTACTTTTCATGTAAACTTGCTGTAAAATCCAAGTATATAGTTCAAGCTTGTTGTTGCAAAATGTTCGACAGTGAAATCTCTCACAAGTTATAGCTAATGGTTTCCTGAAATTCAGGATGCTAATGCTGTGTAGGCTGCTGGGTTAAGACTCTTTACCTGTGCACACTTATGCATGTGTAAGGAAATCAATCTGTGGTTCGTTTGTATAATAAACAAATGTAAACTGGGTGGCATGGAGTTGGAACCTGCCTTACATCATGGAGTTAACATGCTTAGAATTAGGAGGATGTGAACTACAGCCTTGTTTCTGAGAGCTTCTGCTTCTAGTTCACTGTATGTGTGCGGATGAGAGTTATGCCTGAGGTTTGTGAAGTGCCCTAGGACGTTCTGGGGAAGATCACAGATGTATCAGAATTCTTCAGTGGAGTGCTGGGGCATGTGTTGTCCTTCTGTGAGCAGTTAAGTACTTTCACAGCGATTCTGCAGTAATTTCTGAATCAAGTCTTTTTATTTGATAGTGCCTTAGTATTACGATGAGCGTTCAATGATCGTACGGTTAGCTGAACAGAATAACTTGCACAAAAATAGTCTATGCAACAGTGCAGTTTTTAATAAAGCTTTAACTTTAGGGAAAATGTTTCACTTTTGAAAGCTTCCAATACCTACAGAGTTTATTTAAAAAAAAAAAAAAATTCTTGTTGCGAAGCAGTTTGCATTTCTTGCATTGATCACTTGTAAGAGGCATGCATGAACACACCCTGATGCTGTTGTGCTAATTTTCTTCTCTCCTTCATCTTGCCTCATAAATTGCACCAACTTATGGCTTGCTGAAATAACCAAAAATCGTGTATTTTTTTTTCTTAAATGACCTTTAATATTTTAACAGGAAAAGTAGAGGTATCAAACAAAAGCAGATCATTCCCAAGGTAACGTTATTCAGTATACTTAGATTTCGCTTGGTTTTTATTGGGGTTTTTTTGGTTTGGTTTTGGTTTTGGAGTCGTCGTGTCCCCCGCACCCCCCACCCCGCCACTGTGAACATTCAGTTTGATTGACAGAACTCACTTCAGAAAATACTGTTTCATAGTGTAGGGAAGTTGTATCATTTATCCTCTAAAACTTCCTTTTTGACAATCTAAAGGATAGGTAGATGTTCACCTTTAAGAATTGCTGAGCAGGAAAATTGTGAATTGGTATCTGTTTAATTAAACTAGAGATGCCATAAAGATACATAAAGTAATTTCTAATCAAGTCATGGAAGGCAAACACAGTGATTATTTAATTCACCTTGTTCACCTTACACTCTTGGGATGGGGCAAGGGAAAAGTTTCACTTTTAAGATGATGCTCTGGTCCAAAATGGAAATAATCATGAAGTGTAACATGTCATTGAATGTGGAGCTCTAGGTAGCTGGTTTCATTCTTACGCGTTTTGATGCAGACAGAAATATTTCCCCGTCAGTTAAGAGACTTGCAGTTTGTTGATCATGAGAACTTTCTTCTAGAACTTGCTGGATTCCAAATCTCTGAAGCTCATAGTAAGCATGACTCTGCATGATCGAACTACAAAATCCCTCTTGCACTTGCACAAAAAGAAGAAACCCCCTAGCATAAGTGCACAGTTCCAGGTAGGTGACGGACATGGTGGTACACACCTCTGGGTGCACGCTGACCTCATGGGAACAGACCTTCCTGGTCTGATCTAGGCTGATCTTGCTTGAAAAACAAAGTGGTTTTTATTCTTGGGATTTGTCTGAAGTAGGCTTTATTACTTGATTAGACTACATTTAGAGAATACCCTTATGCTCTGAAATGTGTTAGTTCTCTCTACCAATCAGCTTCATCCTTGTATGCAGGTCTAGTGCTACTGTTAAAGCATACGCAAACCCCGCTTTTAATTATCTTGAGAAAAGGTAAAAACATATACAGGGATCTGCTGTGCAGTATGGGAGAACCTCCATATTGAATGAAATAAGATTTTGTATAGCCATCAGGTCTGAAACAACCTCATTTCTGAGGAAGAAGCTGTACTGCTGTCAAATGCAACTCAAAATGCTGATATCTGAAGAAGAAAAACATTTGCGAATATTTCATTTCAGACTTCGCTTAGTAAGTTATTGGAGACACTGGGTAAAGCTGAGCCGTTCTTCATCCGTTGCATCCGCTCCAATGCTGAGAAGGTAAGACTGCCTTAAGAGCTATCTGATGTGATTACTGAGGATCTAAGTCTTCTAGCCCTGTAATATATCTCTTTCAGCTTGTTCACTGTCATTCTGTATGAAGGTAAAATGTAACTAGGGTGTGAAAACAGAATTTGCTTTCTCTGTTGGACAGAAATAGGACTCTTCAGGCATTAACTGGCTGTTGACTGCTGATCTTTTTCAGAAAGAGATGCTTTTTGATGAAAGCTTGGTGCTTCAGCAGTTAAGATACACTGGCATGCTAGAAACTGTGCGAATCAGAAGATCTGGCTACAGTGCCAAATACACATTCCAGGTATGTGAGGAACTGGAAGTGGATTATGCTTTCAGAAATACCTGCTCTTTTTGGGAAAACACGCGGTGCCTCAGAGTCTTTTGTTTCCCTCTTCATTTGAAGCTCATGACCACTTGGGGTGAACTGTAAAAATTCACTGTAGTTCTGATAGAGCCTGCATGGTAACAAGTTGTAGCCTAAACTGTTGTGTGAGTCATCTGCCAGTAAGTTGTTTTACTTGTTGCATGAAGGAAAGCATTCTGAGCGTTGTGTTGCAAATATAGCAATCAGTGCTGCACATTACTCTCTCTCTGTATGTGAATTAGTTTTCTACAAAATACTCTTATGCATGTAGCTTTATAGATCACATATAGGTGATCTTTACTGTTAACTGGAGGCTGAATGAAGCCAGCATTTTACAGAGTAGGAAAAAATAGCTCAACTCAGAATGAGAAATAAGTACTTTCAAACCCCTGTAGCTTAGATGTCTTAACTAGATTTCTAAAATAAAGCTGAAACTCTAAAATTGTGAATTGCCTTCTAACTTTGATCTCTTGCTGTCTGTGCTTTTCACAGGAATTCATAGACCAGTTTCAGGTGTTACTACCCAAAAATGCCAGAGCCTCTAAGGAAGACATTTGTGTTTATTTGAATAAACTAAAACTGGATGAAAACTACTATCAAATAGGGAAGACCAAGGTCTGTGAAACTTTACATAAGCCAATAAGAAATACTGATGTACACTGCAAAATTTAGTGCAGTTCACTTACAGGTCTTAGTCTCTTTTGCATTTTGTATTTAAATTAGCTATTTGAATTCTTGCAAATGTTGACACAGATATTAGTAGTTGCCTCCTTGTTTTTGGTGCCAACCTGTTGTCTTGCAATACAGTACAAATCTGTATTATATGAATATTACTTTTGGGAAATTGTTGCTATTGGCATTTGTCAAACAGGTCAGTATTTTCATTTTAGAAGGGTTCTGTGATTTGAAGGCTGTAAGTACAGTTTTATGGTTTAGAATCCAAACACTGAGATTTGGTAAAGCAAAAGGAATTTTACTTTTTGGGCATGCTGTCAGCTGATAAGGTTTATTTCAGTAATAAGCATTACCATTCTCCTTTTTTTTTTTAGCTTGTGGAGATACCTCCAGTGGGGGTTAAAAGGCTCCTGTTAATTGTTTATTCATGAACTTTTCTTTAACTGAGCAGGTTTTTATGAAAGAGGCCGAACGGCAGATACTACAGGATACACTACACAAAGAAGTGATCAGGAAAATCATTCTACTTCAGAGTTGGCTCAGGATGGTTTTAGAAAGGAGACGCTTTCTCAGGACACGACAGGCAGCCATTGTTTTACAGGTATCTTTGAGGATTGCCAACCTTCTTTTCCTAACAAACATACAAACCCTCTCAAATAACACTCCCCACCTTCAAGTACCTCTCCCTCACTTTAAAAATCTTCCTTCTTAGGCTTGCTGGCGTTCCCGTTGTGTTAGGATGGCACTGCAGAGGAATAATGCTGCCATTTATATTCAGTCAGCATGGCGAAGATACAGGGAGCGAAAATGCTACCTTCAGCAGAAAAGGAGAATTTGTCTTCTGCAGGCCATGGTCAGAGGGCATCTACAGCGTAAGAGGTAAAAGAAGAGGAGCAATATGGTGTGGAAACATGCATTTTAGCCTCTTAGCTACTTGGCTTCTTCTGTCAAGCTGTTTCTGTGTGATATGTTGACTTAGTAAACAACTTAAAGATAGTTATTACCATGTGATACTGCAGTAAGTATCAAATGGCTGGTGGTGTGTGGAAACTGGTTAAGCGCTTAGTACTTGAGCATTATTCAGCTGATGCACTGATGCATGCCAGTCCTAATAAGCTGACCTCCATGCAGTCATACCGGGACTGTGAGTGTATTTGTACTTTGTATTGCTATTTACGCTGCATTTAAACAGTTGGGTACTTTTCTTGACTGTGGGGCATTAAATATTTGTGTTTTCATCTTACAAATTCTTAACAGATTCCAGAAAATGGCTACAGAAAAGCAGAAAGCTGAAAAAAAGCAGAGAGAAATGCAGGAAGATCAAGACAGACAGAATGACATGAGCAAGGATGAGCACAGTGAACCAGTGACAGATCAGTTGCCTGTGAAACACAAGTCAGAGGTGGATCAAGCTGTTGGGGATGGAGATCAAGCTCCAAATGATCAAGCCAAAAACCTGAGCTCATCTGAAAAAGCCACATTACCCCAGAAGAACATGACAGAGGGCTCTGAGAAAGTAACAAACAGCCGCGAGAAACGTGAATCTCGCCGGCAGAGGGGGCTGGAACATAACGAGTTACAGAATAAGCATGTCCTATTTTCCTTCGAAGGACCATCTTCACTGTGCTACGAGGAACAAACCCCTTCTGAAGAGGCCCTGGAAACTGTTCCAGTGCCAAAGAAATCCACAGCACAAGATACTGTCCTTCAAGGAAGTAGCGAGGGAGAGAAAAGTCCAAGTGAAGAAAAAGCTCTTTCAGACACACCACCATCTAGTGAGATAAAAGAAAGCAGTTCTATTCCTGAGCAGCCACCTGTATCAGAAGTAGATGATAAGGCAGTTGATAGAATGAAAACACAAGGGAATCAAAATAACCAGATAAAAGGCAGTCAAAGTTTTAACTGCCCTGAAAGGCCAAAAAATCTTGCCCTGAATCTTCATAATACGCTATCTACTACTGGGAGCTTTCAAACTCCAGCAGAATGCTGGGCAGATAAAAATAAACGTCTTGTTCAGAAGGCAACCAAAGATCTGGATAGTCCCACTTCTTCCCCAATCCAGAGATATGTGGATGACCCAGGGAAGCTAAAGTACAAGAGAGAGAAGTGGAAAGGAAAGAGACAGTCTGATGCCAGTCAGAATGATATGCTGAGTCAGTCTTTGGATGAAAGAACACGTGGGGATAAGTCTCCTCAGGATCAGCTGAAGTAAGGGCAGCTTCCTAATTATTTTTACGTTTTCAGAAAACATGTATCTGTAATATTTAAGAATAGATGGAGAACTCCTGAGGGCCTGTACGTCTGGCCATGTTATGGCAGAAAACAGAGCTATGAACAACTGCTGCTTTTTCTTGGCTCCCAGTCCTGTAGTTGAATCTGTAGGGGTAGAAGGTTTTCAGAAGCTAACAAAAGATACAAAGCCTGCCTCACTGAATTAAAATGGAGAGTCAGGGCTTTAGTTAAAGTAGTGTCTGGGGTTTATTTTCATGTGTCGTTTGTCCATTGAAAACAAGGTTTTAGTGACCTGCAGTTTGCAGGCATCATCCCTCTGATATGGCAGGAAATCTGACATACCCTTTTTTTTTTTTTTTTTTTACTTCTCCAGTACATTTTGCGTTTAAAAGTGAGTTGCAAGAGTTGACCAACATTCTTTCTCAGATGTAACATTGATGTGTGGGTTATCTAAATGGTGGTAAATATTAAGAGGCTACAGACTTCTATAAAATACATATTCTGAAACTAATCTTGTAACATTGCAGAAAGAAGGGGAATTCATTAAGTGATCTCTCAACACTGGCCCAGTCTGTTGCCATGAATCAGGTACTGATGCTATTGTGCCTATTTATACTTAATTATGCTTGTTTGTGAACATTAAGTATTTGTGAATGATTGGCTATGGTGTGTTCTGTATGCCTGTGTTCCTCTCGGGTTGATTTTTTTGGCCTGATATCTATGTAAAAAACTTCATTAGCAAATATTATACAACAATTTGAAAACTTAATTTTTAATAAATGGACCCTTGATCAAAGCATTAAATATTCTTGGATCTTACAGTAGTAAGCTAATATCTATTGGGTAAAGTGTTTTGTCTTGATGAAGCATACTTTTTTTCATCATTCTAGTTTTTAAAACCATTTAAGGAATCTGTTTCACTCAATATGAAGTTTTTTGACTCCCTCTCTCTGCTGTAGCAATCACCAGATATGATAGAAGACGAAAAAGGCAACAAGAAGTATCCTGTGCAGAAGAAGCCCAGTGACCTCTTACCTACCTCGGACGCAGTTGTTTCCGTGCAGCCTGCAAGTCAGCAAATAGATGCCAAGTATGTATTCTGTGTGTGACTGGCCTGCCTTTAAGAAAACGGAAAAAGGAGATTTTCCACTAGTACTTGAATTGGGCATCTTGAGACTCTGATTGTGGAGAGACACGTGTTGACATCAGTTACGTGAGTGGCTGTGTTGCTGCTTCGTGTTGATGTAAGCATGATACCTGACCCTGGTGAGGAGCAGATTCTCTGCTTCTTGCATAACGCTTGTCTTTGAACTGGTTCTTTTTAACTTAAGAACCATCATACAGGCTCAGATCAAAGGTTCACGTAGCATACTGTCATCCAGACTAAGAAATAAGACACCAAGAGAAAAGCTTAAGAACCCAGTAAGCATGTAATGCTGTTTCCCTGGCCTGCTCCTCCAGCTTTCTGGCATTCTGCAACTCAGGGACTTCCTGAGCCAGAAATGATGTCTTGGATATGTGACGTGTTGTCTCTGTGTATGTTGAAGGTAGTGCTCTAATCTAGTAAGTATCAGAATGTCTAGATGTGCTTTCAGACTGCCTTTCCTTTTTTTCTGCTGCTGTTTTTCTCCAGGTTGGATCTTATAGGAAATATGCACCATAGAGGTCAATCCTATTGTGGGTGTTAGCTGTACTATTAAAAGAGCCTTTTCTTGTAGTAGAGCCAGCTTCCATTACTAATGTGACAAACTTGTGTCTGCTTTTACATTCAGGTCTGCTTTTAAAAGTCCTTTGCGTAGACTTTTGGGGAAAAAGCCAGACAAGAAAATTCCAAAGGAGAGTCCTGACGTGATTGATGAAGGAGATGGCCTTTCCCTTGTGTCTTGTGTCCTCTTTCCAGAAGCAGGGGGAACCCAGAAAGTTTCAGAAGGTGAGTTTCTGTGACTTAATCCCCAGCTTGCTAATATCCATCTTTTCTGTAATGTTTTGCACAGAAACAAATACTGCAGAATTCAGTCATCCTGCTTTAATATACAAATTAATTTCTTTCCCAGCTTCTTCTGGACAGCCAAGTCGCCTCCAGGCAGGAGAGCGCCATGTGAAAGAGAGCAGTAAAACAAAGAAGAACCGTACTATAAAGATCAGCAAGATCTCAAGTGTGTCTCAGAACTGGCGAGCTTCCATGGTCCGTGAGATTGCAAATGCCAATGAACTGAAACATCTTGATGAGTTCCTCCTAAACAAGGTAAAAGGCACGCAACTCTGATAAAATTCATGTCTATGTTCACTGTTCGTGTGGAATTTTAAAGACTACTTTTCTAGATACAAGTTTGTTATGATTTAAAGCGAAGGGGAATTGATTTGATAGCTTGACTGAATTAGATCTGTATTAAAGCCCTTCCTATTCCTTCTTTTAAATCTCTGAATGCATTCTGTTATATTAAATACTTGTGGCATTCATGTTAGTTCTTCATTTGTTTACAAACAAGTGGGCAGCAAAAGTTGTATATTTAAAAAAAAAAAGTGAGTTGTAAGGAAAGAGTTCTCTGGAGCCTAACTATCTGAATCGCCTATTTTGTATCATCATCAGAGTGCATTAAGAAATGTTGTTTTAAGTCACTGGAATGGTCACAGATGACAAAGCCCAGCAACTGAAGCTTAACGTGGGTTGGATGAAACTTGATGCACATGTATTTGCCTTCTAGATCAATGACTTACACTCCCAGAAGTCAGGTGTTGAATGTTTGTTTTTTGAAGCCACAGAGAAGTTTAGAGGAAACATCAAGACCATGTACTCTGCTCCTGTAAGTAGTAAGTCTCAATAAAGTAAAAAGTTGGTAGGTAGTAAATGAATTGAGTGTGCAGTTTAAATGCTTGAGCTATAACTCTTTAACAAAGCAATTCAGCAACTCTTAGCATAGAATTCAAAGCTGAATGTTACACTTGAAGAAGAACGTCTTACAGTTCTGCTCTAATCTTAAGCAGACTGTTTTGTTTCCCTTTTCTCATTTACTCAGCCATAACTTATTTTTAGAAATGGGTGGATTTTGCTGTCTTCAGCCTCTTAATATTGCTGTGTTTAAACACCAAAGAGAGGTGCCAACAGCTTTTCCAATATTCTTCCGGCACTGCCTTGTCTCAGCCAAGTGCCCTTCTACAGTAGGGAAATGTGCTAACTTGTTTCTGTCATGGGCTGTTATCTTTTACTTTAATCATGAGTGTGCTTTCACACCTCTGAACTTGAGCATATACAAATATGAAACTGTATCAACAGTATCGAAAAAGACTGTCTTCTGAATAATAATTTTTCCTTTTCTAGAATGGCCAAATCCATGTTGGCTACAAAGATCTGGTGGAAAATTACCAGCTTCTAGTTACAAATCTGGCCAAAAAAAGGGAAGAGAAAGAAGTCAAGTTGGTTTTGAATCTCTTCCAATCCCTTCTGGATGAATTCATCAGAGGATATACAAAAAAAGAGGAATCTGAGCAGCCCAAGGTATAAAACTTACTCTGTTACTGGCTTATGGGATGATTAAACAATGTTACTCTCCTAGGATAAAGAACCTGTGTTACCTCAGAAACCTTTTCCATAGGTTTCCATAGGTCTTCATTATTTGGGAAACACTTTCTATACACAAATCGTGCATATAACAAATTCTGAATACTGATACACTTTTTTGTAATTGTTCATTATTTAATTTTCAGTATTTTCAGAATTTTAAAGTGTTTGCGCATTTTCTTTGGTGGAAACTTAGGATTTCTCTGAAGGTTTTTGAGATGGAATTGCTTTGTCATCAGGCAGTGAGCTCAGTTGATTTTTAGGAAGTTGACAGTGTGAGCTCAGACAGTCCTCATAGCAAGCTGAAGCTGCAGTATAGTGTCTCAAATGTCTGAAGGTGAAGTAGAGTCTGGGAAACTGAATAGGAAAAAAAAAGGGAACAGAATGTCTGAATTTCAAAGACTAATGCCAGTTTTGTATTCCACTGCAGCAAACCAAAGCCCAGAAGAAGAAACGAAAACAAGATCGTGCAGTAAGTACTTTCTTTTTGCAATAATTAAGTCCTCAGCTGCACTCACAGAACATAGAGGAAAAACACTCTTGGAAGAGCTTGATTTTTGTACTGAAGTTCTGTTTTATTTTGCAAGATGTATCACTTCTATTACGAAGATGTGACACAGTGTAAAACTGTTTTCCATAAATCAGCGATCTTGCTTATGCAGTGATAGGTGGTACTCAAGTATTTTCTTGCTTGTCCATAGCATCTTCTAGAACCTAATGGCTTTCTTAATCACTGGACTGTTTAAAGGAAAACAACTACTAAATATTAATAACAAACTATAGTTAATGTATTGCACTGATGAATTTTAATCAAGGCGGCAAGTCAATTATGAAATGATCCAGGAAACCAACTGCCTTAAGATAGGGTGAAATTTGGTTTCATGGTCAAAGCCATCAGCTATAATTGTAAAACAAAAGTGGAAAATCTAAGATAGAGTAGATAGTTTTATTAATAATAATAAAAAAGGCAAAAAAAAGTTTATTAGTTTCTTCCTGTCTCCCACCAGATTGAAGAACACAATGGCCACGTATTCACAAACTACCAAGTGAGCATACGGCAATCGTGTGAACACTGCTCATCCTACATCTGGCCCATGGAAAAGGCCTGTCTCTGCAGTGGTAAGTGAAAACACCTCATTCTTGCCACTTAGTTTACAATATGTGCAGATTGCTTGTAACCTTGGCTGGTACAGATGGAGCTTAGCGAACAGTACATGCAGGTTATATAGTAAGTGAATAAGACAAGATAGCATTTTAATGTGATTTGGAGTGCTTGTAACATTTGCTCCTTTCTCTAGTTTGCAAGTTGACTTGTCACAAGAAATGCATGTCCAAAATCCAGAGCAGCTGTACATCCTGTGGAAAAAAGGTAAGAAGTGTAGATCTGGGATGCAGTACTGTGATACCATCAGTGATGCATGCAAAATACTGCCTTAGTTTCTCAGCAAATGAACAGTGGATGTCCAGGCACCAAATAAAAATTGCTTAAACAGTTCCCTTCTCTGTCTGCCTATAGTCAGAGGGAGGCCCGGCAGCTGCAGAAACAGAACATTCTTCTAAAAAGTGATACTCAAGCTAATTTGGGAACTCTTCCTTCAGAGTGTGTGCTGTGTTGGAGAAATTGTTAAAGAGATCCTTCAGTGTGTACCATGAAGTTTTTTTACTGCTGCAGTTCAGGAAATCTGCCTTATGATCAAAGGCTTTGTAGCAAGCTAGAATAAAACACTTAGCTTTTGTTTCTGGAAGCATAAGCTAATTGTAGCATGAAATAATGGAATTTTCTAGCTTGGGAACAGGTATTCACAGTGTATGAATTCACCTGTATGAATTCTAGAATGAACAGGACGCAGAACCACGTCATTTTGGAGTGTGTGTGAGTTCCCTGACCAGTGAGAGAAATTCAGTCCCCATTGTCATGGAGAAGTTGCTAGAGTATGTGGAGATGCATGGCCTCTACACAGAAGGCATTTACAGGAAATCAGGATCAGCAAATCGTATGAAGGAACTGAAACAGTTGCTACAAGCAGGTCAGGCAGTGTTGTCCACCCTTTTGACTTCCTTGCATCTATCAGTTTTCCCTGCAATTCTCTTCTATCTGAAAGTATCTGACACTTTTTAGCATTGTAAAAAACAGCTTTTTGGTGGCCATGCCAGCTGTATTATTTTTGTTGGCTGGAAAAAGCTGCTTAGTACATATAAGTGACTATCAGCAGATTTTTTTTTTTTTTTTTTTTCCTTCTTCTGAATTGCCACTTTGATTCTGTGAACAGGAGAGCTGAGTGTTTCTAATCTTATTTCTTTGGGGTCCTGTTGTGTACATCAAAGGAATGAACTGCTCGAAACAAAACATTTATTTTCAGATCCAAACTCAGTGAAACTGGAGAATTACCCTATTCACACTATTACGGGGATCCTTAAGCAATGGCTGCGGGAATTACCAGATCCACTGATGACATCTGCGCAGTACAATGATTTTCTCCGAGCCGTAGGTAGGTTTTAGAAACGTTTGAAGCAAAGGTTTTTCTTTAACTTACCTATTTCCTTGGGAAAAGAACCTCCAAGATGCTCATGTTGGCTGAGCAGCTTCCTTCCAGTATACTTATAGCAATGATTTTAGACATTTTTCATAAAACACTTTTCAGGCAATTTTTCCTCTAGCTTACTTGGCCTTGCTTTAGGATTCTTTTTTTTTTTTTTGGTAGCGTAATGCCATTATACAACTGCCCTTTCTAGAAACAGCGAGCATGTGAATAGGTTTCCCTTTGTACAGTTTTTTCTTCTCCTTGATGTTCTGGACCAGATCTAGCTAGCCAGATATCTCAAATCTTTAGATTCATTTAACTTCAGTGGGAGTAAGGCACCCTAAATATGGTTGGAGGTCTTGATGTGTCACTTGATGATTGCTAGCAGCAGCTGAAAAAGCAGGAAAATTGCAGTGCCACAAGTTACAACAATTGGTAAATGAAATGACAGTGTGACTTCTAAGAATTTAATCCCTATCTGTTGCAGACAGTTTAAGACAATGTCAGTAAGTGCTTAGTGGCTTCCCGCTAGTGTTGCACAGCAATTATGATCTTATGCTTTTTCCCCTTGTGCAGAACTACCAGAAAAACAGGAGCAACTCTGTGCCATTTACAGTGTCCTTGAACAGCTTCCACAAGCAAATCATAATACCTTGGAGCGACTCATCTTCCATCTGGTCAAGTAATGAGTTCAATTACTTTATTTGGAGAGAAACTCTATGTGACTTTGAGTCCCTCTTGGAAGCTTTCTAAAATCTTAACCCCTTGAGTGTAGGTGTAGGGATTGTGCTGCTGGTTTAGAAATGAAAGAATTGAAGTTGATAGTTGTGGTTAAAAACAGATGCATGCTTACTTCTACCATCTGGTGTATTTGTATCAAATGAGGTAGGAACAGCTTTGAAGACAAGGTAGATCTGAAAGACTTGGTGAGTCATCTGAACACCAGGATTTATATGGATGGGTACATAGTGAACTAAGGATGTTAGCGTACTTAGTAGGGACTGCATAAGGATTATAAATGCTTGCATATATGCTAGTCGTGGGAGCAGGGATAAATGGTACTGGTAAAGCGGCTGCTTTTATCAAAGGAACTTGAGAATTTTCTGAGTGACCTTCTGAACGTAGGGAAAAGGGATTTTTAAAGTAGAGGCACTGAATCACCAGACATACTTTGAGACACTACCAAAGTAGTTTAACCTGGGTGGCTTCCTGTTAGTTTTTCTGATGCATGAAACTTCATCTACTTAGTAGGTATCAAATAGCTTGTATTCTAGAAAGGTTTGCTTAAAAAAGATCTCTTTTTGTTCTGAACATTGAATTTCAGAGTGGCTTTGATAGAAGATGTCAACCGTATGTCACCAAATGCCCTGGCCATTGTTTTTGCTCCATGCCTCTTGCGTTGTCCTGATACCTCTGACCCTTTAACCAGCATGAAGGATGTTTCAAAAACAACCATGTAAGTTTTAGCAGTCTGCTGCAAAGTAGTACTTTGAAATATGATGGAAGGAATACCTGCATTTGTTAGAACGTTATTCGTATCAAGCTGAGAAACTAAGGGTTAAGAGTTGCTCAATTCTGGCTCTGCTCATGCTGCCAATTTATATGCCCTTCTGAGTCCTTCCACCTGTCTCAAGTTTACAAAGCATAAAGTAGGATGACTTTAAATCTTAAATATCAGGTTTGTATTTTACATCAAGATAATCTTTTAGGGGGATTGTACACTAATCATATATATTTTGCTGAGATACAAGCCATAATAAACGGTAGGATATAGGATTAATCTGTCTCCAGCATACTTGGAAACCCCTGGTAACTTCTGTGTTGTTCCTTGAATTGAAGAAGGTTCTGTTGTTGATCCTCTTTGTTCTCCACACCCTCCAGCAGCTTTGGTTCTCTGAATGCCCCTCGCCATCCTCACTGCATGGCTGGCCTTGCATCTGCCTCCAGTGAAAACAGAGTTTGAAAAATGACAGCTTTTTGTAACTTCTATGGCCACATGGGTCAGTAAGAGGAGGACAAGGGCGGTTGCAGGCTCATTCTGTATCTACCAGTTCTGTGCCAGCACAGGGAAGACAGGTAGAAGAAGCAGTTAGCAGCCATGTAATGTCTTTTTGCTTACCATTGTTGTATACAGGCAGCATGAGAGGCTCTGGTTATCCCAGGAAGAACATGTGCCATTACCTTTAACAGTCTATCCTGGTTTGCTTGCTGTGTTGGACTCTTCACCCTGTTACTATGCAGTGCTACCCCTTGTAAAGCATGCATTGGGACACCGATTGCATGGCATCCGCATGTGTGTGGCAAACATCCCCAAGCCAGGAGAGGCATCTCATCCCACCATGGTTGACCCCAGAGCTTTTATAGTATGAGGCTGCTCAATAAACTCTTGCCCTTTTGTCCAGGTGTGTAGAGATGCTCATAAAGGAACAGATAAGGAAGTACAAGATAAAAATGGATGAAATAAATCAGCTGGAAGCAGCTGAGAGCATTGCTTTTCGACGACTCTCATTGCTTCGGCAGAATACGGTAAGTGTTGAAATAAATCACAGGCCTGCACCATCCAGCAGAAAGCATCCCAGCGATTTTTTTGGGAAGGGATGCGCTACTTTATTTATCCTGCCCATCCCATCCAGTAAGGCAAATATCAATTGCAAGATAAGAAGAAAAGGGATTTGGAGTTGCCCAGAGCTGTAGGTAGGAGCTAAATATACAGCTGCACTGGAGTCTTAGTTTGATAAATGAGGGGTGCAGGGGTGGGGATCTGCTCTTGCAGTGGTCAAAGTCTATTCCCATATAATTCAATCAGTAGAACTAAGATTACCAAGTCCCTTACATCGTAAAGGAGTTCCTTGGCTCCAGAGATGGATGGTGAACGAAAATACGCTGCGTTCTATGGGCAAATACACTTTTTATTTTGTTTTTGTTGTACTGATTAAAACAAACCAAACTGATCAGAAGCTGCATAAAGTAAATTTGATCTTCATCTCTCTCTAGCTCTGGCCTGTAAAACTTGGGTTTTCTTCCCCTTACGAGGGGATGCTGGTATGTATGCTGTGTAAAGAGTGCATGGGTTTTTTTCTTATGGTACTATTGCATGACTAAAATACTTACTACATGTAGTGTAACTTGGTTTTAAATACTCTTTTGAACAATCTGGACTGCATGTATTGGTGGAACTTTCTCCTCAGACTGCATGCAGGGCTGCTGACCTGTTCTGTCATGACTCTGGTATTTTATAGACATTCTGAATGCAACTTGTATTGGATGTAATAATATTATTTATAAGTGACTACTAAAACTGAGCTGAGGCTGGCAAATCAAATTACTGTGCTTCAAAAAAGGTAACAAAACCCCAGAAATCAGGTGAATAGAAAAATTTCTATTACTTTTTAAACATTTGTATGGATAACTAACAAGGTCTTCATCAGTTCCATCAGCCTTTCATTTGGCCTACTCATTTGTCTTCCACCTTGCAACTACTAGACAGTCAAGATTTGTATAGCTTCTTATGACTGTGAAGTGTTACACATAAATTTGTGTTGCAGAGTAAAAGCTCACAGGTCAAAGGAAATGACAGTGGAAACTCAGAACTGGACTCACTGCATGAAGAAGAGGAAGTTTCTGAAGCTGATAACAGGGAAAAAGAGATTCTCATTGATCGCATACAGTCAATAAAAGAAGAAAAGTAAGTCATCCTTTATCTCTGTAGGTCATGCCCTTTGCAGTTGGCGGTAATACAGATAGTAAAGCAGTATACCTTTTGTCCAAAATGATCTAGTTCATTCTGTTCTGTAGGCCTTTATGAAGGTGAAAAGGAAAATACAAAGGACTAGCTGAGAGAAAATACCATGAGAATTAATATTTAATGACTACATGCAGGAAGGTTTACCTCCGATTACAAGCTGCATAAAGTTGCTCTCATCAGAGACATTGTCTTTCTAGAGTGCTACACTCTCTGTTTTGATGTAGGGAAGATATAACTTACCGGTTACCTGAGCTTGATCAGCGAGGCTCTGATGAGGAAAATGTAGACTCTGAGACCTCAGCAAGCACAGAGAGCCTTCTTGAAGATAGAACAGGACGGATGGATACCGAAGGTCAGTATTAAGGTAGTGTGTGTTTTTTTTTTATTCTACATCTTTCACTGCATACAGCCATGTGACCAGATGTTATCTGGTCACAGTTGCTTGTATCGAGTTACATTTTCATGCATGCTTTCAGTATCTAAGTATCTTGTTTCTTTAAAGCAATTATTGGATTACACTGCCGTGCTCAGAGCTCCAGTATGCCTGCCAAAGACATTTGCAAAGTGCCTTCTCTTTTGCAAACCTCTTCAAATTCTTCCTCTGCATCCCTGGCTTCAAGACACAGATCATCTTTAACACTGTCCAAGATTAAAGTGCCCCGTCGAACTCCAGTGATGCCAACAGCAAATATAAAACTTCCTCCTGGGATTTTCAAATGTACAGAATTGCAGGGCAGGATTTCGGCTAACGAAGAGTCTCAAATAATAGTGAGACGAAAGGAGCAGCCAGCAAGGCGAACTGATAAAATCCACTCTGTATACATTGCACAAGGGTCTGCAATGGCCCACACTCAGGAAGTCTTGGATGAATACGAACCAACAGCAAAAGTAAAACGGAGGTTTTCGGACCCTTACTCTCACATTCCCTGTATAGAGAAGTGAAATACTTAAGCTGTCTGGACTTTTTTTGAAGTTGACAGCAGCTTTGGCTTTAACCCTTTGAAGGCTGTGAACTTGTTCATGTTCTTTTACATGGCTGCTGGGAAGGCAGCCTGGAAATGTACAGGGTTAAGCAAGGTTGTTTAAAACAAATATTCTTCACTTTAAATTAAAAGCCTGTGAAGAAAGTAGAACATAAAACTTATGTTGAGTAAAATACATGGGTTGAGTGTACAGGAAAAAAAAAGTCCCCATTCTGCTGCCGTGCCTTTTTCCATTTGCCTTACAATGGACTCTTAACGGGACCAACAGTGAGTTTGGGTCAATGTGTGTTGCCTTAATTTTTTTATGTTTTTATGACAACTTTCTGTGTGGTTTACAGAACTGTTAATGTTGTAATAGCCTTAAGTGAGACCAAAATATATAAAAACGTTTATTAATACATTGCACTTTTTAAAAATACATGTGTTAGTTTATCAATGTCTATCTGGTCTGATGAACAATTTCTTCCAAGGGAAGCCTTTAATTGGAATTCCATAGCTTTGTCAGTACTTTATAAAGCATTGGGAAAGCTCTCTGCACAAAGGAAGCACTAACAGCAAGCCTGGGGTGTCACCTCGGAGCATTTTGGTGCTCTTGGAGCAAGCGTACAATCTCACACCGAGCCATAGTGTTGGATGCTTGTGCTGTGTGGAGCTGCCTCATCTTCCCCACACTTCACAGCTGTGCAGTGAAAGCCCTGAGGGCGAGGTGCGATCATAGATAAAACGTTTTGAAGCAAGCAAGGCTCTGCACTGGCCCTTCACAGAATTGGTCTGAGATCCTTGGTCTGTTGGCCCTGCTCCATGTTGAAGTGAAGGAAGAGCACTCTCAGTCGCTGCCTCCGGGGCTGCGGCCGTGCCACCACAGCACTGCCACAGTGGCCTCGAGCAGTAGCCACCTCTGTGGACGTGTGGGGGGGGTTGGTTTGGTTTTGGGGTGGTTTTTTTTAAATAAACGGCGCTCACAGCGGTGCACTGTGAAGACCCAGTAGTCTCCCACCGCTTCCCGCGCCCCGCCCCAAGATGGCGCCCGCCGCCCGGAACTACGCTTGAGGCAGCTTCCGGAGAGGAACGTCAGCCATGGCCGCGACGCGGCTGGAGCTGAACTTGATGCGGCTCTTGAGCCGGTGCGAGGCGCTGGCGGCGGAGCGGCGGGACGCCGAGGAGTGGCGGCTGGAGAAGGTGAGGCGCGGCCCGGCCTTCTGGGGACGACGCTCCGCGGGGGGAGACCAGCCGGGAAAAGCGCGCGGCGGGGGAGCCTCCTGCGCCTCTGTCCCTGCAGCAGCGCGGTTCGGCTCCTCGAAATAAACTGAGGCAGTGGGTGCTATGAAGTGTTAAAACTCCAGCCTCGCTCTGAGCCGTGCAGCAGCTTCTGCCAGACAGAATATTTCTCCTTAATACTGTCACTTAAAGGCTTTTTTCTCCTCAGTATGTGGCCGCTCTTGAAGACATGCTCCGAGAGCTGAAGAAGCAGTCGAGGTGAATCGCTCTCTGAAATCCTGGGGCGGGCGGGTGTCCTTTGTGGTGTCGTTAGTCTCTTACCGGTAAGACGGACACAGCCCACAAACACCACAGCAGCGTGTAGGCTTCTCTGTGGAAATACCTCTCCGTGAGGGAGAAACCGTGCCCGCAAAGCAGCTACGAGACAGCCCTGCGAGGAGCTGTACTCCTGTTCTCAGGCACGTTTACCTGCATGTCAGCCTTGGCCCTGGGCAGTGGCAGCGCATGCTGTGCCCCAAGCTGTCAGTGCCTTGGAAAAGGTGATTTGCAGGGAGTTGCAAGCATGTTCCTAGCCTGAGGCTACTTCTGTTAGAAGATGCTTCTTTGAAGCACTGTGTGTTGGGTTTTTTTTATTTTATTTTGTTTGGAAAGTCACATGAACAACAGAAATTACTAATCGCTTCTACCTTTCATATTATTATTATTTTTCAATTCCAATAGCAAGCCAGCCCCAGAACTGCTGAATGAATACTCTCGCAAAGTGGACTTCCTAAAGGGACTTTTAGAAGCTGAAAAATTGGTAAGATCTACTAGTTCAGCTTGAAAAGCTTATGTTCACCTTATTGCTTCATTCCTATGTTTGCCTTTATCTTGCATCTCAAAATAACACTTGTTAAAATCTTATCACACAGTCCTTGTAAAAATGTGAATAAACATTGAATTTTCGTGGTTTGTTAAAAGGAGGTTTTGTATGAAATCTGAAACTTCTTTCCTCCTTTTCAAAAGCAAAGGACATCTTGCCTATGTCCTTCTCACTTCTTTGATGTGAGATACAGGGGCAGGTACTGTCCTTTAGGCCTAACACCTCTTTTGGATGGTACCACATGCATCTGGAGAGCTATGAAATGCCAATAAGCTGTACTGCAATTAGTGTGGATACAGTCAGTGCTGCTGTTCAGACTGACTTCACTGTTGTGGAGGAAGTGGCTGTGGAAGTGCTCCCTGCATCCTTGTTGGTCACACCCCCCAGGTGGCCTCACACTGCAGAATGTGATATTCATGACTTTTCATTGCTTCTTGCTACTCACAGTCTTCATCAACTGAAAAGGCTCTGGCAAATCAGTTCTTGGCCCCTGGACGTACCCCTACAACAACCAAAGAGAGAACCCCAGCTACTAAAACAGTTCATCTGCAGACAAAGGCTCGTTGCACAGGCAAGATGAGGAGTGAGCTGCTTGGTACAGTATGTTTTGGTGCTGCTGCTTCTTTACTGCTACTTTATAGATTGGCTCTTGTCACATTCAGCTGCCTTTGGTGGCTGTGCCTCACACATGTCCCAGTTGGGTGGGGAGTCACCTTTTTCTGGTTTGGATAGCCTAAATACTGGGCACAGGCACTGTGCTAGTCCTGCAGGACTGTCTTTTATCACTGGCCCTTTATAATTTTCTGTTTTTTTTTCTCTTTCTGCCTCGCAGGACCCTGTGGCTGTCGATGGTAAGTTTAATCTGTTGTTTTCGCTAACTTTAGTTAACCTGAGTCTTACCAGGAGAGAAAGAGGAAGGTGAGGTATTAGAGATTGGCCAAAGTGTGCTTTTAATTTAGTGGCTCATTTCTTTTTGAAAGCCTAAGTGTTATCAGTATGGTAGCAGGGACTTGCAGGAACCTATTTTTCTAGAACTCGTACGGAAACAGGCATTTTAATTATAGAATTAGCAATGACAATGTACCTTTATTGTTGCTCCTGTTCTCTTTTGCTCTGAGCAAATCATGTGATTTTAGGCACTTGGGAGTAGGCGCTGTTCAATTCCTTTTAAACATACAGCCATATTATTCATGTAGGGAACTGATAGGAATTAATTTGCCGTTTTCATAGCTACTGTTACAGTGGCTGGAGCAAAGCCAATCTAACGTGTCCTGAAGGAGAACACCAAGACACACAGGCTTAAACCATGCTCTCAGGGATATGATTCATCTGGTTTTTTTCTCTCGACCGTACTTTTGATATTATGTGTTGTCTTTTACCTGTGGAAAGCAGGTAGGTGTTTGAAATCCATATTCCCTGGGGTAGAGGGCCAAGTAGGATTTGGACATCTGAAAATCCCTTACAGAAAATGTGTTTCTTCAGCCTGTGATTGCATGGGAATTTTTAACATGCTAAAACCAAATTTAACTCTTTTGTTTCCAGATTCTGGGGAGTTACACGTAAGGAAGCGGAAGTAAGTAAAAATTTCTCATTCGGCTGCTCAGTGTCTTGGGAACTGCTTTCCCAGTGACCTTTAAATCACAGATGTACTTCCGTTTGGGTGACGTGCCTACTGGTAGAAACTGAAATATAATGATTTCAACTGACTTAAGAGTTCTTGTCTTGTGAGAGTTGCAGAATCTGGGAGATCAACCCACAAGGAAATACAAATCCCAATTTTTTTTTTTTCCTTGTGCTCTTGCAGAGGCCTTACATCTGATGAGAAGCAGTCAGCAGTCGAGCTGGATGCTGTGTTACAGCACCATCAGGATGTGCAGGAAAAGTTAGCTGAAGAAATGCTAAGTTTGGCTCGCAGTCTCAAAAACAACACTCTGGCTGCGCAGAATGTGATAAAGCAAGATAACCAGGTAGCGCCTGTTAAAGTGCTAACTTCTCAATTTTGCATCCCAGAAGGTTAAAAGTGCTAATATGTTAAATACTGTACCTACAGCTTGATTCCAGGTGAGATTAGAGTGGGGACACTTGGAGGAAATACCTGTCTGCTTCTATAGTGCAAATGAACTTTTCTCTGTTGGAAGAAATAATGGTCAGAACTTTCAAATCTGAGTTTGAAACCATTTGTTCTCTTTGCTCTGCAGACACTATCGCATTCTCTCAGGATGGCAGACCAGAACTTTGAGAAGCTCAAGGATGAATCTGACCGCCTTGAACAGCATGCAAAGAAATCAGTCAACTGGCTATTATGGATAATGTTAATTGTAGTTTGTTTTATATTCATCAGCATGATTCTCTTTATCAGGATATTCCCCAAACTAAAATGACTTTTCTTTTCCCAAAAGTGTTAGAAGTGCAGTTGGAAAGCTCAGCTGGTATGATAACTGTCAGCAATCAATTTCTTTACCACTTATGTCCTTAAAGAGGCTGTTCAGGGCCTACCCTTGCATCTCTTTCTTGTGCAAATCACTGGATTTAGTGAAGGGTTTCATGGGAAAGGCTTTCTACACTTGGATACTCAGTTACTTTTTTTTATAGGGAATATTGCCTATTGAGGGGAGAACTGGGATAAAGGTGGCAATTTACATTGAGCTGCTAACAAGTTCTTCAGTGGAGAGACACAGTCCTCTGACAAATGTTACAACTCCGAAAAGGCGTTTACTCAATACAAATATAAGTAACAATCTTGAAGTCTTGCAATTTTTCTTGTCTTTACGGCTTTACTGTACTGAACTAGCACCTTGCTGCTGACGGGATATTAGTTATGTACATACACAGCTGTAGGGTGTAGGAAGAGAATGCTGCCACTGAGTTGCTTGCCCGGCTCAGATTCAGAGAGCATCAACAGGTAAAACTATTCTCAGGCTCACCTTTTTCCCAGATGGGTATTTGGGACTTTGAACTTCGCAATCTTCTTCAGTTTAGACTTAGTATAGAAGGGCTGAAGTTGCTTGCTGTTGCGATGTTTGCTTCCCTTTTGTATGCGCAAATGTTCTCGCTTATTGTCTGTTATGTTGATGCTGTTGTATCAAGAAAACACTGTGACCCTGGCACCGGAAGACTGTACACACAGTTCTCTCCATATGGTACAAAGACGTCACCTGTACAAACATTTTTTTTTACTGTAAGATGAGGGCAAAGGAAGCTGGTGTCTTCAAGACTGATATAATAATAATAAAAATATTAATTCAGCCTTTACCTTTCAAGACAAATTATTGTGGTCAAGAGTGTTGGTGTCAAACTTGTATTCTTAAGAGGTCAATACAATAAAGCAGAGATGAAATAAACTAGAATGAGTATTTTTAAAATGCTGCTACTGCTAGAAAAATTTAGAGCCTGCAGTAAAGCAAGGTTTGTTGTGACAATGTAAGAGCCATTTTTACATGCTTATGATAAACTAAAAGCAAACCATACTGCATCTGTGCTGTCATTTCTGGAAAGTGTTGGTGTTCAGGTGTGTAGTTTCACGTTGAGGAAGTGAGGGGCAGCAGATGACCCCCAAGTGTTCTTTTGCCGTTTCTAGTGCTGCTTTGAACCACCAGATGGGGTGTTTTAGGCCTGTCTGTTCAGTGATCTCCACAGCAGCCCTGGGTGATAGGAAGGTGGGGGGAAGAGCTGTTTGTCACAACAATGGAGTTCTTGTGAAAATCCGACTGCTTCTTCGAATGTATCCCAAAGTAGCAGGCTCTGTTTCAGAATTGTTCTTTGTTCTTTACAAAACCAGCTGGGTTAATGAAGACAGTTAACAGTTTTTGCATAAAGTATTTTTGTTCATTTAACAGGATGTTTGCAATGTAGTATGTGATTCACTTACAGATTATCAAATGAGTGGTTATACTATGAAGTACAGCTTTTTCCTCTAGCTCCTCATCTATGTGATGTGCTCATTCTGTTTGAGCAAACTTGTTACTTACCTTAAACTTCATAGGAATTTACAGTTGTAGCAATCATTTATGGACATTTCTACTTTTCCCAGAAGCTTTTTTTCAACTATAATGTTTGACATTTCACTGTACTTCGTTAGTGAATGCTGTGTCACCAAATTAGTTTTAATTCTAGTTGTTTACTATTTCTCCTGCAGGCATTTCAGTGCTGAGCAATTCTCTTAGAGCAGAGGTTGAATGTAGTGCTGGCATGCTTTTTGTGTGTGAGATACTGGAATGATACCACACTAATGCATCATCATCTATAACATTTTCCCCTTTATTACTTGAAATTTTTTTTTCCAGCTTGCAAAAGACTTGGTGCATCATTGCAGACAAGTTCAAAGCTGATTTTTTTTTATCAGGTATGTGTTGCCTGTAACTTTTTGGCACTTAAAAATTAAGTTAATTTGGAAAGACCTGAAAGGGAACTACTAGTGATAGCTTGTCCTCAAGAAAATATCCACCCCTCCGAGTCAACAGCAATTCCTTTACAAAGAAGCCTGCTAGGAAATCAATTCAGAAACACCTGCTATTTAACTTTTGACTGTTGACATTTCATGGGTGGTTGTTATTTTGAAGGATGAACTGCCAGAACTGAGATTGAATCCTGTAACTACTAACACCTTTTGTGGTACCTCACATGGCTGTTGAGCACAGTGCCTCCAGCACTGCACTGAGCTTCTGGTTACCTCTGACCCGGTGGAAGAATGTTACCTTCTGCCCTGGCAAACCAAACGGATTAATTGCCTCAGTGGCCAGCAATCTCCCTGCACACAATGACTGTTTTGTCAATTGGCAGTTGCAGTCTTTGCTTTTCTTGAGTTCATTTAGTAATTACAGTCATTCAAAAACACTTTGAAGATTGATGCCAGTAGTATTTAGAACAAAAAATCACTCACGGCTTTGTGACATTTCATCGATGGAGTGACAGTTTTTATTTTTGACTAATGTATGGGTGGTGGTGGTTGTACTATCTGCTTCAGCCCTCAGCTCCATTTCATAGCATGGGGCTCTGATGTGCTTCTCTCTACAGAACGTTATGTGTAGAAACAGCTTTCTGTGAGACTTGCAAACATTGTGAAGTGAGAATTGCTTAACTTTCCCAAAAGCTTGGGAAATCCAGAGGGAGAGATGTTTATCAGGCATAGGGCTGGGCCTTGGTTGGCTTCTTGGCAGACTACCTACTTTCAGACAGTGAGCGCAAAAAAAAAAAAAAAAAAAAAAAAAATAGTTTGGAGAAGTGGGTCATGTCAGGCTGGTGAATGCACCCTTTCCGAGCCTGGCAGCA